>CM058047.1:47862622-48099912 GCA_030169165.1 Centaurea solstitialis
TTCAATGTGAAAAGCTTAAGGGTACAATACAAGGCAATGAGGTATTTATACCTCATTCCTAGAAAAGATAAAATGTACACAAATGGTCCCTCAACTTCTATTATAAATCTAACACTAACAGATTACACGGCTCAATTTGGTATACATGCAAATCGGCAATGTTTTTTATTTGGAAGGGTGTCTAGGCCTTTGGCCCGACTAATCCCTGGCATTTTTGGGGTTAAACATGGCCCCACTTAAATGTCCCCCGAGGCATGCACACGGGAAGGCTCGAACTCGGTTAGGGCGCTATGAACCCCCTGAGCGATAACCAATCCGCCACAACACTGGAAGACCAAATCGGCAATGTTTGTTTGTGCATCATGCTTAAAACTTTCTTTGTAAACTTTTATCTTATGAGCTAACAATATCTAATAATTATCAATTTATATTGATTATTGAGGCATTAGTAAAGATCTCTCCTTCAATTTTTACAGATATTATCAGTTGAGAGCTACTTATAAAATTGAATTAAAAATAAAGTACTCATGCATGATCTTATATTAATTTGGTGTGAGTAATTAATTAGGATTGTGTTTGAACTCGAATCTCAAACTCTTTACAATATAGTGTTGTTTAAACTTCATCAATTATGATGTGGTCTTGATTTAGGAATCACATTCTAAAGGGTTGTTTACTAAACATTTACTCGAGAATTTTTATCGAGTTAGAGCCATAACAATGACCAAAAGTCTTACTTGGTAAGTGATGAAAATGACTCTCACCCGGTAAGTGTTTATTGGGTTGAAGACACTTATGAACAATCAATTTTCATTGTTGAGAATGTTATACAATAAGATAAGTGAGGGTAATATCGTTGCCGATAGACACTTACTCGGTATACATTTGGTAAACTACCCATAAGTCTGGACTTTTAAATTCAACAGGGGATTCCTTCTTATCAAAACGCAACATGACTAACAAAAATCAGATTCCTTAGTAGTATCTAGTAACCCAACATTTTTATAGACCAAGGGTTCACCACATATCAAAAATAAATTCATTTGTTGAATATATATATATATATATATATATTGTATAGTTAAGGAAACAAACTTTTTTTGTGTTAGACTTGGCTCACTTACTTTAAAGAGTTTAAAGTTCGCAATGACGCACACGTAAACTTACTTCAATTGACAACACTTTTCATGATATCGTCTAAGTTCCTTTTAAAAAAATGAGACGTAACATTACTTATGGTGGTTTAGGGGGTGTTACCTATCATGTACCCAACGAACTAGTATAACCCTAGTTAAATTATAGCCATACAAAAGTGATTCAAAAGTAAGGTGGCGTTTGGTTCACTGAAAGTCTTTTGGAAAAATATAAAACTTAAGTTATAAGCAAACATTCATAGAAATTGAAGGTTAAAACCTCCGAAATCCTCCCTCCACCCAACCCAACCCTCTTTTGCTTGGTCCAGAATCTAGATCATCACCGGTCCCTCCTGTTCTTCGAGTTTCAACATCCAGCCTCATTCTCTTACTTATGTCGAGATGCACTGATAGATGATGCTTAATACAAATTTAATGGGGGAAACAAATGTAAACCATAGAGAACAGTTTTGGGCTACTCAAATCACACAGAGAACAACTCTGGTGTTTTCATATTCATAACAGAAAATGTGATTTCACACCATTACATCAGGGGCATATGACTCTAAATAACAACTGTATAGAAGCTTCTATACTGGACTCCCTAACAAATTAGTTATAGGAACCAATACCAACAAGACATGTGTGGCAGACGGTAGATCCACCCTTATGAAAGAAAGTAAAAGATTATTAAAATATCTATTAGGTAAATCTATGTCGTATCATACAAAACGATGAATAAACACACAAGGAGAAGTAATCAAACTAAAACCAAATTCTTTATTTGGTTTGTTTCCTCTCTTTCTCACGGGTTTTGGATTTTGAGTCTTTAGACCTTTTTTTATTTAGAGGTGTTTTGTGTTCAATCTTTTTCTTTTTTATTCAATAGAGAAATGATTTTGTTTTTTGTATGTTTGAGCATTCAACGATTCTTAACCTAAACTCAAGTGATATCCTAAATTTGGACATGGATTAATAGTGTAATTCGCTCTCTAGTAGATAAGGATGATAAAATAACAAGATTTTCTCAAATATTGAATTAGATTAAGGTCGTCTATAGTGTCTGCCGGCTACTTGGTTTCCATTGGGTAGGGCTTTCTCCATCTCATCTATAGTGCCTGCAGACTGAATAAAGCATGAATATTCAAACTGAATGCTAAAGTTTTATTCAGTCTGAATAAAACTTAAGTGCCGATTTAGATGTAACACCCATAATTTTTGGTTAAGTACAACTTCGTGACAGCGTAGAAGTCGACCTTTATGATAAATATGAAAAATAGGATGTTGGATTAAATCCTATATTTTATGGCATTTTTGGATAGGGAATCCAGTTACGAGCATAACGGTTCTTTCTGGAGCAAAATCGGAGCTAAAACAAAGAAGTTATGGCCAAAACAGTGTAGGCCATATGTAACACTCGGAAATCTTCAAGTAAGCACAAGTCATCTCGTGTTTGGGTGAGGATCCTAGATTATAGATTTTGTGTTAAGGAATTATAGCTATTAGTTTCATGGCCATTCGAGAGTGTTCCGTGCAAAAAACTCGGTTTTGGGGCTCGGTGTGGATCTTGCTACAATGACATGCAACTATGACAGTTTGGCATTGTAACAGGGCATTGTAACACTTGAAAATCAGCCCCTGGAGCCTATCTGCGACAATGACTTGCGACTTTGACATGTCATAATCGCATGTCAATTAACACGCGAGCCTGACTCTATCATTTCTCCTCCGTTTTCCTCGATTCTTTTTGCGTTCTTCTTGATTTTTTCGAGATCTACAAGACTACACTAAGATATTTGAAGCATTTGGTGGTTGAATAACTCTTGGTATAAGTAATCTCTTCATCTCTTTTAAGTTTTAAGTTAGGGTTTGGTGTATTCTTCACCTCCACTCATTTTTTTCTATCTTTGGCTTAGGGTTTATGTTATTTATGGTATATATGAGGTCTATAAAAGTGTTGGAGCTAAGATCTTGGATATTACATATGGGTCTGAAGTTTCTTCCAAAGAAAGCGCGAGATTTGGAGTAAAACCTAGATTTAGCCTAAATCTAGAAAGGTAAGTTCAAGTTGCTTTATGAAAACTATGTACATGCCAAAATGTACGTTTTGAAGTATTAACATGTTTTATTTGTTATTTATCAAATGCACAAAGATTTGGCGGGTTTTGCAAATTGGGTATATTTGGTTTTAGAAATCATATAAAATGTTTATTCTTGGATGTTTAGACAATTTATTAAATAAAACATAAGTGTAGGTGGTGTTTATGTTTTATCTCGTTTATGGAGATTATTTGGTGTCATTTGCATTTTTGGCGAATTTGACTTTATAAACCATTTGAAAAATATACGTTATTGTATTATGGACATTTTGGAAACACGTGAGTATGGGTTGTTTGGAAAATGATTTGTTTAATCACGGTTGAGAATTTGAGTTAAATATGCGCTTGGAGCATGTATTTGCATAAATGGGGTTCAAGTGTATTTCACCGATCGTTTTGATTTCATGGAGTAGTCAAGTCTAACTGTTGGGCTTTTAGCTCGTTTTTTACTTTGTTGGGTCTTGGAGACATTTGTCTAGTTTTAATAGCTCGATGTGGGGCTATTGGTATGATTTGCATATTATTGCATCTTAATCATGGTTTAGTTTAAGTTTTGGAAAATTAGTCGGGTAATACTTATGCATAAGTCCTAAGGCGCACTAGCGGGTTCCAAAATGGGGTGGTTATACCCTTGTGGTGGAACTTGTCTAGCTCTAGGTATGTAATAGAGTCCAGGGAGTCCTTGAGTTGTAACCTGACGGGGTAGGCAATAAAGGCAAAACGGTCTAAGGGTGCACTAAGACCGGGACTTGAGGTGCTATCTAGTAATGTTATTTTGTTGTCACTAATATGCAATAAAGTCCAGGGAGTCCTTGAGCTGTAACCTGACGGGGTAGGCAATAAAGGCAAAACGGTTTGAGGTTGTGATGTCGGCCGCGGCATTTGAACTAAGACCGGGACTTAGTTGCTATTTAGTGACTTGTGACCTTGATGGAAATGGGTCTCCCCCATCTTATCAAAGGACTATCTTTTGTATTTATATTTCGGTGTGGAACCTTTGAGTATTGAGTTCCACCTTTTGGTTGGTAACTTTTGGATGTGGATTTATATCCATGGGTATGGGTTTGAGTATTAAACCTCAATCACATTTTAAAGGCTTTAGGAGTTAGTTTTGATACTTGTCTTGTTATTTAAATAATATTCTCATTCATGCCTTGGGTTAATGATTTTTCATGAAAACAATGGGAATTTGATAAAGATGTTGTTTTATATGCATTACATTATTTTGGAAATCATGAATTATCACGCATCATTTCGGTTACCGCTTTATATGAATTATTTCAACTCTTGAACTCATTAGGCGTAAGCCTAACCCTTTTCTTTATTTGTTGGCATGTGCATAGGTCCATGTTGGGGTATGATACTAGCGACACCATGTTGAGGTAAGTGCTAGTTAGAGACACGTGAATGATCTGGCTTCGTAGATGTCTTCCGCGCCTTGGAGATAGTGATCGTTATGGAGTCATAATAACACCCGCTATAGTCTTAGACTTGCTATAAGACTCGGTTTATTAGTTATTGAAGATAAATTAGAAATTTGATGTGAAGTAATTTCTAGTATTGATGTATAGAAACTGATTCATTCATTGTTCGATGTATTTTGAGAAAAATTTTAATTAGTCGCTCTTTCCAAATTTGAGGGTGTTTGTTACAAGGTAATTTCACTTTGATTTTTTTATATCTTTTTCGTCGATTTTAAACTACTATAAATTTTATGTTCATCACATGTCATCATTTTCAAGCACCAACCTGATTGCAGACGTGTTTTTACAACGGAGTTTTTGTCAAAAATCCATTAATATATTCATTTGGTATTGTAAAGACTATATATGAAGTTGATTTTGGGAATATGGAGTTCAGTGATTTGGTAGAATTCATTGAAATAGTAAGATAAATCAATTGAATGTATATATTATCTTTTTTTTTAGATTATTAATTGTTTTTTATAGATCAATTAAAAGGATAAATTAATTATGAATGAGGTAAATTAGGAGGACAAATCACTTTGGAAGCGGATAATTAATTAATCATGGGGATTTAAATTGTTTTTTTATAAATCAATTGATTTTTTTTAGATTATTAATTGTTTTTATAAAAAAATTAATTATGGTGACTTGTTAAGCTATAATAAAAGGTAAATTTCATATAAATGGGACACTTTTCAAAGTTTGTTACTATTATTAATTGAAAACAAAGTATGAATGACCTAGATGAGACATTTTTCAAACTTGGTTACTATTCTATAAAATTAACCTACTTTTTAAATAAGATAATTATTGTTATTAAAGGGAGAACAAAATAAGGGATTTTGAAGGTTTACATTTCTTTGAAGCGATTTGCTAGGAATTTGTAATTCAGAACCCTTATTTATATATATATATATATATAGGAAGAGGAAATTTCAAATGTGAATCACTTTTTGGTTGTCAACGTGAGTACAATCGAGAGCGCGACACGTGGCGACTTTGAGTGTGGTCTCTCTCTTTAATTCAATGCCCTTCCATGAATTGCGCCAAGTCATCCGCCGTGGATCTGACGTGACGCCTAGTCATCCGCCAAGTGTCGCGCTCTCGGTTGTCCTCACGTTCACAACCAAAAAGTGGTTCACATTTGAACCCACCCCTATATAGGAAAGTTTAAATGTGAACCATTTTTTGGTTATGAATGTGAGGACAGCCCAGAGCGTGCCACGTGGGAATCTGAAATTTCGTCAACTAAGCTTATGCATACTGCATAACGTTATCATTCAGACTCAATAAAGCATGCTTAAGGCTTAGTCACACTAGGATGTGGGCGACTTAGCCACGGGTTAGCTTTATTCAAGCCTTATTCTGTTTGCATAATAACGTTATGCGGTATGAATAACGCTAACACGCAGGTTTATGCAGACTGAATAAAGCTTAACTCGCAGAAGTCAGATTGCCACGTGTTGCGTTCTGGGCTGTCCTCCCGTTCACAACCAAAAAGTGGTTCAAATGAGAAGTGCAAAAAAATGAAAAGTAGAAAAGTGATTTTCATCGCTCATCCGATCAATAAAGACGGCTTTGACCGGGTTCCCTCGGAGTAAATTCTCATTTGAATCTTTATATATATATATATATAGAGAGAGAGAGAGAGAGAGATTCCTTCTTTTGTTAACCACATATTTTGTGTAAACCGTGTGAACCCAATTCCAACCAATCATATTTGTTTGTTTTAATATGTTTAGTTTCATGATAGAAGGGTAAGATAGGAATTACCCAATGTGGACGGTTTTAGAGGAAATTTCCTATAATTTTGGGATTGCTAATCTTGGTAGTTTTTTATTTGTTATCCTGATTTTTTTCCTTTTGAACCGTATTCTACCTTTTCAATTGTTTATGTTAATGGGGTTTGTGCTTGAAATTCGCTGGTAATTTGGTTTGTTTATGCAATGAACGACGGTGAATTTGATCGGAGCTTGTTTCCGTCGTAGCCGCCATCTTCCTCCTCCACGATCGGCATCGCCGGCGTCTTCCTCCTCCACGATCGGCATCGCCGCCGTCTTCCTCCTCCACGATCGGCATCGCCGCCGTCTTCCTCCTCCACGATCGGCATCGCCGCCGTCTTCCTCCTCCACGATCGGCATCGTCGTCACCTTGTTCCTCTACCGTGTGCACCGAAGCTGCAATGGCGTCGGCGTTTACTCTTCAATTGGCTGCCGGAGTGTGTCACCGACGTCACCTTGCTGTTGCGCCTTGTCGACCACCACCGTCGGCGTTTATTCTTCAATCATTTTCCTCCTCCCCGGTCTTCAATGACGCCGCCTTGCTCCTCCGTCATGTGCACCGCTGGAGTGCACAGGTGTTGCGCCGGAGTGCACCGTAGTTGCGACGGAGTGCACCGTTGTTGCGCCGGAGTGCACCGGTGTTGCGACCGGAGTGCACCGGTGTTGCGACCGGAGTGCACCGGTGTTGCGCCGGAGTGCACATGTGTTGCGCCCGAGTGCACATGTGTTTACACGGAAGTGCACCGGTGTTGCACCGGAATTTGAAATTCGAAATGTTTCAATCTCTCATGTTTGAAATTTGAATGTATTTTAATTTAGTTTGTTTCCCCAATATACCCTTGTGCATGTGTGTTGAATTGATTTTTAAAATAGGAATTATTTAAAATTCCTTATTAATAGGAACTTAATCTTAACCGTAGATTTAAATGATGAATGATTGAGATGGGTTAACACAGTTAAAAAGAAGGTGACTCTATATATTTGCAAATCAGAAACCCTAGAATTTGTATCGCGATGTTGCAGGGTTGCGAAGACGAAAAACCTGTCCGGTTCTCCTCTTGCAGTTCTCCATGGCCTGGCTTACGAAGAGATCCTCCGTGATTGCGCCGCCGTAGACTTTAACGACCATATTAAATACCGATGGAAGCCGTGGTCGGATGCCTTCCTCTTCCATATGCTGAAAAAGATGCCATTAATCGTTCCCCTAGTGCTCTCCTCCGCTATCAAAGCCGACGATTTAGGTTCCGTTAACCGTGTGCTTGCCACGCTTCACTCTCTGTTTAAGAAATTCTGAATGTCCCGGATCCTGTTAGGCTTGATTTGAAATATTGCTTTGATAACTTTGGTCATCTGTTGCTCAAAACAAGTGATTCTTGAACGGCTTTCTGCCCTGATTCGGAATTGGTTGGCGTTGTTGCTGAAAACCCAACCATTCGGATGATATCGGATAAACATGTTACGGAGTTCTTCCCTTATGCCCTACTGTTACTAGCTCGACTCTTGGAATGCAGTACATATACCATTTCTGTACCGCCACACTACAAGCGGTCGATATTTGACATCCTAAGTATGCTCATAATTGAGCTATTATCGGGGAGGAATCAATCCGATCAAAAGAATTAAGGTGCACCAAGGTGGTGTTAGGGGTTATTTATATAAAAGTTGTTTTCCTATAAATTTTATATTTATTACTAATAGAAGTATATATTATTTATAAGGCACTTTTGGGTCTTGTTATCTTGAGAAATTTGTGTCTTTCCATTAAGTTTGAATGAATTTGGGAGTGCTTATGAACACAAAAATAACAATTCTTATAGCTTCCTGTGAAAGCTATAAGCACTTTATCCACAACTTATTCTTTTTTCAGAAAGCTAATAATAAGTAATAAGCATTCTCAAACACAAATACCTAGTATTTCGGCTTCCTAAAGAATCTTAATGATAGAATTCATGTATTTTCATTATGCTAAATTGTTATCTATAATATCAAACACCTTATGAGCACATATGTACAAAACCTTTTGGTATTGAAAAACACAAATTTAGGGGTGTGCATCAACCAAAAACACAGTCGGATTTTGTATATGAAAATCAAGACCGAATTTTAGGTTTCGGATCTCCAACTTGGTCGCGGTTTGGACAGTCGGGTTTGGGTATTATTGTTATGCAAAAAAAACATAAATAAATTCAGTTGATTTTGACGGTGAATTCAATCTATTTGAGAGGTTGATGCTATGATAGTAAAAATTAGATAACATTTCAACCAATTATAGTCAAAAGATATTTTTTTTTGGAAGAGGTATCCCAGACACATTGGGCCTAGACTAATCGTCGGCAATTTTGGGCCGAAGCCCGACTGCTAAAGCATGCAGCCCGGGGTCGAAGCCCCCGTATCTCCAGAATGCGTCCCCCAGGGCTCGAACTCAGGTTCACCACTATGTAGTGCCCAAGCCTTACCACTAGGCTAACACTCTTTTGGTAGTCAAAAGATATTTAGATAAATAAAAAGATTTATATAATGTTTAAAACATATATATTATTTCGGATTTTTGAACTGGTCAGGTGGCCAAAGATCAAACCAAAAAGGTCAGGATTCAGATTTATCAAATTTTGGGGTATTCGGGTTTTGCACAAATATCTTATTTTCTATTTGGGTTCGGGTTCTGATGTTGAATTGTTCGGGTTTTGTACATTTTATACTTTCGACCGTTTCTGGAAGCCGTTATCCGTGTTCTTCTCTTGGATGATGCAAAACCGCTGGCCTTGACTGCAATCAAGTTTTTAACCGATGTCAGCACGAGCTTTCACAATGAATTGTTTTCTCAGGATCACATATTGCAGCAGATCACCGAGAAGGTGGTTGTTTGGAATATGGTGCTGGGGGATGACGACGAAGAGCTGTTTTTGTAAGGATTTCGTCGAATTTATGAGAGATATGGACCCGAATTCCAGGTGGACGATTACTTGTCAACTTCTCAAGGGAATTGCCAGAAGCAGGGTGATTATTGAACGGGTTTCGGCCATGATTTGGAATTGGTAGAGTTGTTTGCTGAAAACCCGGCTACGAATTGGAAATATAAGAATTGTGCCATATCCTTGGTTCTCTCTTCCAAAATGCACGATCGTAGATGTTGGAAGGCTTCTTCAGATCGGCTATCGTGCCGAGCTGTAGAGCCACGATGTGAATTCGTATGCTGCTATTTTCATCAAGAAGCGTTTGCTTCTCAAGGACAATGGGGTACAAGCGTCCTCATTTGCTCCCGTTTTGCCGGTTTTGTCGAAGAACCTTTTTGATGCCTTAAAGAAGCATGGGTCGGAGGAAAATAAGTACGTGATGCACTGCATCGATCTGGGCAATATCACCATGCATTATTAGATGCACATCGGTTATTATAAATGGGTTTTATGATAATTCTAAACATCCGGATCGCTTGTTTGAGGCATTCGATTATGTTGTTACGCGATCATATAAAGATTGTGTTTCTCTTGTCCCGGCTTTAGACATATGGAGTTTGCCGAGCGTTGGGATGATATTGGATAAACATGTTACGGAGTTGTTATCCAATAGTAATTTTTTTTTATTTATTACTAATAAAGTATATTTATAAGGCATTTTTGGATCTTATTTTGTTGAGAAATTCGTGTTTAATTGTTTTTCGATTACGTTTTGAATGGATTAAATAAAACAGCTAGTATTTACTTTTGGATGGAATACATAAGGTTTGGTTTAGTTTTTTTTGTAATAAAACAGGCTCTCTCTTTAACAAGATGATGTTTATTTTTGGATGTATGAGAACTTGAGTTAGATATGGTAAAAAGTGGATATGAATCGTTGATTTCTTTTAATTTCATACCCTCTTATGATTTGCACTTTAGGAAGAAAAAAATTTGATGCAATACATCACATCCTAATATGCAACCATTTCTCACGTTAACCTAAGTTTCTCACGTAATTAATGATATTTTTCCTGGACTTGCCTTTGGTAATACGGTGTTTTCGGTGTGTTTTAATTGCAAGTGCTCTTATTGATATATATATATAATGAATACTTAGGTGTTGCTTACTAGGTGTTGACCGGTCAACAACCAACTTGATACCATTGTTGATATTTGATCGAGGATCTGACTAAGTCATCATCAAAGCAATGCTTACCCCGGTCAGATTCGATTATTCCACACATGCCTCTTCTTTTTTTCCCCTCTTTCTTTTAACATACAATTACAAAAAAGGTTAAAATAGTTTTTCTTTTGGTTGGTGAGCGCTTAACAAAAACATTTGGTAAACACTCTTACCAACACAACATTTACCCAAGACAACACTTACCCGAGTCAGCGCTCTTACCTGGGTCAACACCTACCCGGTAAGAGTTAGGGGCCGTTTACTTAAACACTTTACCCAGTAAGAGTTTGAGGTTGTTTACTTAAACACTTACCCGGTAAACGTTTACCGGTATAATTAATTACCATCACCTACTATTTTGGACAATATTTTAGTTTCTCAAAATGGTACGTATGCAACAATTTACACAATAAGCACTCACCGGGTAAGATATGTAAATCTCACTTACCGGGTAAAACTCTCGGTTCATGTCATCGCTCTTACCGGGTAAGATTCTAGTTCTTATCATATTCATCTCATAAGGTAAATTAACCCGATAAGCACTTACCAAGTAAGCGTTGTCAAATAAACGGCACCTTAGTAAACAGCCCCATTCTGAACATTGAATAAAGGAGTTGTTAAAAGACTCATCTATCTCTACATTTCTTTTACCTCTTTTATTTCTCATTTTATTGGTCCAACTAAATTTTTTTCACTTCTTAATGGAATCCCATTATCACACAACACCAAACAAAAGCAAAATAAACCAAACAAACTTAATATATCTCATTCAAAAATAGGGTCTGTCAGTCTCAAGTGAGGTATATACAGATATGTCATCTACCTACCCCACAAAAATGGTAATGTTAAACGGTTTTTGACGAATAATGTCCTATCATTCTAAACCTAACCAACCATGTTGACCTCCGACTCTAAGGACACCACCCTTCCCTCGGTTGCTCCGATCCCTGTGACCGAGACCATTGATACGATCTCGTCAAAGGACAATTCCGACGTATGTGCCCCTCTTTACCACATCCAAAGCACCATACACGTGTGTCGTTCTTCTTTTGACCTCCTCCGTTGTTCTTTCCGCTATTTCTATAATCTTCTTCATCCTTCAACCGGTATATCAACTTATCATGCGGTAGATGCTCTTCTTGCATCAGTTTCGCCCGAATGTGCTTCCAAGAAGGAGGAAGCTTCGAGATAATGGCGCTAACGTGGAAGTTCTCATCGATGCTGATCCCGGAAGCGGTGATCAGACCCGCAATCCTGTGAAGCTCTTGAACTTGTTCAAGAACAGAAACCCCATCGACCATTTGGAACTGAATGTAGGTGTTGACGTGAGATCTTTTCGTTCCGAAATCATCAGCGTACAACGACTCTAGCTTGTTCCATAACTGTCCGGCATTCAGCGGCTTAATGGAATATTGGTCAAAGAGTTGGTCAGAGAGGGAGTTCAAGATAGTTTGTCGGCAGATGTAATCATCGTTGATCCATTTCTGTGTACGAGATTTGGATTCAGAGTTCTGTTCGGAAACGGGAATTTTTGGGCATGGTTCAATGAGGACGTAAAAGATTTTCAACTGGTTTAGGAAGAACTCCATTTGGCGTTTCCAGCAGTAGTAATTTCTGCCGGTGAAACGAGTGGTTGCAATGGGGATGAGTGGATGGATGTTAAGTTCTTCACGTACAGGTGGTTCGGAAGCTAAGCTGGTCGATGGATACGAACCTTCGGGTTCGGTTTGCGGTTTTTCGAGATCACAAGGTTCGGAAGCCAAACTGGTCGATGGACTTGAAGCTTCGGGTTCCGTTTGCCTCTTTTCCATGCCTTTGCCTCTGTTAACACAACTAATTTGACATGGGTAGTTTAGTAACTTACCAATCTTGTCTCGTCTCCATGATTCTTACCACCAGACAGATTGGGGGGATGAACCAAATTCTCAAACAAGCATAAATAACAATTATGAAATAATTTCTTTAGAGAAGGATAAGATGAATTATATATAATAGTCCATGATGTTATCATTAGTATCTAAATATATCATGCTAAATCTTATATGTATGGAATTTTATTTCTGCATTAGCAAAGAAAATACAAACTAATCTAGAAAATTGTTGACTACCAGTTTTGCAAATGAAAAATGCAGTAAAAAAATCAGAGTGAAATCACAACTGATCACATATTAGTCGTCAACATCTAAAATCCGCAGTTGTGACCAAGTAACAAGTTCAAATCTTAATCCATAACGAATTACAAATTTTTTTGTTTTATTTTTGTTCAAATCTAATCGATTCAAAATAATTCAAATGGTGCACGATAAGTTTATTATAAAAGGGGCATGCGTTCAACTATTTAGTTATCTTAGAGATATTTTTGAACCGCCAACAAATAAACTGAAAAGAAAATGAAAAAATCTTAGAAAATTCTAAAATGGTTTACTGGCCATCAGATTTGGTTTCTATTTTCTACAGGTATGGTTTGACTATGTGTATTAATCGTGAGCATTAAACAGGTAATCGTATGACAAACTAGAAGGGTTGATTAAGAATAAGCTCTACCATATAGTTTATCCAGAAACGTAAGTTTTACCTTATATTTGCTTCCATCTTTCTGATGGCTGCTTCTATATCAGAAAAACTTGAACGAAATGCAGACCACTGTTTAGGGTTCAAGGTAATTCCTGGAAAAAACAGAGAAAACCAGATGAATACGTATCATCATTCATAACAACGACAGCTTATACGATAAATTGGGGAAAGTGAAGAATTAACTGTTCATCCATTCAACAGGAAGTAATAGCAGTAC
Source organism: Centaurea solstitialis (assembly GCA_030169165.1). Lineage (NCBI taxonomy): Eukaryota > Viridiplantae > Streptophyta > Magnoliopsida > Asterales > Asteraceae > Centaurea > Centaurea solstitialis. The sequence goes on from CM058047.1 coordinate 47,876,012, forward strand.
CATGGAATGCAATTGACACACAAGAACATCATCTTAAAAATATGAAAGTGCCCATGATTTTTAATCTTATTTCCTATATCAATTAGTTGCAACATAAATGGCTGAATAACCTCCTCTACCTGACACAAGAGGTCTAAAAGAAAGATCTGATTCTAAACCGAAGTTCCATAATATGGAAGGCACAAATCATTATTTTATAAAACCCCTCAACGGTGCAGTAATAGATATACATATACCAAAATGAACCACCTTTGTAGGTTTAATGGTTTTCAAGGCGACCGACTGCTTTGACGTGAGTGAATCAGCATACTTTCTTCTCATTTTACCCTTAACGTTGATGTGCTTTTAAAGTTCCAACAATCTAAGTATGTCCTTTGGGTACAAATCATTGTATGCATATAATCATATATGAAGACATATAAATATGACATGAAATGTCCATTTAGAAGTTGATAACAAAATGAGTTTCCCCCAAATTTGGTTTAAACGTACACATAATATTGAAGTGAATCTTCGGCATCATTGGTCACAGAAATCTATTGTTGGGGGAGGAAGAGCATATACTTTATTAAGTGATTTATTAGCACTCAACAAGAACTTTTAAGATTTATAGGTTGCTTCCCTTTGAAAGGTAGAGCAAAAAAGAAATCCCATCGTCGTATTTGTGAAGAAAATCAACAACCAATGAGAATGAAGAAACCTTTACCTAACAAAACTGACAGATCAAAGCTACGAGTTGCTGCCAACAGATTCTACTATCTAATACAGTCAGCAAATGTTGTGCTGATTAATGACATGAAAATAAAGGAGCTGCAAGTGGTCACCTCTACCGGAAGGAAACACTTTTCCCTCTTTTTGATAGTACTCCCTTATTGACACCAGTTTTGTTCCTCTGAATTTTTGAATTGACACTCTCCTCATACCCGGTAGCTATACAACACGACAAAAGGAATACAACAATAAGAAGAAGAAGAAAAAATTGCCAAAATAAAAATACCCATACCGAAAGAGTTAAGCTCAACAATCTAATTCCTTCAGGGTCCGTTTGGTTTGGATTTGGGAGGATTTGGAATGGATTTGAATCCGATTATTCATATAAAAAATCATTAAAAACTTATAAAAATAATGAAAGTTTTTTTATTTAACTGATTAATAGAAAAAAATATTTTAAAACATTATTATTAAAATCCGACGAAATCCTAACCACCTCCTTGAGATTTCAAAATCTTATGTATGAGGGATTTCAAAGAAATCCTATGATTTCAAATCCGGACAATCCTACAAACCAAACACGGCACTGGAATGGATTTAAAATCCAAAATCCCCTCAAATCCATTCCATTTCATTCCTGCAAACCAAACAAACCCTCAACAGTCTTCTTGATACAGATTGTTGTTTCAGCAGACCATGAGTCCGAACTTGGCAGGTTGTTAATAAAGCTGCAAGTTTCCAAACGTTTCTCTCTTTTACATACTCAATATTCAATAAGTAACTCCTTAATTAAGTACCGCAACAAAACATGGTTAATTCTATCCACATTGATCATCACAAAGATTTCTTTTTCTTACAGTGAAATATCATAATAGAGTTCAAAATGTTACCAGTTTTCAGATAACTAGATTATTACTAGTAAGAGGTTTGAAAATCCTCAAGCAAACAAAAGTAAGTTTCATCAAAAAGTAGTTGGATTACAAACTCTAGTCTTGAACAAACTAACTAATAACATTTGAACACAACAATTTCTCAAATTTAAACTTGAAGTGTTTTCACAGTTGAAAACCTAATAGACTAAAATGATATAAGTTGAACCCATACTAGACTGGTAGTAGGTTAATCTAGCCGAGCTCAAAATACTAATACTAGGATCCAGCTCCACTTGAGCTCGATTAACTTTTTCAATAATTTTTTATATTTTTTTCAGTGTAAGAGTAATAAATATATGAGCTATGTTTAATGAAACATTAGGTAGGTTTTGGGAAAACACACACACCTTACAGATAACACGGCCACCACCATCATCATCACCAACAGCGAGTGGAGATTTCTCCGTCTGCAGTTGTTCAATTTCTTCATCGATTGGCGGCGAAGAAGAAAGCAAAAATGACTCAATGATTCGTCTAACCAGCCGCTTGCTAGCGAGATCAGAGAGGTCGACGGAGAGCAGTTTCTCGGCCTCTGTTCTAACGGAGAGCTCGGTGGCGATCTCTAAATCGGCACCTTTCAGGATTCCGATCACTGTTTCTTCGAGTTTCGTCGTCTGATTAGGTTCCAATTCCATTGTTGAAGAGAAAAATAAGGGGCTGTTTGGCAGTTACTGAATGATATAGTACTGAATGATTCAAGGATCCGTATGGTTAAGAGACTCTGTATGATTTAAGTGCCAAATATAAATCATTGTTTGATAACAGTTCTGAATCAACAGTCTGAATGATATAAAATTACCATTTTACCCCTAATTCTGTATGGAATAATAACTATAGAATATAAGCCATTTAAATAAAAATATAAGCTATTTAAATAAAAATATGATTTTCCAACCAAGCAAAACCAAACTTTGGAGGGAGACGTGGAACTTATCTTAAAAAACAATCTATTGGGTATTTTTATAGCAAAAGAAAAGAGATGGAATTTGTCTATGGCTGCTTTCTTATTTTTCTAAGATAATCACCGCTTCCAACCTCTTGTCTTCATCATTATCTTCTTTACCTGCCTTTCAATCTCTTATTTGCCTTCATCATTATCTTCTGTTGTTGTCATGGTAGAAGGATTTTCACGGTATAGATTCAGAAATTGTAATCTCGAGATGCGATTTGGTAGAAAATTGAAAAACTTTTATGGGCCTGATTTTGAATTTGAAAACTTTGCTGGGTTTAATTCCTTTATCTAGGGTTTTTGTTTGAAACCCAGTACGACATGAGAGAGGAGAGAGAAAAGAGGTATCAGGTCTTACAAGGGTAATTTAGGAATAATGAAGCATCTGAATGGCATAGTAGAGGCTTGCATAAAAAATCGCTCAGAGGCTAAAAGGAACCGTACAGATGTGTGTTTATTTTGCCAAACAACATGAGTATCTGCACGATTCAGATTTTACCTCTAAATGGTACCATTCAGATGCAAACAAACAGCCCCTAAGAGAGGGAAAGGGCTTTTTGTTATTTTTACTACTTCTTCTGAGTTCTGAGTTCTAAATAATCGAAATTAAGATAAATTCAGTTTTGGTCCTTCAACTTTGTTGAATTTAACGAAAATGGTTTTTAATTTTCATCTATTTTGAGATCGTCGGTGGTGTTTGAAAACACTTTTTGGTTGTTAACGAGAATGTATGTTTTTTGTCAACTGCAATAACAGATAGATGGCATCCTTCTTCTCAACCATGGCCTTCTTTTGTCACTCTTTCTTATCTTCATCGGCTCCTATTGTCGTGAATCTTTGGAACTAGTGATCGCCAACCGAACCCGTATCGATTGGCCAACCCGAACCCGACCCGGTGCCAAACCGGTTTTCAGCGCAGCCCGGTTTACAACTCGAAAGCAGGGCCTGGTTTGGGTTTTCTAGGAATTCTCCAGCCCGGACCGGTTTGAACCAAAACCGGTTCAAGAACCGGTCCCAACCCGGGTTGAGCTCGAACAGATCGCAATTTCAATTTTTTTCAAAAAATATAGCCGTCGGATTGAGCCGTTTTTACCCGTTCTTTTTGGTTTTGTTCATCTTCAAATGTATATAAATACTAGTGGGGATTATGGATCAAAGCACCGCTTCCCAAAACGCAAAAAACGCTTAACTTTCTCATTTTTCGGCTCTCGTAATCTAGTATAATTGTATTCTCGCAATATTTGTTTCTCTAATTCTCGTTCTCGTATTCCCTAGTTCTCATATTTTCTACTCTCGAGTCTCGAGTTCTCGTGTTCTTGTATTCTCGTATACACAAAAGAATCAAACAAAAAAAAGTTTCGAAAATGGTCCGGCCTGAACCGGTTTGGGTAAATCGGTTTTCAACCCATGTTAAACGGGCTGACCATTTCTTGTGCAAACCCGGCCCGACCCGAACCGGTTTATGGGCAACCCAGGTTGGCCGGTTACTGTTTAAACCGGTTTGGGTGGGGTTCAGCCCGGCCCGACCCGAACGCGATTTTTGGTCATCACTATTTGGAACCCACATACCATGCCTTTGATATTGGGTTTCTTGTTTAGGGTCAATTGTTGGGAACCGGAGGCACAAATGCGCAGCGGAAAAACTAAATTCCGATTCCCAATCGAGGATCCAATCCTAAAACCATACAAATACAAAAAGGGTGTTTGGGTGTTTACCTTTGCGAAAAACAGCTGGATTGCAAGCAGGGGATACACCGCTACTGACACAATGCGAGAATAGGTTGCTAGACCACCGTGGATTATACCCGAAAAACCGACTGGTTTTGTATGTGTGTGTGTGTATTCGGCTGAGAGAGAGGAGGAGAGGAGAGAGAGTGGTTTTCTTGATCGAAAAACAATTAACTGAATTATCAAGTTTAAGCCTTTATTTATAGGAATAAATTAGGCAGTGTTTGTAACCATATCTAATTCCTTAATAATTATCCCAATAATTAATCAAACTGATTAATTATATAATTCCTATAATTACACGAGCATTTAAACTCTCCTACTTTGAAATCTTATAATTTAAAAGTTTAATCTTATTTTAGAAAGAAGGTTGGTTATAGTACTGGTTTTTATGAAAAACCGATGTTCTCTATAACCTATGGCTCTGATACCAAATCTGTAACACCCCGCTAAAGCGGAAACACGAGGTGCGACAGTCTAGATTTCATAGCGATAGGAGATATATAACACCAATCATTCATAATAAAGAAATTTAAATAGCGTTTACAAATTTACAACCCAACCATAATTTAAAGTTTACTAATCTTTTACAAAATAAGATAATATCGAAACTAGATTGGTGATCACAAAATTTCCACAAAAGCCATATCATACCTTCGGATTTCCTGAAAAGCATGTTAAAACAAGCGTCAACTACGAGAGTTGGTGAGTTCACAGGTTTTCATAGGCACAAAACAGTTAAATGCAACAGAGTTTTAATGAACCCTTTCGTTCACTCAGTGTTTCATAAACCAATTATAGTGAATCCGTTCATCCACTAAGTTTTCATAACCCAGTTATAGTGAATCCGTTCATTCACTGCCAAAATGTGAGTAAATTTTCCGGGTGATTTGTTAATCGCATGATATTTATCCTGTGAGTTACTACAACCCTCCATTTCATGACATGCTACGCCCCTATCTTATCACAGCGGTGGGACTAAATCCCACATGTGTAAAATTTTTGTTCAATACAGTGCACCTGTCACTCGTCAGTTCTAGGTGGGTATGTCAATCCAAATAGCGCTATCCACATGTATTATAGGCCCATTGTTATGGGTTAATAGTAGTTACTGGGGACTTAAACATTTCAGACTCACTATATCATGCCTCAAAACATATCAAATTTAGCTCACAATACATTTCATTTCATTTCATTACGCAATATTTTTCACAATTTTTCACATTCATTTATAAACATGCTTTTCACCCCAAAACGCGTAAAAACGGTAAAAAGTGGGGCTGTGAATACTCACCTCGAGTGATTAGCGTTCAAACAAACGTTAGTGCGTTTTCGTGTCTCGGCTCCGAATCTAGAATTGCCCTAAATCATAAGTATTTAACGTAAGTTCTAAATCCGACGGTCCATAATTTAATGAATCGTAACGATATCCTATATAATGCCTTTACTACATTTGTTATATTCAAACTTGATATAATAAGACTTTTTGTCATTTAAAATTATGATCCAAGCATATTGGAATTAGGAATGTTTGTAAAATAGCATTTTTGAATAATTCCAAATCTGGCAGATTTGATCCAATGCAAAGGTGTCACCAAATGACTTAGTTCCAAAGAGAGTTAGATCTCAAGAATTTTACCTACTGTAATTTGGGATGTTAGAAACAATCCCACAATTTTTCATAATTTTTGGAAGTGTTCTTCATATTTTAAGAATTTTTATAAAATCAGTAGGCACCTTTTATTTTCAGAAAAACATGTGAGGGGTGTTTGCTTCATAAAGAATTCAATTCTTCACCAAATCACGAATTTCAAAAGGGTTTTTCTAGAGGACACATATACCAAGCTAATGAGACAAGTTTCACATAATTTGGGTGGTTTTTGAGGGAGATATGGCCTCTTAAAGTCGTGCATGTGCAATCTGCCACCATGGGACAGCCTACACCACTAACTTGTTTTCATTGGTTGAAGCCTCAAAAGTCCACCAAATCACATGATTTTGGATTCTTTAGAAAGCTATCTCAGAGAACTTGAGTTTGAAATCAAAAATCGTGCATTTTGGATAATTTGTCCAAGAGATATGCATGCATGAAGATGATACAAGTTTCCTGACCAAAAGCTGATGAGCATCAAAAAGTTTTTAAATGGTTGAAGGGGTTTTACTCCGAATTTTTAAGTGATTCAAAAGGGATTTTCTTCCTAACTCATCAAATTTCAATATATCAAATTTTTGTAAGAAAATACCTCAGTTTACTATACTTTTGTGACGTCTAAACACACAAGCAAAATCAGACAGATTCTGTCCAAAATCAAAACTCCCTTTTCATCCATCAAACACATAAAATCATAAGATTTCTTGGGGGTTTCTTGCTATTAACCATAAACTCATATCATTTAACAAATAATTAGATGAAATAAACTTTGAATAACAAATAAACACATGCATGCAACATCAAAACGATTTTCCATCCAAAACAAGTATCAAAACACCAAAAACTAGTGATTTTTCACATCAACCTTGTGTTTATATGGAGGAGTCATAGATTTTTGCCACTTTCGAATGTTCTAACACATTGTCATGGCTCAACCTCTTCCTCAAACATCAAGGATGATGTTCATCCAACAAAGAGGATTTAAACCTCAAACAATAGTAGAAAAAGCTCTAAAATGAGCAAAAACCGAAGCTAGAACATGTCACACCACTTTACCTTTGATAAAACGACTATGAGGACTTCGAATCTTTGTTTGAATCTTCTAAAAACTCAGGTTTTTGGAGGAGAAAATGGCTGGTTTCTAGAGAGTTTAGAGAGAAAGATAGAAAGAGAAATGTTAGAGAGAGAGAGTGATTTGAAAATGAGTTGGGAAATGGAAGGAAATTATGGTTTTGATGGAAAAGAGAGAAAGAGAGAGTGTAGGGGGGGTGGCCGGCCCCCTTGTGGGTCCCACCTTCTCTCCTCTTTTCTCTTTTTTTTTATTTGAATTGGTTACACTGCATTTTTCAAATACAGTGTCGGTTTTGCGCGTTTTCGGTAGAAACCGACTTTTTCGAAAGTACTTTTGGATTAATTGGATCAATTTACTTATATTTTTAACAAGGTCTTATGTTTTATATAATTTTGACTTTAAATTTTGGCATTATAGGATTTTCGGACGATTTCGGACCGGTACGGGCTTTTTCGGGTAATTTTCGGGACTTTTAGATTTTCGCCTAAATTTTTCACGCAAACTAACCTAAATTATTTGGGCAACTTAAATACTACATTTTTGCCTACGGAAACGTTGCTGAGTGATTAAACAAGTAACTAACCGGATGGTCAAAATTGGCAGTTGTCACAAAAGACCAAGAACATATCTTTTGTTCTTCTCAGGTACTTGAGAATGTTCTTGACAGCCACCCAATGAGGTTCTCCTGGATTCTGTTGATATCTGCTCGTAACACTTACTGAGAAAGCAACATCGGGCCTAGTACATAACATGGCATACATAATCGATCCAATTGCTGATGCATATGGAACCGATTTCATCTTGTCCTGATCTTGACTAGAAGCAGGACACTGTGTTTTACTTAACACTATGCCATGTTGCATCAGGATAAATCCTTTCTTGGATTCATCCATCCTGAATTTCTTCAGAATTTTGTCAATGTACGTACTTTGGCTAAGTCCGATAAGCCGCTTAGATCTATTTCTGTAGATCTTTATGCCAAGTATATAAGCGGCTTCTCCAAGGTCTTTCATCTGGAAACGTTTGCTTAGCCAACTTTTAACACTCTGTAAAGTTGGTACATCGTTTCCTATGAGTAGAATGTCGTCTACGTACAAGACCAAGAAGGTTACTATGCTCTCACTGAACTTAGTGTAAACACACGGTTCGAACTCACTTTTCGCGAAACCAAACTCTTTGATTCGCTCATCAAAGTGTAAGTTCCAACTTCGAGATGCTTGCTTTAATCCATAAATGGATTTTAGCAGTTTACACACTTTATTAGGATTCTTAGGATCTTCAAATCCCTCCGGTTGTTCCATATAGACGTCTTCTGTTAACTTTCCATTCAGAAAGGCTGTCTTGACGTCCATTTGCCAGATCTCGTAATTAAAGTACGTTGAGATGGCCATTAGAATCCTTATTGATTTTAACATGGCTACTGGCGAAAAGGTTTCATCATAGTCGATACCATGAGTTTGCGTGAATCCTTTTGCGACCAGTCTAGCCTTAAAAGTGTGTACATTTCCGTCCATGTCGGTTTTCTTCTTGAAAACCCATTTACGTCCAACAGCTCTACAGTGCTGGGATAAATCAGTCAACTCCCACACTTGCTTGTCGTACATGGACTGCATCTCGGCCTTCATGGCTTCCTGCCATTGTTCAGACTCACTGCCTGACACAGCTTCTCCATAGGATGTTGGTTCACTCAAGTCTCCACCATCCTGAGAGACTAGAAACCCAAAATACCTATCTGGTTCTTGTCTTACCCTATTGGATCTGCGAAGGTCCTGTGTTTGCACTTCCTCAATCGACTCTGATTGAGGTTCAACATTTTCACGTTGAATTTCTGGCTCAACAATCGGTGCAGTGTTTTCTTCGTCTACTACCTGTAGATCTACATCCTCTCTGGTGTTCCCGGAACTGAGAAACTTTTCTTCCAGAAATTTTCCATTTCGAGCAACAAAAACTTTGTTCTCTTCAGGGTTGTAGAAATAATATCCCACGGTGGTCTTGGGATATCCTACGAAGAAACACTTGTCGGATTTGGGCTTTAGTTTTTCTGAGGTAGGTCGCTTGACGTAAACCTCACAACCCCAAATTTTCAGGAAAGACATTTTGGGTTTCTTACCCTTCCACAACTCGTATGGTGTCTTTTCCACCGACTTTGTTGGCGTTCTGTTCAGTATATGTGCTGCTGTTTCGAGCGCATGTCCCCAGAATGACACTGGTAGCGTAGAGTGACACATCATCGATCGTACCATGTCCAGCAATGTACGATTCCTCCTTTCTGACACACCATTCATCTGAGGTGTATACGGAGGTGTTAGTTGTGATACAATCCCACATTCAGTCAGATGATTGCCAAACTCTTGACTAAGATATTCGCCTCCTCGATCTGACCGTAAAAACTTGATCTTCCTGTCAAGTTGATTCTGTACTTCATTCTGAGATTCTCTGAATTTCTCAAAGCTTTCAGATTTATGTCTCATCAAGTAGACATAACCATATCTACTGAAATCGTCAGTAAATGTGATGAAGTACCGGTATCCTCCTCTTGCCTCATGACTAAATGGTCCACACACATCTGTGTGTACTATTTCTAACAAGTCAGAAGCCTTTTCATTATCCTTGTTGAAAGGTTCTTTTGTCATTTTGCCAGATAAACATGATTCGAAGTTGTCAAAAGGTTTAAAATCGAAAGTGCCAAGAAAACCTCCTTTTAGGAGTAGTTCAACGTGTTTCTTGTTTATGTGGCCTAAACGACAATGCCAGAGGTAAGTCTGATCCTTAATATCTTTGGATCGTTTACTTATATGATAGATTTCACTATTATTGTCTTGCAAATTTACTGTATATAGACCATTCACAGGTGTAGCTTTAAAATAGAAAATATTATTTTTAAAGACAGAAAGCATTTTATAATCATATTTGTAATAAAATCCTTGGTCTACCAATAAATCAAAAGACAAAACATTCTTAATCATCTTTGGAACATAATAACAATTTTCCAGTTCCAAAACTAGACCCGAGGGTAAACTAAGACTATAAGATCCTACAGCTTCAGCTATCAGCGGAGTGCCTTCGCCAACTCGTAGGTTCAAACGGTCCTTTCTCAAAGTCTCTCTTCTAGTGAATCCCTGTAAATGATTACAAATGTGGTTACCACTGCCTGTATCAATTACCCATGATTCATAAGAAGTGATTAAGCAATCTATCATAAAGATACTTGGAACATCGGGTAAACCGATCTCTATCTGGTCGATATTCATCGAGTGCTCGCAAATATCCTGGCTACCGCATTCTGGGCATCTCAGATCTCCCAGCTCATCAATCCAATCAGTGTCCATGAGATCAGCAGGTGCTGGTTTCGGCTCTAGACTAGCCAAAATGTCTTCATGTAACATTGCTACGTCCTTCCTTGGTTCCTTCATGTAGGCACTAGCTGTGTCACATATCTCCTTCGGGAGTGAGTACCACATGAGATGCATTAACTCTTCCTGAGCCATCTTGTATCCCAGACGTGTTAAGCATTTAAAGAGTCTTCTCATTTTGATAAGATGATCTTTAACTGATTGGTTCTTTCTTAGGTTCAGTGAAAGTATCTCTTTCATGATCAGAAGCTTACCTGTATGCTTATAGAAACCTACCTGGTTTTCTATATCTTTCACGACCTCGTGACAGGATTTAACCCTTAAATCTCCTGAAAACTCAGGTGATGTAGAGAAAATCAGAATCGACATAACATCAGATTCATCTGCCAGATATTTAAAGTACTGAGCAAATTCTTCTTCAGGAGAATTGCTCTTAGGTCGTGAAACAGGTTTCTCTAAAATGTACAGCTTACCCTGTGTAACACCCCAAAGCCCAAAGCAACAGGCTGTCCCAATAACTTCGAGTCCAACTAAAAACCATGGCGGAAGTTATTGGTAGCCCATGACTTGAGGCTGATAAGGTGCTAACAACTTCTACATTTTATCCATGTGGGACGGGTAGTTACAAACTCCCCCACTTGAACTCCTGACGTCCTCGTCAGGCCTACCCAGAATCTTTCTCTCCATGTTATCGGCGATGTGGGATTCGCCTAAGATGTTACCAACATCCCCCCTCGAGGACTCATCATTCCTGATGAGGTTTGCCCCACCATCCCGATGGTACAAGGATCGGCTCTGATACCAAGTTGTAACACCACAATTTCTGAAATAATAGTAACTGAAAAATTGTAAAAATAACTACATTTTTGCCATTATATAAAAAATAAAATAACCTTCAAGTTAAGTAAAAACGTTAAATAGGTTTTTATTACAGTTATTCCGCAACAAATAATTAATTACAAATAATTGATAGTTTTAATGAATAGGAAAAAAAATGTCAAATTCTCCGTCGGAACCGATCCCGCAGCTAGCCTCAAAGCAGGGCCTTGCCTTTGTCCACACCTGATCCCGAACCTGGAAAAGGGGAAACAACTAAAGGATAAGCCATAGGCTTAGTGAACTAGCACCACGCATACGTTACCACACAACATGCTCACATACCATAACAGGTGCCAATCACATACATCATACATCAAACATATCAACCAAATCAATCATATCAACATGCCAATAACCGACTGACACAATTGACACCCGACTCTCATGAGATCGATAATTAAAGCTCCCGTCAGTTTGGACACGGGTCGGCCCCCACAACTCATCAAGGGCATGTGGTTCCCTCTTCCGCCAGCTTAGGACGCGGGTCCGCCCCCACAACTCATCAAGGGCATGGGGTTCCCTTTTATCGCTCGCCAGACTTAGGACGCGAGTTCGCCCCCGCAACTCATCAAGGGCATGCGGTTCCCTTTACGTACACTATCATGCATACATAACCATATCATACAGTAAGATACACGTAGAGTAACTCACCTTAAATTGCAGAAACGTCAAAGCACGAACAAATCACAGCAAATCTGGAATAATTTTAACAATTATAATTATTACTATTATTCCCAAACAATCCCTATAATTATCTAGTTAATCCAAACCTTAACCTAACCCAACCACTTTATAAAAGTGTTAAGTAAAGAAAACCTATACGAGAGCCGCGGACATCAAGCGGGTCTAAACGGTTTAACGTGACCCGACTCGCGCCGCTCACAACGACGGACAACGGTTAACCCCGACTTAAACCTAAATAAAAGTATTCATATATATATATATATATAGTTTTTAAAATATTAAGGATTATATATATTTATATTTTATTAACAAAAAAAAACAACATCATCAGCTTCGTCAACATCTTGTGTATATATATATATAATGCATCCAAGACGTTGTCAAGGTGCATTTTCCAAACTGGAAAATTTTGTCCTGTAAGCTTCCATTTTCCGTTGATGAGGCGGAGCGATTCCTCAGGTGTATAAAACGGGACTACAGATTTAGACATCTACATAAGAATAAAATTCCGATTTAGTCTAAAATTATAAAACTTCTAATAAATTATAACCCTTAAATTAATTTATTAGACTAGAATCCATATCTCACATGTGTCGGCAAGCATGTGATCATGTCAGGCCGACTCATGTGATTTACGGTAGGTAAAAACTTATACCAATCGCATTTTAATACGAAACACAACTTCTAGATCGTCGGGACATCGGATATTCAATCCGTGCATATTTAGTCCCTCTAGTGCACTTTGGCCCGGTACCACCCGGTGAATAAATTATTACCAAAACAGATCGCACCACCCGGGGCCTGGACATACTCTGGCCGGTACCACCCGGAGATGATTCGCAAAGTTTTTATCCCCTCCAATTTCGGTTTGAACGCGGGTGATTGAAGTGTGATCACTAGCAATACCCTACGTACCTTACACCGGAGGTGTCCCAAAAGTGGCTTGCACTTACTGATCTATGATTTTTAATAAGGGTTTCAAAATTGCCAATTTCCAAAAACTTGGATCCAAACACAAATTGTATTTGTATCCATCTTTGTCTTTTTAAAAAATATTCGGTTTATATTTAATTTTTAAAAAAACGTTATTTAACAACCACGCAATTAAATATAAACAACCACGCAATGTAAAAGACATGTCATAGTCAAAAACCCTTAAAACTATTGTCGTTTTGTGAGCCAACACAAAACGACGGTCTCAACCCTAAGTGACAACAACACACAAGGCATGAACTTCTTGGCGCTCCCACTGGCTTCAAGGTCCATGGTTGACTCTGTGCTCCGTCTTCGGTTTCTTGATTCTTCGGTTGTTTTATTTATTAAAATATTACATAATAAAACAGGTTGTAAATGGCACGCAGGCCTCCCGAAACCAACAATAAAATAAAATAAAACATACGTATAATTATCAAAAACACAAATATGGGTCAAAGGGTTTGACTATAACATCAAGTTTCACTAAATTAATTAAACAATTAAATTGATTTTTAAAAAATAAAACCAGGATTTAATCTTATCTGATTAAAATCCTTATCCCATTCTAAAGTCTATCTGGAAACAGATCTCACACGGGACCCTTTAACGATAATGCTTGGGTAAACATTATCGTTTCCAAATCCGGTACCGATGGTGATAATCGAAACCACCATCACTGATACCGGTTCAGATCCACACACCAAACGACCACCACCATGGACCACCGGCGACAGCAGCGGCTCAAACGCCACCACCGCCGCCTCTCGTTTCGGCAGTGACCGACGCCGCGTGGTGGCAGCAATCGGCCATCGCCACCGATAAACCACCGGCAACAGCAGCGGCTCAGCACCACCGCTGCCGCCGTGGTCGCACAGCAAACGAGACGCCATCGCCGCCACCACCATAAACGGTGGTGTGGCGGTCGATTGGGAGTACGACGGCAGCAGCAGAAGTCGCCTCCACCACCGCCGCCTCCCGGCGTGAACAACAAACCTACCACCACCGTCGACGGCAGTGGTGCTAACCATCGCCGCCGACCAACGGTTAACAAACAAAAAAATGCCATCGCCGCCACCACCACAAACGGTGGTGTGGCGGTCGATTGGGAGTACGACGGCAGCAACAGCAGTCGCTACCACCACCGCCGCCTCCCGGCGTACCGAATGCCACCAACTCTGCCACCACCACGTACGGTGGTGTGGCGATTGTTCTTTGACCGACACCACCACCGCCACAATCGGTGGTGTGGTGGTGTTTCCAGGCCACGGTCGACGCCGCCACCACAAACGGTGGTGCGGCTGGTGGTTTGGATTGCGAAGGCAGCCGGCGGCCACCACAAACTGCGGTGAGCCGTTGTGGTGATCGAGGGCCGGCGATCGGCCTGGTGGTCCGACCAGCCAACTGCCGTCGTTCCACCGCCGATCGCATCGATTCGTTAGGTTTTTTCGAAAATTTAATTTTAAACATTTAAACAAAATCAAAATTTTAAACCTAATTAGTTCAATAACCTGATTTGCAGGTTTAGGAAGTGGCTCTGATACCACTGTTGGGAACCGGAGGCACAAATGCGCAGCGGAAAACCTAAATTCCGATTCCTAATCGAGGATCCAATCCTAAAACCATACAAATACAAAAAGGGTGTTTGGGTGTTTACCTTTGCGAAAAATAGCTGGATTGCAAGCAGGGGATACACCGCTACTAACACAATGCGAGAATAGGTTGCTAAACCACCGTGGATTATACCCGAAAAACCGACTGGTTTTGTATGTGTGTGTGTGTATTCGGCTGAGAGAAAGGAGGGGAGGAGAGAGAGTGGTTTTCTTGATCGAAAAACAATTAACTGAATTATCAGGTTTAAGCCTTTATTTATAGGAATAAATTAGGCAGTGTTTGTAACCATATCTAATTCCTTAATAATTATCTCAATAATTAATCAAACTGATTAATTATATAATTCCTATAATTATCTTAATAAATAATTTTAACCAATTATTTATTCCTTTTTCTCTCTCCTTTTAATAATTAATAAACAATTAATTATGTCTCTCACACACATAATCCAAACATTCTCTATTTAGTGTGCAGCGGTGTGACCTACTAGTGTCTTATAACATTGGACACGGTAACCCTGTTACTGTCTCGCACATAATCCTAACATCAATAACCAAACATATACTGGGTAAATGTTTATTAGGTGTCAAATGCCTTATTGACTACCTATTACAACGATCTGAAATCTTATCACGTAAGAGTCATAGCAATGACAGAGAATCTTATCCGGTAAATGAGAGAAAATACTCCTACCTTGTACGTGCTTATCGGGTAAAAAATGTTTATCAACAATCCATTTTGATAGTCGTGAGCTTTAAATGATAAGGCAAGTGAAAGTGGTGGCTCTTACCAGAAAGCACTTGTTTAATAGATGACCCCTTAGAAACATTCTTTGGTATATTTTGAGGCCAACCCAAGACCAAGCTAATACCCCTCATTAGAGAGTCGCCTTGTATGACATCATCACAAAGACAACTCTAGAACGGTGTTTCCTACTGTTACTTTTGATGATTATTATAAATGGGTTTCGCCGGTGGTGGGCCTGATGGTGATTTGGGGAACGATTCTTCTTTTGCTACTTTTGTTCAATTTGGGATTAATGATGATTTAGAGAGCACACAATACAATAATCAATCTCCCTTTCTATTCATCATACTAGTGGCCCGCACCGCGCGTTGCGCGGTGTTCAAAAAATAACATAAAATATTGTTTATTAGTTATATTTAATAAGTTTTATTCGTTTGTTCTATGTAAATATGTCTTAGTTTATATGATATACATTTTGGATAATATATACTCTACCATCAACCATCCTATCAATTATGTAATTTATGTTCTTTTTGGCATAACTAATGATTTTGTCTAAATAAATCTATCACAATGACAATTAACATGCTTGTTGTTTGAGTGATTATATACTTGATATAGATTGGATTAGCTTACAGATTACTACTAAATGGAATATCATTCGATCACGAAAATAAGAATAACATTGAAAGTGTAAGTAGTGATCTGAAAGACTTAAAAAACGAAATGAAACTATATGGCATAAAGTCCGCTTTGCATAATCCAACTGAATACCACAATTGAAATGTGCAACTTGCATTATAATTTAACTTCAATGTTCTGCATCTGAAACAAAAATATTGATTATATGTTATTTCGGCACCGCGCGTTGTGCGGTGGTATTATTTTTTATTTTAAAAAGTATTGTTAAGCTTAAATAAAATACTGAAGTTAATTTTGCCGATAATCATGTATTAGGTATTAAAAATAATGAGTACCAATATTCAATTTTATATGAATCCACCTTATCATCCCTAATTTGTTTTTCATTATATATAATTAATAAGTTATAACTAAAACTTAGAAAACAAATATATGATTCTGTCGATTATAATCATGACGTTTATTATAATTGCGAGATATTTTTTTGTGACGTTCTTACCTATTTTTGTATAATTGCGAGATATTTTTTTTATTTTGTTTATAATTATTCTAATGTACTCGTTTCGCAACTTTAAGAAAAAAAAACTTCTTGAAACCCTTTTTTGACCTGTGTTGCATGAAAAAAAACATTAGTTGTCAATATTGCGATCACTCGACAACGATTGTTAATTTTTCATTTGACATTTTGAGTTATTTTGATCTTTTTATGATTGTTTCATTATATTTTGGTTAGTCCGTAAAACTGATGAAAGAAGGCGGTTTTATTAAATTTATGTAAATAAAATTATTATATTTATTCGAATTTAACTTACATATTTAGTTTGATTTAATCTAAATTAATAACAGAGTATGAAATCCTTTATACATATTAATCTTTGTAATAAGGTGTTTTTTATTTAATATATTGATTCTTCTAATTCAAGTTTTATATATTGTTTTCATAGTTTTTCATACATATAATTATATTGACTCTATTTTTTATTATATATTATTGTAGTAGTTTTATATTTTATGTAATAATTTTAATTATATAGATATTGATTTACTTTAATTATGTTTTTGAGCGATACCAAATACAATAAATATATCATATATTTAGAAGACTATCTTTTTATTAATTAGCATAACATTTAAATTGATTGGTCATTTTTATTAGTTTTATATATTGATTTCAGTTTTTCATATTAATTTTAATATCATTTAAAAATACGATTAATTGATATATATATATATATATATCTTTTAACAATTGTTGCAATCAATTGTCATATTCGTTTGTTTATTTATATTAATTATAACAAATTTATTATTATAATATTACCAATTAAATATAAATTACATGTAATAATATTTAAGTGTCGTGTAAATAACAAAAATACTTATTCTAATAGTATTTTAAATAATTAGTAAAACAAAAACTTTGAAAGATATAGAAGATTGAGATTAAAAAAAGAACTTTAAACCTCAACAAAATATAAAAGAATGTATATCCGGATTAATATTTTCGAAATAAAAATAACCATCAAAGTTTACTTGTTAAAGTTATATTATATATGTTATCATCTTATTTCGTTGCTAAAAACACACATTCAGTTATGTTGGTAAAAACTTATGAAACACATAGAAGAAGAAAATAAAAAATAAAAATCTAAAATACCAACAAAACTAAGAAATGAATGATGTTCAAATTATTATCCTCACAGCAAATTAAAAACAATTTTGTTGAAAATAAGTTTTTGTGGAATGAGTAACAAATCAAGTGATGAAGAAGAAGAAAAATAGGTTATTTGAAAAACATTTTTTTATAAATAAGAATCTGTGAAATATTGTAAGCAGATCAAACGATGGAGAGTGACAACATGAAAAACGATCATGTTGAAGAAAAACAGGTTGTGATAAGGAGAGATAAGAGTAAATTTAGTAATGGTCAAATTATGAGAAAGAAAAATGAGCATATGAAATCTATGAAGGTTTTATTTTTAAGAATAAAGATAAAAATGTTAGAAAGTTAAAAGTCTTGGAATTACCAAAATAGTAATGTCATAATAAACTTTATGTTTTTGATATAGAGATGGAAAACTAATTAACTTATCAAGTAATAAAAAATAGAAAAAAGAAAGGTAATGAAGGTTAAGATATATTATTAACAAATTGAATTAAGAAACACATATAAATCATCTACTAAAAAGCCACAAAAATCATACTTTAGAACACCATTTTAGGGATAAAAACAAAAATAATAAATTGAATTAAAAAACAAAAATAACCCATTTCCTAAAAAGCTCATCAAAATCATACTTTAGTATTTGATTGTTACTAGAGTAAACTACAAATTTCGTCTCTGAAGTTTACCCAAATCTGCACGTTTCGTCCTTGAACTTCAAAAACTACAAAAAACGTACCTAAACTTCCATTTTTGCAACACGTTTCGTCCCTACGGCTAACGACGTTAGAACTCAGTTAATTTATGGGGTAATTTTGCCAAAATGAAAGACGAGGGGCCAAATCGTAATATCTCTATCTCTCTCTCTATTCATCATCTTCATCATCTACCCACCAACACCCACCACCACCACACCACCACCTCCACCACACCCAAAACAACAACCACCACCACCACCACACCACAGCCACCACCACCACAATCCTACCCACCATCACCCACCCACCACCACCAACCACCAACACCCACCCACCACCACCACCCAGCACCTCCAAACCACCACCCATCACCTCTATCCACCACCATACCTAGTTACCTACCACCACCACCACAGCCACCACCTCCACCACAGCCACCACCTCCACCACAGCCACCACCACCACACCTACCACCACTCACCACAACCACCAAGCCACCACCACTACCACCAAACAGCCACCAACACCACCACCAAACAGCCACCATCACCACCACCACAATCCCCCATCAAACAGCCACCACCATCACCACAACCCCCTCCAAACCACCACGACCAGATCTGAAGATACATCAGATCTGAAATGCAACTCCCCAAACCACCCACCCCAAAATAATCCCGAAATGCAACTTCCCAGCGAGCAATTGAAACAATCCAAAGGCCATAAGGAACAAAAACGGGCCAGATAGATCGGCATCCTCGTGGAGATCCGCTTTCACTCTAAACGGATTCAAAATAGAGGTCGTTTTGTTACAGATTTGTTTAGTATTTATACCTAACTCCTCGAGGAGCGGCGGTTCGTCGTCAAAGTTGGCGCTTTCGCCGCCGCCGCTGCCGATGGTGCCGAATTGGGGGGCGGAGAAGGAGGTGGACGCCGGAGATGAGCCGATGTCGAAGGACATGAACGGGATGCTAGGGTTTGAGGATCGCGGTGGCTGAAAGGGGGCCGTGGGGAGGCGTTGCTGGGGGCCGGTGTTAGGGTTTCCACCGGACGGGAAGATCACCGGCGGGACGGTGGTGGTGGTTTGGAGGTGGCTGTGGTGGTGGTGGAGATGGTGGTGGTGTTGGTGTGGTTGTGGTGGTGGTATGGTGGTGGGTAGAGGGTTAAAGATGAAGATGATAAAGATGAATTGAGAGAGAGAGAGAGAGAGAGTTACAATTTGGTCCCTCTTATTTCATTTTAACAAAATAGCCCCTCACTTAACTGAATTTCAAACGACGTTAATGAGCAGGGACGAAACGCGTTGCGAAAATGGAACTTTGGGGACGCTTTTTGTAGTTTTTGAAGTTCAAGGACGAAACGTGCAGATTTGGGTAAACTTCAGGGACGAAATTTGTAGTTTACTCTTGTTACTATTAGGAGTGAAACATTGTCAAGAAAAAAACAAATTTTGAATAAAACACATGCACAAACATCAACAACAATATATAATTTGTAGAAAACATGAAACAAAATATAAAACTTATTACCTACAAAATGTGTAGAAGAAAGACTTGAACAATTTGATGGATGTGTTTGATGTAAGTAGTTGGTATATATATAGTGTAAGATGTATTTAATGATTTATGGATGGTAAATGAAAAGTTTGAAGGAAAAACGAAAAGATGGATAACTTATGTATGAAATAATGACTCTAATAATGAATGACATTATTATATTAATTGAAAAATTAAAAAAATACAAAAATAAATATAAAATTTGAGAAAAAAGATAAATATGATTCTTGGCTTTAGAAGATGCCACGTAGGATGTCCAACATCCTACTTTTATATATACCTATATATAGATTAAGAACAAGATCACTTTATGGATCTATTTTTTCCAAGGTTATTTTTCTTTTCTTTTTTAGTTAGCCGTTATAAGCTTTTGATGTACATGGATATTGTATTAAGCCTTTTTATTCAATTTGTTGTTTATGTTTTTTTCCTCATGCAAAATCGGTTAATATTTTTAACGTATTAAGATGAAGAAGATAAAGATTCAATAGACAAACAAATAATTATAATAAATTAATGGTAAAGTGACCAAAATATCCATCATCTAACAAGCGAATTGCAAATTTACATAAGATCATTCGACTTTAACTTTTGATTTATATGTATATTAAAAACATGAAACAAGTAATTTTCGGACACATAAAAGAGTTATCGAGGCACCATTGACAAAGATAAGTGATTTATGATTCGGATATTCATGCTTTTTATCACACACAACTACAAGTTAACCTTTTTACAACTTTATTTTAAACAATACAACTTGTGGGGTAGGTTTCGATGAGAAGTGCTTATCAACCATTAGATGATAAATAAACAAACTTTAGAATAAGATGCATTGAGATAAAATACATCAAAATGCACCAAATTAATTATTTTTTAAGTCATAATTCATGGAAGAGTATTTCATTACAAATGCTCAACGATTTAAAAGTATTTTCACAGGTCTCATCGAAAATATCACTTCTCAGTTCTCATATTATCTCATGCCTACAACTTATTGAGAATTGGTATCATATATGTTCAACGATCTTGTAGTACATTTAAGACATAATAATAAAATAAGGGAGAGAAAGTTATATAATTAAACGACAGGAACTACATATGAAATAATAGATATTCTACCACTAGACAAAAGCGTAATCCAGCCTATACTTGAGGGACCAAAACTGAATTAGCCAAAGAGAAGAAAAATAAAAATAACTTAGGTTCTACCGAGACTTGAACTCGGGTTACTGGATTCAGAGTCCAATGTCCTAACCGCTAGACCATAGAACCACTTTGTGTTTATTCTCAGTAAATTATATACTAATGTAAAACAATGACATGTATTAATAAAAACAATTATTTATCATTATTTTGTAAATTCAATTCAATGGTACTTTAAACCTAACAAATAAAAGTGTTCATATTGAAAAAAAGTCATTTGTATCACCCTCTATTAGTCTATTATACCACATGAACCCGAATGTTACATCATTTTATCTCATATCTTCTTTACTCTAACTATCCGTATCGCTTATCCTCACCTATCCTATTTTTTCTAATATATGTAAGAGAGAGAGAGAGAGAGAGAGAGAGAGAGAGAGAGAGAGAGAGAGAGGAGGAGGAGGAGGAGGAGGAGGAGAGAGAGGGGGCTACTAAGCGGGTTTGGGAAACCGGGAGGGGAACTCGCCAGGCACACCCGCTACCGCTTGTAGCGATGTGCTGCGGCACCCACAAGGCGCTCAACCCCCTCTCTCGAGGACGGTACAAGTGGTCAAAGACTTGGAAAATGTGTTTGATTTGCATAATTTGAAAATGATATCCTACAAACCAAACCTATACTAATTTCATATTCTTTCGTCTTAAAACTCAAACCCCTTGAAACTACTTCATCAAAGAAAGTGGCCTTAAGGATAATTGATTTAGGATATTTTTGTTTTTATTTTTTTGGAAAAAAATGTTCATCCAGGCTTCATATAAGATTTAAGGCATTTAGTTACCAATAGATTCAAACTTTATAAGATATTAATATTTTTAAGTTTCTCAAAATGTTAAAAAAATACCCAAATTTATTTAACCTACATCAATATTATATAATAATAAAAAAATAAAAGTTCGTTTATGTTACAATTTTTTTAATAAATTCATATAGTTAAAAGTTTCTTTTATATAATCATCATCAAAAAATATCGCATAAAAGTAAGTATTTTAATTGGGTACCAAATAAATGTAATATATTAAAAGATATTTGACATATATACATTTACATGTAGTATTAAGAGCTCATCTAATTGCTATTTTACCATATTATTTAAACATAAGATGTAACAATGGACATTTCAAGAATGTGGCTTAACCGATCAGTACCTAACTCTAAACCTAAAGTTATACCAAGAAAATTGTCATGCAAAATTGTGTAAACTTTTACTTTAAATCTTAACTTGGTTTTCAAACAGGAAATTTATCTTTGACAACATAGCAAAGTAACAATCAATGGACTTTCAACTTTTAGCATATATCATCGTGTTTGCAGTTCTTGTATCAAGAATCACGTCATTATGGCTCATTAGGTTTTCCCGACAAACAATGGGCAAGCTTCCACCGGGCCCACCAAGGTGGCCAATAGTTGGCAATCTTCTCCAACTAGGGTCACTTCCTCATAGGGACCTGGCTTCTTTTTGTGAGCAGTATGGCCCGTTGGTTTATCTTCGCCTTGGAAAAGTTGACGCAATCACCACCAACGATCCAAACATCATTCGTGAAATACTTTGCCAACAAGATGACGTATTTGCATCTAGACCACAAACCCTGGCTGCAATTCACCTAGCGTACGATTGTGGTGATGTTGCATTAGCGCCTTTTGGGCCTCGATGGAAATGGATGAGAAGGATCTGTATGGAGCAACTTCTTACGACAAAAAGACTTGAATCATTCACAAAGCAACGAGCCAGTGAAGCCCAACATCTTGTGCAAGACGTATGGGCTCTGACTCAAGCCGGTGACCCGGTTAACCTAAGAGAAGTTTTAGGTGCATTTTCCATGAATAATGTGACCCGAATGTTGTTAGGGAAACAATACTTTGGGTCAGGCTCAGCCGGACCGAAAGAGGCCTTGGAGTTTATGAACATAACACATGAACTCTTTTGGCTACTTGGATTGATCTACTTGGGCGACTATTTACCATTTTGGAGATGGATCGACCCATACGGTTGTGAAAAGAAAATGAGAGAAGTGGAGAAAAGGGTCGATGATTTTCATATGAAGATCATTGAAGAACATAGGCAAAGAAAGGTGAACGGAGATCAAAAGGATGACGGGAATATGGACTTCGTTGATGTTTTATTGTCATTGCCGGGTAAAGATGGCAAAGATCATATGGATGACAACGAAATCAAAGCTTTAGTTCAGGTAATTTCACTTATAATCTGAAACACTACAACAAAAATGGGTTTACAAGACATCACCGCTTTCTAAACACTAGAATAGATTGTTTAATAAGACTTAATTCATAAAACCAAAAATTAAAGGTGTAGTAATAAGCTTATAGGATACTTTTGGACTTTTTAACAATTTTTTTAGGAAACTCCTAATACAAAAGGTAATATTAGCTATTTTAAGACACGTTTAAGATAGTGTCCTATAAACCAATTTTTATAAAGTATTTTTTTCCAAATAATGTCATATAAAATAGCTAATCGAACGCTTAATTTCTATAAAAATGTTCCAAAAACTTATTATAAACTATTACGTCTTCATATAGGTTTTTTTTGGTTTATAAATTAATTCTTGTAAACGTTTAAATATTAGTAGCGTCCTATCAACCCAACTTTGTTACAGTGAAATAGTTGGGCTAAGTCATTTCAACAAGACATAACGTAATTATTCAATTCGTTGTTAATTTCAGGATATGATAGCTGCGGCAACAGATACTTCTGCCGTGACTAATGAATGGGCAATGGCTGAAGTAATCAAACATCCACGTGTCCTCCACAAGATCCAAGAAGAGCTTGACGGGGTTGTTGGCCATGATCGAATGGTCACGGAGTCGGATTTGTCAAACCTAAATTACCTACGATGTGTGGTACGAGAAACATTCCGGATGCACCCGGCCGGACCATTTCTCATCCCTCACGAATCCATACATGCCACTGAGATCAACGGTTACCATATTCCTGCCAAGACACGTGTCTTTATTAACACTCATGGTCTAGGGCGAAACAAGTTGATTTGGGATGATATCAACGTGTTTCGACCAGAACGACATTTGACCACAGACGGGTCCCGTGTGGAGATAAGTCATGGAGACGATTTCAAAATCCTGCCTTTTAGTGCAGGGAAGCGAAAATGTCCCGGTGCACCCCTTGGTTTAACGTTTGTCTTGATGGCATTGGCTCGACTTTTTCATTGCTTTGATTGGAGCCCGCCTGACGGTTTAACCTGTGAGGATATTGACACACAAGAAAGATACGGTATGACAATGCCGAAAGCCCAACCGTTGATCGCCATTGCTAAGCCTCGTTTAGCATCTCATATGTATCAATCGTAACTTGATCATAACTCTTATTTGTTATTTTTGAATTCGATAAGGGTTAAACTGTCTTTTAATAAAAATATAATTAGCTCTATACTTTGTTGTTAATTGTTAAAAAAATTACAGAAGTCTAAATACCAAAATTAAAATAGTTGGTGAGTTAAAAACATTTTTGCTATATAAAAGTCTTACACATTAAAATAACAAAATGTTTTAAAGCCACAACTTAACATATTATATCCACTTAAACATATTCATTTTCTTTAAGACCTTAGTAATCTCCAAATCAACAAAAAAGGATAATCCTAAAACAATAAATCATTATAACTAGGCGAGGAATTTTTTAAGGTCTTGTTCTATATAACATATTGAAATACCTATCGACACGACCATGGAGACGGTGTAGAAGCTGCTTTTAGACAAGAGACTATACTTGACCATAATATCGTTCACATAGTGGGAAATGAAGTCATGAACAAGTCCATTTAGAGTAATTTTTCGGGTTTGGTTAATGATATTAAAATTTACTAATAACAAGTCAATATATATATATATATATTACGTGTATGGTCTATGCATTTCCTTATTTCTTTTTAGCATTTCTTTTAAATATTAATAAAAACAAAGGTGACAAGGTTTTGGGCAAAAACACTAAAAATAACATATTTCATAGAAAACTCATAAACACATAAACTAAAATAAACAGTGGATAAATCATCTTCGAATCATCTACATTTTCATATCCATCGACCATTATATTGAATCCGGATATATATTGTGACTCGTACAAATACACGAAACCTCAACGTGTTTCTTGGGGAGATCAAGGTCACCACCTCAGTTGATGAACCTCGATTATGGATTTCATATGACTAACCAAATCTACACTGTCAATGGTGAGTAACTCAGTTGATAATGGGTGGGAGTAGTGTTTGTTCAAAATCGAAATGGTCTTGGGTTTGAGCCCGAGGAACTCCCATAACCACAACCGCTGAGCGAGACAGATATGTCCTTCACATTACGGAATTGACAGACGATCGTGGGCCGGTCAGGGTTGCCGATATCAACCTTTTGTCCCAAAAACCCAAATCTACATCGAGGGGACGATGCTTGCTAGAGAAATTGGTGGGGCATTTTGCTTACCATGTTTTGCACTATAATTGTGGCGGCAATGGTGGAAGGTGGTGGTGGTGGCCGGTAGGTAGCGGGGGGTAGAAGTGGTCTGACGCTAGTGGCGTGTTATTGGCAGAGGAGGGGTGTGCATGTATTCTTGATAGACGAAGCAAGGAGATAAAATGAAGAAGGATAAAAGGACCGAAATGCCCTTATGTGAGGAGGCACATGAGGTAACTAACAAAGTTCTTCTAATGACTCGTTTGGACTCCAAAACACAATTTTTGGAAAATACGTGCTTTATGATTTCGAGAGACGAAAACCAAAAAGCAACTATAGAGAGAGGGGCAACAAATAGGATTCACTCAATTTTTTTTAATATAAAAATAGGAAATAGATAAAATGACTAAAATGTCCCTTGAATAAACTTGGTTAAAGTTATTGTAATTCCATTTCCATTAGGTAGGACAAGGGGCAAAACTCGAAAATAAATAGAATCTACAGGGACAATAAGTGTAATTACTTCACCTTTTGAGACGAAATCTGTAATTTGGTATTAACCAGAGCCTAGAGGCATACATAATTTCACTTTAATGGTCGATCTTGCTGGTTTCAACCAAAGTGAAGTGTGTTGAGGATGGTCGTATTCATTACATCTACCTGAAGATCAGAAAGATATGAGTTCAAAAAAGCCTCTCCTGGATGTTAATTCCAAAGTGAACAAGTTTTGAATCCAAATATCTGCACATTTATCTTTTCTACACGGTAAGTGTAAAGATTTTTGTTGCACTAGCCAATCATCATATAATTGATTTGATAAAAAAAATCACTTTAAATGATGAAGTTATATCATGGGTATCTGCTATTGTAAATCTTTTTTCCATGTGATGAATTTTTGTCGATGCACTCCAGGTGTTTGTTAAAATGCCTGAATGAGAATGAAATGTAGAAATGTTCTTGATTGTGTTATTAGTTTCATTAGATGTGTTCATTAATTCAGTTTCTCTTGTTTGTAACTTAAAGGGAGCTTATCGATCGTCATGTTTCTTCGTCGGGCAGCATTGATATTACCCAAATCAAGAAGGTTGTTTAACAGTAGTAGTGGTCATGATCTTTCCAGCTCTATTGATGAGCTTAATAAGGTATCATAAAGTTCTGATTTGTTTTTTTTTTTTTTTTACCTTGATATGTCTCTTCTGCATGGGAATATGCCCTAAAAATGCATGTATTTATGTACCATGGATCTCACAATGTTCTAAGGGAGAAGTGGTTAATTTGTGTTAACTGTGAGATCCATTCTCATCCATACATTTTATTGCTCAATGGTTATAAAAAAAGAAAAAAATATATTAATACAATCCCAGGAAAAAACTACCAGATGGTTAGTGCCCTATTAAATAAATAAAAACTTTTAATTTAATAAAATGATTGGTTCATATTGGGTTGGGTTTTGGTGAGAAGTTGAGGTTAACCTGTGAGATGGTTATCATTTCGTTGGATGCATATTAGGATGAGATGCATTGAGATAAGACGCAACAAATCAATTCTCTTCTAAAGCGCAATTCATGGGAAGGCATGAGATAAAGTGATCAATGGTTCAAATCTACTTCTCACCATTAACTCAACTTCTTAGATGCTCCTTTGAGTATGTGTGTGTGTGTGTGTGTGTGTGTATATATATAGAGGTGGGTTCATACGAGAACGATGTCAATTTAAGAAAACGCGAGGATGATTCTCAGCCACACATTTTCGGTTACGGTGGACGCGATCACGGAGGATTGACGCGATTCATGGAGGGTGGAGATGATTAAAGGAGGGTAACCTGGTCAAAGCCGCCTTTGTTGACCGGATGAGTGGTTGAGAATTGTCCTCGCGTTTTCTTAAAAAGTTATAATTCTCGCATGAACCTTTCTCTATATTTATATATATAGTCGTGGATTCAAATGAGAAGATAGTCAACTTACAAAAAGTGAGCCAAATCCAGTAATTAAGGATACACATTTGAGTTTTGAAGTTAAACCTCTCTTGAATTTCATGTTTCATATGGTCATTGTTACAAATCCATCTCCATTGGTTTTCAATTTGCACTATATTATATAAAGTATAATCTAGTTATCAATAATTGAAGTATTTTTTTCAGTTGAAAATATCCCATTTAACCTTCGATTTCAGGAGATGGAATTTGTTTTCGGTGAAGCTCCACCCACAAGTCTCGCCGGTTCCACTGAAAGTCAACCCACACCTCAAGATTCTCAGTCTATAGAAAAGACAGAAAACAAAACCATGTTGACCCATATTAGCGTAAAAGGCGAAGCTCAAATGGTCGACGTCTCTCACAAGGACACTACCAAAAGAGTTGCTATCGCTAGCTGCAAGGTTATTTTGGGAAAAAAAGTATACGATCTAGTTTCTGCCAACCAACTTGCCAAGGGAGATGTCCTTAGCGTAGCAAAGATAGCTGGAATAACCGGAGCAAAACAGACTAGCAACCTTATCCCATTATGCCACAATATCAACCTAACACATGTTCGGGTTGATTTACGATTAAACCCTCGTGAATTTTGTGTTGAGATAGAAGGTGAGGCTGCTTCAACTGGGAAAACAGGGGTAGAAATGGAAGCAATGACAGCGGTTACCCTTGCTGGCTTAACGGTGTACGATATGTGTAAGGCTGCATCGAAGGATATTCAGATTACAGACGTGCGGTTGGAACGCAAAACTGGAGGGAAGAGTGGGGATTGGTCGAGGGCGAAATGATATATAACGTTTGATGTTCATCGAAGAGGTTAACTTTCCTTCTTGCTTATTGCATCATGCTAAGCCGTTTCCTTTCTTGTTCTTAACTGAATTTGAAGTTGTAAGTGAATGAATGCATAAAATTGAAGAAAAGATATGAAACTTAGGGTGCGTTTGGTATCAAGATGGACAAAATAGGACATGACAGACCATAATACGAACAAACAGTTGTTCAGGATTTGATAAGATAGAACTGGGAACAAATAAAACTAGCGCTATACCCGTCCGTAGGCCGGGTATACGACATGAGTTTAATTTAGATTCATTATTTTTAGGTTTCTCAAAATGATCGTATATGAGTGTGTTTGCTTTCCAGAATGTATTGAATTACTTAAATCAGGATTTTTTTTTGGGATAACTTAAATCAAGGTTATGATCAAGTATAGAAGACTTTAGTCTAGATTAAGTTCTTTGGTTGTCACTTTATTTTATCATTGTCAAATGTTAGTTTTCGATCAAGGACAAAAAATGTTTGGTTTTTTGGTTGCTTTCGAGATAAATTTTCAATTCTTTGGTTGATATCGGGATAAAAGATAAGTTTCAATTTTTTGGTTGATTTCGAGATAATTTTTTGTTTTATAGGTGCACCATTTTAAGTTTCTACAATAATATGCTAGTATCCTTCAAAATACTACAGTTACATCTTCCCAAAATTAATTTCTTTTACCTTTGTCAAACAAATAACACAGTGGCACATGCCACCATATACCCCTCTTGAACTGTGTCCATGGCCCAAGAAGCTACAAATGGTTTGATGTCTTAAATGTTAACTTAAATTATCCATCAATTAACACTTCTATAAAACATGGCCATCTTTTGAATAAAAGCATGGAATTACTTGAAGACACAGAACACAGAATGACATTTCTTTTTCTATTGATGACTTCTTCCTTCACACCATAAACCAACACAATGAAAACCATTAAACTAATTAAGAACACGTGATGGATAGGTGTAAATGCATCTCATTTATAATTGGATTTAACGGGTCAATCACAATAACGCACACTAAAACAGTCTAATTAATTCAACCAATATATCCCAAAGTCGTTTTTTTGACTGAACATATAATCTGACTTAAACTTTTACCAAGCTCTCCAAATCCAAACTGAATTTATTCTATTTTAAAAATATGTTTTTTGATAGAATCTAGTTATGGGTTCTCAAATAAATATAAAAAACTAAACAACATTGGATGCAAAGTTATATCTAGTGGAGTGGGTTTATCATAAAACCAGAGCAAGAGGTCAAAGTTGCCCTTTTAAACATATCTTGGTAAATAAGGCAATAAAAATGCAAATGAAGTTGCACCAAATTATGCTATGGTTAGAATTAGTATTAAAAAAACTTAATCTTAGAATTGGAGATACCCATTTACATAACATGTACATACGTTCCCAAATCACATCATTTGTCAAACTAACTTTAATAACCTGGCCATCTTTAAGCTCTGTGTTAGGCAACACAACCTGACCATTTATAGAAATCATTTTGCCCTAAATTACGACCCTGGTCGCAGCATCTGGAGCAGTACTCCCACTTCTCGACCTAACAATCTGACCGTCTAGCCAACACATGACTGCTATTTCTCCAAGAGAAGCCATGCCAGCAAGCTGTGCTTGTTGTGTGCTTCAGATGCAATTTTCTTCCCATTGGAGCATTGTTTTTTTTAAACCTGATGCAAAACAAAATGATCAACTGCACAATTGGGACTATAAACAGCAGCCAAGTGAGAAAAAGTCAGTACCTTCACAACAGAAATTTAGTTTCAGCCATATCAACTTTAGCCTCAAGCAACATGTATGTCCTTTTTGCCAACCTATATACACACACACTTTTGAATTATTTACAATTATGTGATATAACGTGAACTGATCTTATAGATATTTTTTGGTGTTTGACAAAAAAAAACTTACTGCAGCAGAAACCCAACCATAAGACTAACAAACTAACCACTTCCTTTAGGTTAATTGCTATATCCATTAAAGAAAGTGGGCCTGGAGGAGAGTGGTTGTCTTTTAGTACACATTTTCTTCTTTTTTGGCGAAAATAAGTTCAAGATTCAGAGTTGAATGATGATGAGAACCTGTTGAGGGGTTCCTAAAGATATGACAGTAGAAATTGAAGAAACAAAAGCCAACTCACATTGCTTGATTGCTTTGTGAAGCTATGTTATATGATTATATTTTGGTTGTCTAACCAAGCATGTGAATGCATGTAAAGCATTCACATTGTTAAGGGGCTGTTTACCAAACACTTAATTGGGTAAGCGCTTACTAAGTCACATACCTTATTGGATGAATATGGCAAGGTTTAAGAATCTTACATGGTAAGAACTAAGGCAAATACCAAGAGTCTTACGTGGTAAGTGATGGTGATGACTCTTGCCATGGTAAGCACTGTGAAAAAATTGTTTCGTGCGATACCATTTTGATGGACTAAAATCGTACCCGTTATGTAAGTGATAGTGTTGAATTTTACAAGCAAGCGTTAATGAACGACGCCTAACCTATACGATGAACCATTTGAAGTAACCTCGTGAAGCTTATGCCGGAATGTAAAATATCTCAATTCAAAATAGAGTAATTAACTTCCAACCACAACACCAATAGGAATATCTCCGCATAAAACACTTCAGCTATGCCCTGTAATATCAACCACCAATCTGTTAGCATTATCTGATAATAACTAACTGAATAGAAAAAAATTAGTTTCAAGCTCAAGTTAATCACCATCATAGAACACTCTAAACCAACTAACTACTCTAACAACACGGCACTTTCACACATATTAAAGGGAACATCTCATTGAACACACACAAGAAACACCATAGAATTATAAGTCTTGAGCCAGTAAGTTGATCCAGATGTGAATCGAAGGTCACTTATTTTGGCTATAGAAATACAAATGAATATATATATATATATAGAGAGAGGGGGGGAGGGAGGGAGGGAAAAAATGTACCTGGTTATTTATATAATGTGTCAAGGACAAAAATGGTTACTTGAAGCTGAAAAAAGAGAAAGGAAAACAATTCAGCTAATTTGAAGAACAACCCACTCAATTAAAGTGAACAAAATAATACCAAAAAAACAAAATTCCCTGGAAATTAAACGACTCAGGAATGAAAGTGGATATTTCCTGGTGATGGTAATCCTTATTCCCAATTTGACTCATGGTAATACATGTCATGTTTGTCTGTTATCAGAAGTTTATATTCACATAAAGTCATAAAAAGAATGAAAGTATTCAAGATTTGAAGGTAAAACATAAGTTAGACTGAGTAATAAAAGAGAAGGGAGCTTGTTCCATATATATTCTCTTTTTGTCATTTGGAGGAGTACACAAATCTTGACTAAACCAAATTGCACAAATTGAATACATGCTTTTATAAATCATATGAAGCTGTTTTTACAAACTGATGTTGAATAAAACCCACCTATAAATAGACTAAAACAGAACCC
Organism: Centaurea solstitialis; assembly: GCA_030169165.1. NCBI lineage: Eukaryota > Viridiplantae > Streptophyta > Magnoliopsida > Asterales > Asteraceae > Centaurea > Centaurea solstitialis. Next base: position 47,907,749 of record CM058047.1, read on the forward strand.
ACCTATAAATAAACAAAAACAGAAGTACTTGAAGAGATGTAAGTGACAGAAAAACCTTACCTGATGAAGAGATACAGGGCTGTAGGGGGGCATGAGCTACATTTCCGGTAACACTTGCAAATGTGGCTTTCTGCCTTGACAACTTTCTAAAAACCGATCAGAGAGCATAATGTAAATGTTTGAAATCTACTATTAGTTGATGATCCAATGAATGAAGTAATAATCATTAATGTTTCTAATTTGATGAAACTACCGAAACGAAGATCATCAGTAACTATTCAGAAAGAAGAACATATTCCTCTATCCGGTTAGACTTTAGGCTCCGAGAGACATATATGAGAATGAGGATATGGGACTTTGTTGCCTGCAGAGCAACATTAGAATTAAAAAGGCGAACAAAGTTCACTTTCCTATAATCAGATAAAGTTCAATCAAAGAAAATTGTGCTCATTGAAAAATAAGAAAAGCTAAATCAGTGAAAGAAAGTTTGTAAATTGGGTTTTCCTGAAAAGTGAAAACCATGAAAATCTTAAATTAGTTCAAATCAAGAAACTCAAATTGGAGTTAATTGCCTGCTTTTTCATCATCCTTAGGAGAAAAGACTAAAGAGAAAACAATACATTACTGGTACTAAAGACAAAGAAACATATTTTTTGCTTTGACTTTACTGTTATTAAAACAATTAAGGATACCTTCATTTCGATCTTCCTCTGTGAGTGATGAGCAAATGAAAAAAACAAACAAACAGGAGCTATGTTTTAGTAATCTGGCTCTCCAATTCTTTCTGATAGGTCATATCCATGCTCAATCATCTATGAATTTTGGTAACCGTAACCAAATGAGGATCAAAATACAGTATAAACTAAATTAAAAGATTCAAAATAACGAAGAAATCAAACAGAAAGCAAATGTGTGTGCATAATACCTTGAATGTTATTATTACCACAAGTTTTGTGCCCTAGTCTGCTTGCATCGATGGATTATAAAGTTGCAAGTTGCAATGCGTCTTGAAATCGTGGGAGTGGGGAGAGATGGGGAAGACGGAAAAATAAAAGAGGAGCACCAGGTTGCAGACCTTTGAGGTTTTGCTGGTGGATTTTCGCGGTTGAGGTTTTGCCGGCGACTGATCGGGAGATGAAGAAGTTTGAGAGGGAGGAAGGGATGGAGAAGGGGTTGGATTTCAGGAGCGTATTTGTGAAGAGGAGAGAAGAAGCAGGCCAAGGAATTGGAGGTCGTGGGTAGTTTCAGGCGAAGGAAGTGGAAAGGATTTTTGATCTGGACCGTTCAAATTCAATTAATTTAAACGGCTGAGATTGATTGAGCGGTTACCAAACGACCTGGGTCAATATAATATATAATGACCAATTTACCCCTAATGAATTGTTTATATCTTTTATATATTTTGATTAATTCATTAAATTATAATGAAATAAATGTTTTTAAAGAAAATATATCATTGGAAAGTGTTCGTCAAGATGATTAAAATGACACCAAAATAGAAGCTCATGCAGTTTCCAATTTTCATTTTATACATTTTCTATATTATTTATTTATTAATAGTATTCAGTAAATTACAAAATAACCAAAATGTAGAACCATATAAAATAGTATTTTGAGGCTAGTAAAATGAAAGTTTAGATAGCATAAAAATAATAAAATAAAATTTAAAGAATGAGTAAAATGTAAAGAGGGAGACGTCTTTTGATGTTTTAGAAGAGAATTATGTCTTATTTTGAGGTTATATTGGTGAAATATATGTTTTTTCTACGTTCTTCTATGGGTTGGGGGTTGAAACAAATCTATTCCACCCTGTTCCACATAAAAGTTCTGGCAAACATGGAACAATGATCCCTTTATGTTCTGTTTTGTCCTATCCAGTGTACCAAACACACCTTTTATGCACAAAACCTATTTTCTTAAAATGTACCCTGGGTTGAGAGAATTTATTTTTAGAATGTATTCTTTCAATCCATGATGCTACATTTATGCTTAAAAGACCTAATTAAACTCCATATAACTTTGAACACCATTTCTTGCTAGAATAGATTGTTCTTTTGCTCATCCATTGACAAAGTCGCTTCATATGAATGAACAATATTTAGAAGTAGATCTTCGATCAGTTAGGGATCCAACTCAATCCGCATAAGTGAATACCTTGATTCTTCTTCTAGCATATCATTGAATGCTAATCCTTTGCTTGGTGTATGCACCCCCCTACAACACCTTAGGTTTTGTTTGGTTTTGGCTGGGGAATGGAAATAAAAATGAAAATGACATGGAACGAAAAAGGGAATGAGTTTTCATAATCCCCAATTTACCTAGGAATGCAATTTTGGGCTTCTAGGGAATGAACCCATTATATCACACAAAACCAAATAGTTGATTTTATTATCATTCCCGTTGATTACTGCCTAATACCTCCCTTCTTTTTGGGTGTGAAGCAGTGTCAAACCAAAATACCCAACAAGCATTAGCTCTCCCTGAATCTAACTAAACGCCCCCTTAGAATCCATTGACCAATATGTTGCAAATGGAACAAATGTTTCTTGGTTATCTATCATGTACGATTGGGTGCGACTCCATCTACTTCATATTTCACCAAAAAAGCTCATTTGCACCCAATAGTTTGTTTACGGAGAGGGAAGTGTGTAATTTCCCATGTTTGATTCTTCTTTATAGCCATGATCTCTTCAACTGTTGGATCTTTTCAAATCTGAATACAATTGCATGGTATAAAACTTTGTAAGAGGATGTTAAGCCATACTAACCCCCTTTGAAAAACCATGTAAAAAGTGTGTTTTCGATGAAGGTTACATTCAAGGAAGTTAAGAACCTATATTCACTGGCTCATAGCATTTATACCATTTATGGCTTGGGGCATAACCAACAAACAATACAACAACATTGGGCTTATATGACGCCAGTGTTTTTTAAGTGTCCTAGTAGACCGCTTTATAAGACTTTAATTTATAGGACCCAAAAAATAAACCGCTTTCTATCTGAAGGGATTGTAATGAGTTATAGGACATTGTTGTGCATAGTAACAAGTCTTTTAGGACATTTTCATATTAGCTATTTTATAGGATTCTACTTGAAAAAGTGTCTTACAAAAGCAAGTGTCCTGGAAAAAGATTGGTTTATAGGGTATTTTTTGTACTTAAAATGTCCTAAAAGATCTGTTGAGACATCTAAACATATGCAGAAATGTATTTGACTAACTGTACTCTACATGATAAATTGTTTTTTTAAGGATATAATATTTATATACGACAAAACTGACACGCTTCTCACCAGGAAAATTAAACATTTTGACTTCCAGAGAAATTGGGATGTACAAATGAGCGAGGTGCTGGTGGGCCATTGACCTTTTGGCGATAACTTATTTGATTGTTGTGCTCTAAAATGTAGAGGGGGTGTACTATAGTCCCGAGTTACAAGCCTATACAACTCGCGTACAAAGTGGCATCGATTTCGCTCTTTCTTGTGGCTTTCAGTTTTTCTCACACAACATTGACTTCGACCAGCATTGCTATATATGTTGTACTTTTTGCTTCGAAAGTTGTACCTTGTGCCATGAAGATCATACATTAGTATCGTGGATGTTTGGTTCGGTTATCTAAAAGGTGAAAACGTGAATGGAAATGAACTAATGGTGTTTGGTTAGTATAATAATATTAATGATGATTATTTAAAAGGGCGGACGATCGTGTGTGAAGTTGAGTTATTGGTGATAAGTTAATCTGAACTCTTCATCTCTTTTAATCTCGTGCCCTCTCATGAATTGCTCTTTAGAAGAGAGTTGGTCCAGTGAATTTTGGTGCATCTTATCTTGGTGCATTCGATCATAATGTGCATCCATTTTCCAACCAAATTGTGGATAACCACTTCTCACTCTTCTCATCAAATATACCGAGTCTCATCGGAACCCACTCTATCTAAAAGTGGGTAATTATCCGTAACAATGTTTTTTTTTGGCATGATTAATCATGAAGTTCCTTTATGGGTTTTTCATGTTTTTTTTATGTTAGGTTTTTCTTGAGTTGAACCCTCTTTATACCGTATGATGTTTAAAAAACAATTTATTAATTATGGGTCTCATTTAATTTTGCATAATATATATTTTCTTTTTGAACAATAGGGGATCTTAGGCTTTATCTAAACTAATCTCATGATAAATTGCAACTGTAACTTAGCCTACAACCTTGAGGTAAATCTCATGATGGTCAGAATCTAGATGATCAGAACGATCTTATCGTCCCCGTATCCTTTTCCATGACATTACCATTCTTTTCAAAAACCCACCTCAGTCCATATTCATCCATAGCCCTAGTTTTCGGTCGGTTTCAGGTTTCCCAAAATTCTCTCCAGAAATCTCATATTCCATCAATTTTGCAGTTATAAAAACTATTACTGTTACGTGGGTGCGTTTGGTGCACTGGACAGGGTGGGACAGGACAGGACAGGACAATCCTGTCCTGCGTTTGGCGCGCCCCAACCTTGGACTAAGTAGAACACAGTAGCACAAGACATGGGACAAGTGTGTCCACCCCCTTACCCATGGAACTAAGTGGAACAAGGAACTTAATGACTAAAATACCCCTAAAATAAGAAACCTAATTAAATATCCCTTCTTTTTTCTTCAACCGCTTTCTCCCAAACTCCATCTCCTCTTCGATTTCACGACCTCGGATCTACCTCCCTCTCCGGCGATGTCCGGCGACCTACGGCTGTTACCTCCGGCGACCTCCGCCTCTCTCTACGGCGATGTCCAGCGACCTGCGGCTGCTACCTCCGGCGATGTCCGCCGTCCGCCGCCTCCCTCTCCGACGATGTCCGGCGACTTGCGGCTGCTACCTCCGGCGACGTCCGGCGGCCTCCGCCTCCCTCACCGGCGATGTCCGGCGACCTGCGGCTGCTACCTCCGGCGACGTCCGATGTCCGGCGGCCTCCGCCTCCGCCTCCCTCTCCGGCAATGTCCGGCGACCTGCGGCTGCTACCTTCGGCGACGTCCGACGTCCGGCGGCCTCCGCCTCCCTCTCCGGCGATGTCCGGCGACTTGCGACTGCTACTTTTGGCAACAACTTATAGACTTTATCAATAAAAGGTATTATAAGGTTTTAAATTCTTTGTTATTATGCATTAAATTGATTATTTATTAATAAAACAGTACGTAGCTCATCGGGGGTAAACTGGTCATTTTAACATGTTCTGGCTTGTCCTGTCCTATGTTGTTCTAGCTTACCAAACGCTGGACACCTGTCCTGTCCTGTTCTGTCCTGTCCTGTTCTGTCCTGTCCTGTCCTGTTCTGTCCTGTCCTGTCCCGTCTGCGTACCAAACGCACCCTAAATTGCACATAAGGGTACTCCAAAACACTACAAAAAGATTAATGAATGCTATCATTCTTTCTTGTTGGGTTTTGATAATTGAAGTCAAATGAATTAGTGTTGCCGTTAATAAACACTAGTCACTATACCCGCGCGATGCGGCGGGTAATAAAATTTTATTTGGAACAACATTTTTTAGGCTTGATGATGTATGGGTTATTGGTATATCCTAAATGCATTATCAAAACTAAGGAGTTTTACGAAGAACATTGATAAGACCAAATAATAAAACAAATCCATTTAATACGATTCCTATGTTTAAAAATACAAGGTTTTGATTCAAAATGTGTTCAAGTATTTAAAACAACATAATTATAAATCAACCTAGGTTTCGTTTACCATGGGTAACTCTTCTTCCGGTAAAAGATCCAATCAACTATGTTGGCCTTGTGAATTGTTTGTCCATGTGAAAGACCTTTGTCACCTCAAGGGTCTTCGTTATATTAAGGCCTCAAAGAGAAGGCTTTGATTTCACAAATTATGTTAGCGAGTCTGTCAACTACTCTCTACTAATTGATCTCTAATGTAAGATATAACTTTGAAAGCTATAAAAAAAAAGTTAGAACTATTCCATAAAATTTGATTGTTTGCTTCATCTATGAATAGTTTACCTTCACGACATACTTAACCTACATTGTTATGTGAATCAAGACTTTTGTTAACCAAAAACCATACAAATCCAACAACGTGAGCAAATAAATAAATGTCAATGAGATGCCGAATAGGCTTTAAGTCTCGTTAATCTCAATAAGCTACCAATAACAACATCACTCATAGCTAACCGAATAAGCTATGAGTCATGTATAGCTGACCGAATAAACTTCAAGTCTCATTAAGCTCAGTAAGCTTCCTAACAACGTAATGTATCATTGACCGAATAAGCTTTTAAGTCTCGTTAATCTCATTAAGATACCAACAACAACATCATGTGTAGCTGACTGACCAGATAAGCTATGAGTCTCGTTAAGCTCACTAAGTTGCTATTGCTAACATAGTTGATAGAATAAGCTTCGAGTCTCATTAAGCTCATTAAGCTGCTAACATGTTCATGTATAGCCGGCCTAATAAGTTGAGCTCATTAAGCTGTTAACAAACCTTAACATAATCATCTAAACTCTAAAGATCATCAAACGGAAAAACACAAAAAGCCTATTAAGGTTTAAATTTTTTAGCCTAATTGAACTTGAGATCACTGAAGTCAGTAGCCCCGGGGCGATCCTCCATAAATGTATGTCACATATTACTCGAACTAAAATCAAGCTTTGATCCAATAAACTGTTCTCTAAACATCTAATACAGTTTCCACTAACATCGGTCTTGTTTAAACTGGGAAAAAAACATGAAAAAAATCAAATTAACTGATATAACAAATTAGTCGAACAAAAATCAAGCTCTGATCCATTAAAGTGGTCTCTATACATCATCTAATACAGTCTCCGGTAACATCGTTTTCGTTTAAACAAAAAAAACACGTAGAAAATCAAATTAAAACACCAAAATCTGGAATTCCAAGTATGCACAACATTATGAACAACTGTTGAAACTACAATGGCTGAATAAGTATCATACCTTCAGCAACAAGTATGGTCTTCAGATGATTCTTCGTAGATGGGTGGTCTAAAACAATGGCTTTGCACAAATTTGAGATGCTTCAAATGGTTGTCTCCTCCTTCTGTCGACTGTGCCTTCAATATCACAAACAAATTAGATTAGATTACACCAATAGAACAAAATTACATAAAAATCAGTAACATGAACCAAATCATACCAGAAACACAAATTATTCAAAGTCAAAACAAGTTCTAATCCATTAAACTATTCCCTAAACATCAGACCGTGTCCATCTAACTCTAAATTTGTAATAGAAATTTCAAATTATAAGACTTTAGTCTTCTTGCAAATTCACCAAAAGCATATGCAAGATGAGATTCAAAATCGTCTACAATTCAACCAATTTGGCCATGTATCCTATGGACCGTTTGTTAAGTGCTTACCGAGGTAAGAGCTTACCAATAGCATTTACCTTATTCATTAAGCATGGCGAATACCAAGAAGCTATAAAGAAGATTTAAAATAAGCTTATTTTTTAGTCAAAAAACTTTTTACTCATTTCCAGTATTTGATATAATTACCAGATTCCATGATGCAAATTAATCACCATAAGGAAGAACTCAAACTAATCTATTTTCTTCTGCCTTCTAAACTTTGAACTAATGTGCATTCCACATTACCACCGGTAAGAAATGAAGTTTAACAATCACTTCGTAAAAACTCACGTACCACATAACCAAATCCTTAGTAATATTTATTTAATTTAATGCCAAATTTCTTTAGGTTCAATAGTTACGTGGCAAAAAGATATTCATATCCTCACTAAAAATTGTATTTTTGTTATCTAATAAGCACCAGATTATGATATAAATAATTAACCCACCAGTTTATGTATTGAAAGTTAGTATAAATATGCACATCTATTTGTAAACCAGAAGGGGCAACGTTGCAATGTCGTTCCATCCTTTTAAAGCACATGCTCAAGCACTACCTTTCTCATTAAGAAAAACATGCTCGGCAAAGAACTCCACAAAGTCAATGACATCTCTACCGCTTAAAGTCAATATAGGCTCTGCAATATGATTGACACTTCAGCCTGCAAACAGAGTTCAATAGGAAATTGTCACTCTGCCAATAAATAGATGGTTCCATAAAATACATGGAATATCTAGAAATATGATGATTCATGCACATTGTTTATAGAGGGTAGACATAATTACATGTCATGAGTAGCCGAGTAGGAGAAGGTTGAAAGGACAAAATCATTGAACTGAAAATCCTGTTCTTAAAAAATAAAGAAGGCAAAACAAAGACTTATGTAAGTGAGGCATTTATTTCTCCTCTAAAAACATTTAGGTTCTATGTATTAACACGTCCATAAGCATAAAAAATCATAAACTGGTATTAGAATTGCACACAGAAAACTGACAGAAAAGTTAATTAACCATTCTAGAAGGAGCATGGCATCCGAACCAAACCAACAAAACCAAGGTGTTCCTCAATTTTCCATTTTTATGAGATTATTCCTTGAACTTGCCTCTCTCTATATATAATTATATATACAACTTTACAAGAATGAAACCTTGTGGATGCTGCTGCAAGCACTTCATCACCCTACTATTCTCCAATATTGTTGTAAAGAATCCAGAAAAATTCAACCTTGTAAAGTTCGACCTGGCAAGAATTTTCAAAAAAATGAGATTAATTTTACAAACCCAGATCACAGCTTATGCTTTTCTTATAAAAGTGGTTATCAACTTATAAAAAGCGATACCAAATAGTAATAAGCCGATTTGGCAAATTCTGCTTATACATGTAAAATGACCAAAAGACATTTTACAGGTTGCTTACCAAGTCAAGAATGTAAAGCAGAGGAAAAAAATGGATTAAAATATCAGATAAAAATGCTTACAAGCTACTTACCAATTTCCAGAATGTAAGGTAGAGAAACAATGGATCCAAAATCAGAGAACAATGCTTACAAGGTACTTGTTAAATTCAAGAATGTATAGCAGAAAAAAATAGATCCAAAATCAGAGAAAATGCTTACAAGCTACTTGCTAATTTCAAGAAGGTAAAGCAGAAAAAGAAAAATAGATCCAAAATCAGACAAAAGTGCTTACAAACAGCTTACCAATTTCAATAATGTAAGGCAGAGAAAAAAAATGTCCAAGCTTATCGTATCAACACCAGTGAAAATTGAAGACAAACAAGTGAAAATCAACACAAATCAGTGATAATCGACATGCAAAAGTGAATCCAAGATGTATAGATGGAGAGAAATATAGAGAGTGAAGACATAGAGATTCCATCGACCATAGAGCCTTCGTCATGATCATAGATAGAGGCATTATGAGAGAAATTTGTGGAAACGATGGAGAGGCCGGGTGGAAGGATAGGGGTCAAAAATTTGGAGAGGGAACCGGGAAGGCTGGGTCGTGGGTGTGGATCGTGGAGAGAAGAGAAAGAAGTTATTTCAATTGAATGTTTTAGATACTTGTACGTAGGGGTTGAAAATGAATACTGTTCAAAATCAGTTTTGTTGAACGAAATAACTGATTTTAAGAGTTATTCTTTTTATATAATAGTAAAGATAAGCTCTATAGAGTGAAGCATATATAAAATACCAGTGAGTGAATTAACCATGCTCACACATTTAAAGACAGTATTATGACACATAGATTCTCACAAAATAAGGTCAGTGGAAATCTAGGAGATGGTTAGTAAAGCTTCATCATTATGGAGGTAACTGCAGACCTGAATTCTAAATTGGGAACTCTAGATGTTGTCATTTTAAGAAGGTCAGATAAAAAAATATAACCCACAATCAATGGTCCTTGCTATGTCAATTTCGGTCCTTACTATATCTTTAGTTGTCAAAAACAATAAGATTGTCAAAAACAATTGGCAAGTCCATCAGCATTGCTTTAGTTGCATTTCCATTCAACAAAATTCAAGTTAAATAAGTATGCAATATATATATATATATATTTAACCAATCACAAAGTTACCTACATGACTACATGTAAAAGGGGGTATATTGGAAAAAAATTATTCTTGTTGTTTCCAATCAATTAGAAAGGTTGAAATGGGAAAGAAGCAACATGCAAATTGACTACATGGATCAACTCAGCCATGACCTATAATCAAACCAAAACATCATGCAAAGATGCAGTGTGCATGCAAGTTATTACATCCCTCTATTTCTTTTAGGCTCTGACTCTATAAGGTTGAAGAGTTTATAAGTTTCTGGTAGCCAAATCTAGTGGCAGATGACAATACAAGTGACATAAGAAATATGATCAATCTATGATCTAAGTGCTTTAACATCTGCAATCAGGTTTTGAAGTCTACAGATTATGTATGTACATTAAATCAACTGACAAGGTTATCATATATAAATAGAATTAGAAAGAGAACCTCATGTCCATCATGACAAGACAAACTACACGCCGTGCAAACGCCAGCATTTCCCTCTGGAGCGCATGTTAAGCATGAGAAATTTGCCTGCCTCTTTATATAACCCTTGACATAGGTGCACCATTTCCCTCATCTCCCCGCAAAACTAAATCCGCTTCCTGAATACAAAACCAAAGTAGAAACAGCATGTCAATAACCATACATAACTTCTAGTCCAATATCACAAACAATAATTTTTACATAGTGATTTGATAATAGATCCATTCATCTCTTAGAAGGTATAACTGAAACCTTAATGTAGTCTTTTCCTGCACTTGCAGATGGAATTACACTTATCACTAAAAGGAAAAAAATAAAAACTATCTGTGTATCACTGTACATGATCAGGCAGATTGTTCATGTTGGAAAAGGTGATAGGCTCACTACAAGTCAACTACACTTACAAATGAGTTGGTTGCATGATGTATTTAGTTTTTTGTTCGGCTCTCGAAATGAAACTTTTGGCTTAAAGAAACCATACTTTATCGGCTTATCACAATTCATACATATTAGGTTTGTCCTTTCCTCACATAGAGTAAGTTTTTGCAACATTGGATATAGGTGCTCAAAGTATCATGTATATTCCTTTCATTCCATCTTTCAGCATACCAGTAACATCCCAAATCCCAAGTCCATCTCAAATTTCATCTTCTTGACTTCAAACACAAAATGTGAATTCGCCTTCAACCAATAAGTTCTTACTATTATTCCCACAAAAACTGTCTGATATAATCAATCACTTGAAATTAAAGAGCAGAAACATGACAACTTAGCTTTAACTGCAACCTTGAAGTTAGCTACAAATTAAGCAGATAACGGTGCAAATTGCATGTGCTTCTGTTCATATTGAAAGCAACAAGTATATGGCTTAGAAAAAGCCGTCGATTATTGTTACCTTATGAATGTTGGGTAAGAAACTATATTATTTCAAACATTGAAAACAAACCACCACCATGGCTCTCTGCGTGAACTTGACCAAAATCATCCAAAAGACCAAAACTCACCAAATTGCAAAAGTAACAAGCGTATATCACAGAGTGGCCTAATAAAAATAAACGACAGAGTAAATGTAAACCAAAAGTTTAACTGACCAGAGCAAGAGGTGACGCTTTCTGAGTTTAGATTCACACATTCGTTGAAGCAGTACGTAAAAGAAGGAAGAAGACTGAATATACAAATAATCTTTTAGAACTTAAATTTTTTGGTACCTGCACTTCAAAATAATCCAAAAACCAATTTTCCGGTGATGGAAGTGACACGTGAAATTTGCTGCAAACCGGTTGAGGAATTTCATCGAACAGTTTATGGGCATCTTTTAGCATATAAAATTGAACTTTCAAACTGTTGAAGAAAACATGGAAGCCAGGAGAAAAATTGGCAACTATAACCAATCCTCAAATAAGATAAACAACCATTCGTTTCTGAATCTTAAAGAAATTGAATCTTTTTCAAAACCCAAATCACTCTGCATCAAGCAATCAAAAATACCTTATATGATGTGCGATGAACAATGTCTTCATGGAGATTGGAGAAAGCGTGAGATAAATAGGATGTTTGATATTGGAGGAGAGCGATCACCACAAAACCATTTTAATTTTAAATCCTGAAATAACCATGCTAGGCGTATTGGGGGAAAGAGAGAAGAAGCAGGAAACATTTGAGAATATTGGGGGAGAACGTGGAGCAGAAGATGGAGGGTCGTTTCAGTCACCATGCATTAAAAGCTTGTAAAGTCTACCTAAAGAAAAGTAATCTTGAAATCAGTTTCTTGAAAACAGTTAAGAACTCTCTTTAATATATAGTATAGATATAGATAAAGCTTGAGTAGAGAGCGAAGAAGTACAATAAAAGTTGTTAATTAACCGAATAAACAAATTACTGCTTGTAAATTGTAATCTCAGTTGTAGCATGCAATCTTGGTTAATTTGTTTCTCTTATTTTTGTTTGATGAATGATTTAGGTTTTCCAACTTTTATATACAATTATTTAAGTTTCCTTAAATATACAATGTATTCTATTATAAAATGTATAGCTTATAATTTATTTTATTTAGAAAATGTCTAGAGAATTGGAAAAAAAATAAATCATTGGTTTTTTGTAAAAGTATTTATTTTGGGTTGAATTTTGATTTTATGGTAAGAGATAAGTATATAATTTTTGTAAAATAAAATATTTATATTATAGTCAGTCATTCACCGCCTCTCAAAATCAAATGACCCACGGGAGATATGTAAACACATCATCATCTATCTCCTGCACAAAACGAAAAAGGAAAACAAAATTCAAAATTGCAAAAAGTCAAAATTAATTAAGAAACCGTCCGGCCGTCATGGAATGGGAGGTAGACGATGATCGGAGACCGGTGGTGGTGGTCGTAGGGTTGATAGAGAAGGCCACCAATTCAACCAAACCAGATTTGGATCCCAAAATCCTCAAATCAATCAAATCGGTTGTTCGTCACTCTGATTCGGAGCTCCGGCATGCGGCCGAATACCTAATCAGCCTCATGAAACGAGACCACTCTCAGGTCCCACTCTTTTATGCTGCTATTCAATTTCTATTCTAGATAACTGCTCTGCTGCTTAGAGGTTGGTAGGTAGGTAGGTTTATGAAATTTGTTCAATATTGTTCTCAATTTGCCTACTCTATATCATTCATCAATTGAGGTTTTGTTGGAATTAGCAACTGTTTTAAGCTATTATGTTATAGTCTCACTCATCATCTAAGGGATTTGAAGAGAATTTGAGAGCATTCCAACACAGATGCCATTGTTGATTAGTTTACTTTTTAACCTAATCAAAGTCATTTTGGTAATCATTAAAATAACAATATTAGATTTCATCTTCAAGCTTAACTTTTCAACACAATAAATAAATATAGACAACTCTCTTACCTGTTTGTTTAACAAAGTTAATGAAATTATTGAATCTGAAACATATAATGGTCAAGATTTAGTAGATGATCAGAATGGTGCATTTTGATCCTTATGTAGCTTTCCTCTCAGGCCCGGCGACAATACACACACCAAAAAACACACATACAAAAAGAGTGTGGGTGTGATTAGTTGTAGGTAGTGAGCTGTAGAGCAGCCGACCTTTCGTAGTTTGCGTTTCCAGTTTCTACCCAGTTTAGTTGTTAAATGGTTTATAAGCTCAGTTAGTATCTCACATGCTTAATGGGACATTGTAGCAGAATATCTTATGAATCACCATAGTAAGTTAAGCCGTTAAGGCTATCAACACCTTTGATGTTGATAGACTCTTTCATCGCGTCAAAGTCTTTGATTGGTGAATCAAAAGAAAATGTTTCTACAACAGAACCCTCATTCAGTCAAATTACTTTTGGAGGCATGAACATGATGCTTCTTTGTTTAAACATCTCACTTTCTTGTACATGTTTAAGAACCTTTCATCTCACAAATAGTGGTTGTTATGTTATTGAGATGAAACTCTGACGTGCAGTTATGTTGCAGGTACGGTACCTCACACTAGCTATAATTCACGAACTTTTCATGCGGTCAAAGCTTTTCCGAGCTCTTATCGTTGAAAACTTGGACCAGTTGTTGACTTTAAGTGTTGGGTTCCGAAGAAACCAACCACTCCCTGCTCCTCCAGCCATTGCATCCAAATTGCGTTCAAAAGCAATAGAATTCTTAGAGAGATGGAACTCTACATTCGGAATCCACTACAGACAGCTTAGGTTAGGGCACGATTATCTGAAAAACACCCTTAGATTTCAGTTTCCTAATCTTCAAGCAAACGCGGCAAGAGTTCAGCAGGAGAGAAGAGAAAGAGAGCTGCGAACGAAAGAGATTCTCTTAAAGAAATACGAACTTTTGAAGTCGAATTTTCCTTCAATCAAGGATGAAGTAAATTCAATAGTGGACGAAATTAGTGAATGCTTAGATATCCTTATAACTTCTAAAGAAGACAACGTGCCGCTGGATCCTATCGACGAAGATGATGTTCATGAATTTCGTAGCATCGAATTACGTCAAATTCGTGACAATTCATTGAAAGAAGCAGACAAGGTACAAGAAAATAGCGAAAATAAAGTGGTTTTCGACGCACTAAGAGAACTTTACAAGGTTTTAGTGACGAAACATATAGTTGCGGTGCAAGAATCGGTTTCTGTTCTCGTGAGGGTAGAATTGTCTGATAACAGGCTTAGAGACTCCATGTTAAAGGAATTCATCGATGTTCGAAATCATCTAAAATCGATAAAAAAGAAGTGTGAAGAAGCAGGATGTGTTCTTACGACCCCTGCCGATGAAACGGAAGAAGATATCTGGGAAGAGGGCGCAAGTGAAACTTTCGATATTTCAACATCTACGACACCAAGTAAGCAAACCGAAGATCATGCAAATAAGAGAAACGATTCTCCCGAATGCAGTGATCGTAAAAGAACAAACGTTATCGTGAAAGTGGAAGATCCGGAAGTTTCTGGAACCAAATTGAATCCCTTGAAAAGTAAGCTTATGGTTGAAGCTCCGGTCATGAAATGGGGTTCGTTTTTGGACAACTGGGGTTCAAATCGCGACTTTATGGCTAACCAACGAGGGTTAGAGCTCGAAGGCCACTGGGGTAGGGTGGACCACGATGCAACCATTCCGGCTAATAAAATTGCTGAATTAAACGTTCAAGCGATTGTATACGAGGAAGAACATAAAGAAATTCAGCAATGTGGTGCACCCTTGAAAAAGGGCGGTTTTTGTCAACGAAAAGATTTGAAAGTTTGCCCTTTTCACGGCCCCATTGTCGCTCGAGATGATGAAGGAACACCACTAAACGATACGATTTCTACCGACGATGAAAAACCCGATTTGAAGCTTTTCTCAACGGAGGAATTACTGAAACAGGCAGTAAATAATGTCCGAGAGACGGATAAAGAAGTCGTGAAAAAAAGAGAACACGATAAAAAGGAGTTAAAACGAGCGAAACTTGTGAAAGTCCGTGGGCACAATGAAGCTGTCTTACGAGATGCAGCACTTGCTTCAACTTCAGGGTCTTCTTCGATTGGAGAATTGGAGGGCAGGGAAAAAGATAGTCTTGCAAAGATGCTGAAAAAGAAAATGACTGCAAAAGATAGATTAGCTCAAAGGCTGCTGAGTCGGAAAGCTAATGCAAAACAGCTGAATCTTGGAGAGGATCATTCAAAATACAGAGAAGCCTTCCCTAATCAGTGGTAGAGTTCCTATAACCCTTTTTTTTGTTCTCCTGTTCATCTTTTAAGGACGTCTTATTCGTTAAGATCGATTGAGGTGTGTTTTTATATAAATGGGTATACATAATAAAACATGTTGTTAGTGTATTTCTTGTGTCATAACTCTAATACTTCATACTTTTTCACTTTCGTTTGACTCTGGCTAGAGTCGATGAAAGCTTTAGATGTTATTCTTTGTAGGGTAACCACAACCCAACCCAACTAAACTAGTACAGTCTGGAAAATCTCAACCCGTTGGAAAAAAATAAATAAAACATGTTGGATTTATCGGGGTGTGATATCTGATATTTGTTCTTGGAACACATTGCATAAAAATGGCACATCATTCCCACTTATTTTGATGGGATATGACATTTACCAACATACTTACATGACCCTATTTGAGCCACTGCTTCATGAGAGGGTATCGGGTTGGGTTGGATGCAAATCAGTCTGACTCAGTTCCAACCCAATACTTAACGGTTTGAAAATTTTCAACTCGATTAGACATCAAATGGCTTCACATTGGGTTATTTTGGTTTGGGCTAGCCGGGCTGATTGGGTTTTTGTGCACCCTAATTCTTCTGTAGAAATTCTGACCCACGCACAAAAATTATGTTAATAAGAAGCATATGTTCTTGATGCTTGAAAATCTATAGCTCCCCATAATTTGGTGCAGAAAGGTTATTATGATCTATGTGGGCAAGTTTTCTTGCATTCTTGTGTTTTTCTGTAGCAGGAAAAAAGACAGGTTGGAATTCAATCTGCTCTACTGCCACCTTTCTGGATATTTCACACACAGATAAAGGTAATCGTACTATATTATGCCTTCATTTGACTTCAGGAATGTTGATAATGATCATGAGCTCCAAAGATATTAGATATGTAATCCATAAATAGAGTCCTTTTTCTACAAACCAAATAATTCATACAAAGTTAGAAACCAGTTTTTATGTGTATGAAACAAGTGTGAAGATGAAATTTTTATAAAGTGTTGTTTCATATGTTAAATGTTCGGGAACTGTTTTTTCCCACACATGGATCAAGTGTGGACATTTCGCATATGAAGCAACACTGCATTTTCACATGTGTTGCTCGATATGTGAAACAATATTTGAAAACTAGTTTATAGTTATTGGGTTTGTAATGCATATTCATTTATGAACCCCAAATCATACAAACTTACAAATCAATTTCCAAGTGTAGTTTTATATGTGAAATGCTCAAGATTGTTTTGTGTGTAGGAAAAAAACAGTCATAAACGTTTCATAGATGAAACATCTAAACACTACATTTTCCTGTTCCATATGTGAAACACGAAGATTGGTTTGTAAGTTCATACGTATTATTGGGTTTGTAACGTGTAATCATTTACAAACCGAATAGATTGTATAAGTAGCAATTAGTTTTCATGTATTGTTTCACATGTGATATAACACGTGTGAAAGTGTTGTTTCATATATATTTAAGATTGTTTTGTGTGCGAGAAAAAGAAATAGTCATGAAGGTTTCATATTTGAAACATGCCTAAACAATGCCTTTTCGTGTTTCATACATTATGTTTATTCATCTAAATAATTATGCACGAGTGCATATAATTAGGAACCAACAATAGATCCCCACCCCCTCTCCATATCTCTCACATGGAACATAAATGTAGTTTTTGAAGTAGGGTTATAGATGTGAATTGTATTTAAATGTGTTACCTTATATTTTCAATAAACCAAAAATTTCAAAATATGGGTCCCAAGTTCGTGTGAAGTTTGATGAAAGCATAATGGAAAGATAACTTGTGTTTTTTATTCACAAAATCTTGCAAAATGGGATAATGTTTTGTATATTTATTTTAGGATCGAAAGAAGTTTGTTTTAGTTTTGTAACATTTGATGACATTCATTCTGAGTTCGTTGTTCCTTTATCGTAACCTTTTAGTGGTGCGAATAATTAAACTACAAGTCTAGAAAGCATATGACAAATAATAACAATGTGGCATGGTCACTACTCCTTTCATAGTGGATTCTCATGGATCATTAGGTAAATAAGTGATGGTAAAATGAAATTTTGACAACAGTGGGATATTTTTTTGAAATAAATGGAACAGAAATGGTTCCATCTTTTTGTTTTAAAATAAATAGTATGACAAGAGATAATTTTAAAGAGATATTTCAACTTTGTCAAAATGACAATATTATAGTTTATATAAAGTATTTAAAAATCATTATATTCACTTTCAAATAATTTCTAATCATTGTCGGTCAATCAAGTTATATGTTACAAACCAAATGAGTGTTAGCCTAGTGGTAAGACTTGGGCACTACATAGTGGTGAACCCGAGTTCGAGTCCTGGGGGACGCATTATGGAGGTACGGGGGCTTCGACCCCGGGCTGCATGCTTTCGCAGTCGGGCTTCGGCCCAAAAATTACCGAGGATTAGTCTGGACCCAATGTGGTCTGGGATACCTCTTCCAAAAAAAAAGTTATATGTTACAAAATTATTAAATACAAAATGAATCATATTAGATCTAATAGGTAAATTTCCTCAGAAAGTATACTATCAAAAGTAGTAATAATAATTTAAGTTGCTAATATTCACAGGTTGTTCCTGTTTAAGATACACCATTAAAAGTTATTATTTAAGTGTCTAATCTATATTCTTCATATGTTGTTCTTGTTAATATAGGAATAGAAATCAGCCATTTACCTCTTTTTTTTTGGTCATCAATTATATAAATATATATGTATCATTTGGAAAGGGAGTTTAACTTGAAGAAGTGCATGATGAGAATAACATTTTCATCATCAAAATTGGCAATAATTTCAGGTGTTGTCGACTATAGAGTATCATTTTCAATTACCTAAATTATGGTTTTTTTTTCTGCTATAGCTTGTTAATAATTTCATTTTTTGTTTTTGAGGTTATCAATTACAACTTTGTCCTTACAGTTTTTGGTTTATTACCCTTTTGCTTACCTGGTAAAGTCCTACCTTGAGACATAAAGAATAAAAAAAAGTAAAAGATTGTGAACTAAATGGACCGAAACAAGGATATCTTATAAATCATAATAAGGATGCAATTTTTTTGAACATCAAGTTAATACACACACGATTCACCGGTATCGGACTTCCAATTGGGCAATCCCATTAATACGTTGTGACCCGGCCCCGAACCCGGCCCAAATGACAAGATCCAAAGTCTGAATATCTGAGAAATGTTACCCCGTTGGATTCGAACCCTGATATTGTTAAATAGTGATTACAATTTTATTTCTAAATTAAACAATCTTCCACTCCTACTTTTTAAATTAAAAAAAACAAACATGATCAAAATTCTTACAATACAAATTACATCAGAAAACAACAATAATATTTTTCTTCTTAATTTTGACATCCATGTTCATATATTTTTCCAATTCGTCTTTTTTCGCGAGTTTCCGGTTTTTCATTTACTTGCATTTTTCCTCAAACTAACCCAAACAAAAACCTTAATTTATAAATCAATGGAATAAAAATTATAATTTTTAATAAAATATAGGGACAAACACAATTGATTCAATTCCATTTAATTTACAGCAAATGACAATCCTTGTCCATGCTTGCTAATATTTTCAATTTTGGTTTTTAAAGTTTAGAAATTACGATTCCTATGATTTTCATTCCTATATATTTAAGTATAAAAAACCAAAAAGTACACAACTGTAAACAATAAATGATTAAAACAATTAATTATAAGTTATAAGAACAAAAATGACATAAACCATAAACTAAAAAAATGAAAACTATAATTCCTAAACAAAAGATACGAAAATCAAAACTTTTACTAATCATATAGGACAAAAAATGTAATTTACGTCGTCAACAGTATTGTGGCGGATTTGTTAACACTCCAGGGGTTCATAGCGCTCTAACCGAGTTCAAGTCTTTCCATGCATATGCTTGAGGACATTTAACTGGGCCATGTTTAGCCCCCGAAATTGCCGAGGATTAGTCGGGCTTTGACCCAGACACGGAAGACGGAAGACGGGGAGGAGAGCTTCGGCAAAATGTAATTTACAAAAATTTTCTTTTTTGAACGGCAAAACGAAAGATGTAGAGGAGAGCTTCGGCAAGACCATCACCCACCCCCAAGCCAACCAAGAAAGAAAAAATTTATTAAAAATCGAGCAAGAAGCTAGATAAAGGAAAAGATACAAAACTACAAAAGAGATAAAGGATTACAACACCACATAAACCAAATTAAAGAGTTACACTTGGCCCTATACTTGACGTAAATAACGTTGCTTGAATTTCGTCCACCATCATCTGACACCGAAAAACCCCACTCCTCCTATTAGAGCATCCACAGTGGTGGAACCTCCAATAAGCTCACTTACCATATTTTTCCATTCCACATCATTGACATCTCAACAAACGAAGAACCTCCTTAAAACTCTACAATGGAGATTCTTACATAAACCTCACTTTCCTTTTCTTATTTATAACATAATTTTTATTTATGTTAATTATTATATAACCGAAATGAAAAGTATTACAAGAACCTGAGTTCTTGTTCAAGCACCCGGGTTTCAATAAGAACCTGTGACTGGACAAGAACCTCTGTCTTACAGTGAAGGTTCTTATAAAAACCCCAACAAGAACCTCCATTGTGGAAGGTTCTTATAAAAACCCCAACAAGAACCTCCATTGTGGATACTCTTAGACACCAGATTGTTCGTTCTATGAAAGCTCACAAAGCTTATTAATGGAAATCCCAATTCTTAATAAACCACCACAAGGGCAAAGAGGTAATTTTACTCAAATCCATTTATTTAATTTAACAAAAAAATTGATATTGAACCAACCCTGACCACCGCTTTCATTCTCCCCCAAAAAAAAACAAAAACAAAAGAAAAATAAAATAAAATAAAAAAAATAAAAAAAGGGTATCTTTGAAAGAAAAACCAAAAAGCACACGATCTCTCTCTCTCTTTCCTCCTTGGCCCGCCCTCCCCTGGTTATTGATTCATCGTCTTTAACCTAATTGGGGAGGGGAAAGCTTTTTTCTTTCTTTCTTTCTATGTTTCTATCTTTCTTCTTCTTTGCATAATAATAATAATTAAATTCAACCAAATAACATTTGCAATTATGGAAATCGATAACATCGAATGTGTTTCGGTTTCAGATGGATTCATTGATGATGTAATCCCACCACCACCACCACCTCATAATCATAATACTCATAATCATAATAATCATAATCATCATCATAGTAATCATAATCACCATAATAATGTTAATAATAATAATAATAATCATAATCATCATCGTCCTCCTCCTCCATTTTCATCTTCAAAAACTCATAATGTTAATGTCGTTCATCCCACCACCAGTGTTCATGAGCTTCTCGAATGTCCTGTTTGTACCAATTCCATGTATCCCCCAATTCATCAGGTTCTAAATCTCTCCTCCTTTCTATTCTTCTGATTTTAGGATTATTTTGTAATTTTCATCTCTGTGTGTTTGATTGGAAATGATTTGTTGTTTGGATTCAAAACTAGGTTTTCATTTGGGGGTTTTAGGATTATCAAACTTTCTTACATATATGTTTGTTTTATCTCAATATGTATGTGTAACTTATCATGAAAAATTGGATTGTATTTGTTAGAAAAACTGAGGTATGTGTAACCTATATCTGTCACATCTCTCTCTGATGCATTTTTAGTTAAATGTAATTACAGCATCTCTCACAGCTATGTTGAAGTAGAGATTTTAGAGGTTTTTTTTTTTTTTTTCTTTTCTCAAACAGCTATGTTAAAGTATATGCAATGCAATTGATGCTGAAATTGCTAAAATGGACTAGTTGTTGGAGTTAGATGTAATTTTTATAGGGAGTTTAAGCTTTGTTTTAGAAAAATTATAGCATAGCTGTTGGAGATGATCTTATTGCTTCCTTGCACACGGTTGTGGCATGGGATCCCAATGCGCGATTCATGATGAATAATACGCTCATATTGGTCATGAATGTGTGACTCATGATGAATAACACTTCTATATTCACCATGAATGTACTACTACTATTCGTGATGAATATTCGTCCTGAAAAGGGGCACGTGGAGCGTTCTTGGGTGTTTAATCAATTTTGGGTTCCAAAGGGAACTCCCCTTCTCCTCTACGTATATATGGATATGTATGTCAATATGTGTGTGTGTATATATATATCTATAGGGTCAGGTTCACGGGAAAAACCTCAAAAAACTTGGAAACTGAAGAACACCTTGGTAGCCCTTCATTTGGATGTATACACTTGTGCATACAAGTAATTTGTAACATGCACAAGTGCATAAAAACTAAAAAAACAACTTAATTTACTTGTATGCACAAGTGCATACCGTCCAGATGGGGCTACCTGAGTGTTTCTCAGTTTTCCATTTTTTGAGGTTTTCTCCTGAACCTCTCTCTCTCTCTCTCTCTATATATATATATATATATATATATATGGGGTCAGGTTCAAATGTTAACTCAATTTTGGTTGTGAATGTGAGGACAAATCTCAGCCACACATCTTCAGTTAGCGTGGACGCGATCACGGAGGATTGACGCGATTCATGGGAGGATAGAGATTATTAAAGGGGGGGGGGGGGGACCGGTCAAAGCCGCCTTTATTGACCGGATGTCTGGCTGAGATTTGTTCTCATGTTCACAACCAAAATTGAGTTCACATTTGAACTTTCCTCTATATGTATGTATGTAGACAAGGATAGATATCCATTGCTTATGTACCTTCATATGTTAGCTCATTAAACTGTATGATGGTTAGGTCTGTGTACATCTTACCCTCTCCATACTCCACCTCAAATGGGATATATCACGTGTTCTTTTGGTCTGGTTTATCCCGTAAAACTTACTTGACATTATATAAAAAAATACCTAATCGAGTTAATTTTGTGATTTTGTGTAGTGTCACAACGGCCACACGCTTTGTTCCACCTGTAAGGCACGAGTTCACAACAGATGTCCGACTTGTAGGCAAGAGCTTGGCGATATAAGGTGTCTTGCATTGGAAAAAGTGGCTGAATCGCTCGAGTTGCCCTGCAAATACTGCACCCTTGGATGCCCTGGGATCTTCCCGTACTATAGCAAGCTCAAACATGAAGCCGTTTGCAATTTTAGGCCGTACAGCTGTCCATATGCTGGATCAGAGTGCTCCGTTGTTGGGGATATCCCGTATTTAGTTTCACATTTGAGGGATGATCATAAAGTAGATATGCACTCCGGATGCACTTTCAATCACCGTTATGTCAAGTCCAATCCACGCGAAGTTGAAAATGCCACATGGATGCTAACGGTTAGTGTCTTTTAGATTCCATCTTTCTTTTGCATTATACTTTTAGGATGTGTTTGGTACCCAGGATTGGACTGGACCAGAGTGAGGGCTTGTTTGTTAGTAGCTTAATGAGCTTAATGGGACTTACAGCTTATTAGAGCAGCTATACATGACTGTTTGGTAGTGGCTTAATGATATAGAAAGTGGCTTATTCACTAAGCTTCAAGGGGGGAGCTTTATGCAGAAAGCCAAGTTTTCCCAAACCTGCCCTCCCAATTAAAAAACCCGCTCCTTCCATCTATGAAAAAGCCCTCCCAAGCAAAAACCTTCGCAATCTGTTCAGACATATTAATCCACACAGACAACTTTATCCATACAGGACTTAATGGAGAACCAAACATACAGACCCTGAGAGTGAGGTTGGCAGGTGAAAGAATTCTAAAAGGTTTATGGTCTTAATTCGATATGGGTAGTTTAGTAATTTACCACTCTTGTTCCATCTCCCTTATTCTTGTTCTAAATGTGAGACAACAAGTTTTTGTAAGAGTTGAGTGCTCTTAAGTCATGCCATTTGACTTTCATGGTCTCCAGTTCGAGTTCAAGTCTCAGCTGGGATATTCTTGGTTCTTATTTTTAGGGCCTTGACACCCTCAGTTACCGAAAACAATCTTGTTTTGGATGTATAAAAGCACAAGTCGATCCCCCTTAGGGCATAGGGCTACAATAAGCAGTTCAAATGGTCAAGTAATAAACAGTCAACTAGTTCTTTGATTATAGGGGAGAAAACATACACTCCTTTAGGTGTAGGGCTATTCCCTCTTTAGTGGCAAGTGTGCAAACTTATCGATTTAATTTTGCGTGCATACCTATGTTTATTTTGGACACTTTGAAGGTCAAATTTTACCTCATCTCTTGCTGTTAAAATTTTACACACTTTTTACATTTATTCATGTTTAGTTTGAGCTCGAAAGCCTGCCCCTTTGACTTCAAAAACAATCTTTGCCCTATCTTTTGGAATGTTGTTACAATTATACGTTTTTCTAGATGTTTAATGTTATTGTCTACTCTGCCACTTTGATATCGGATTGTTGTTCCATTGACTTTAAAACTCAATGTTCACATTTATGTGAATATTTTTGCTGGGCCAGTTCAAATAAGAAGCCTAAATATCGTGAGAAGGTAAGAAGGAAAGGTTAAGGGAAGGTTCACATGTGAATCATTGAAAAAATCTATTTAAAGATGCATTATGCATAACCCATGTTATAGATTATTCATATGGGTTTATATCTACATCTTCAAATAAAAAATTTCAGTTATTCACATATGAATCTTCCCTAATCTTTCTTTCTTATCTTGTTGGACTATCTAGGGCTGTTTGTTTTTTAAAAGGTACCTCTTAAAACCTCTTAAAACCTCTTAAGTCTGAAAAATAAGAAGTTTGTAGACTTAAGACTGTTTGTTTTATTTTTAAGAAAAGGTCTGAAAACCTCTTACCATTCTCTAAAATTGTAAGAGGTGCATCATCCACCTCTTAATTTTTTAAACATGAAATCAAATTTCAAACTTCTTAAAAAACAAACGACACCTTAGTCTTTCAATTTGAACCTCCCACTACTGTTACAAGTTTACATTTTTCTAAAAATGTTATTGCCTACCTTTGCCATGTTGATTCAACTTTAAAAGTCAAAGTTCTCATTTATCTGAATACTGTTAGGGGTCATGGCTGCATGCATCTTAGCCCACCATATGCCACCTTAAAAAAAACACCACCTTAATCTCCTACAGATTCTCCAACAAGGAGAAAATAGGATTTTGGGCAGTTTTTTGCTCCAAAATTTTCTACAAAACTTTCTCAGAAATGAAAAAAAGTAGGAGAGAGAGTCAAATTCTTATAATCTAGAGAACTCCCTACAAATAATTACGATTGAGAGAGAAATAATTTTTATTATATTCCACCATTAAGGAACATCGATATTAAATGTTTAGGGGAGAGAAATAATATTTTTATTAAATGTGTTGAATATTTTAATCATATAATTAATGGTGTAATCTCCAAAATGGAGTTAAGGGGGTGTTTGGGATTGCTTATTTAATACAAGTTTTTATTTATTTACTAAAAGTGCTTATTTGCGTTTTCAAAAAGCCAAACCATTTTAACTTTTTAAGAACTCGTTATCTGTGTTTCAAAAAGCCGTAAGCCCTTTTATCCAAACACTCAAAACAACTTATCTGCTTTACCAAAACGTGATAAGCAGATAAGGAGTTCAAATAAACAATCCCAAACACCCCTAAATGCAATTTTTTTATTACAGATTTTGAATTTTGATTCTCCATTTTCGAGAAACTGGAGAATTTGTTGGAGATGCTCTTATAAAATCCAAGTTGTAGGCTACCAATAACTTCTGGTCTTCCACTATGGTTCTAAGTCCATCAGAAGTTATAGGGCCAACCTGTTGCTTTGGGCTACTAGGCGTTATGGAATATACTAGGTTTGTTTGGTTAGTTACTGATTCTATTTGTTTCATTGTGTTTTACTCTATATATACATATACATACAGGTCTTCAACTGCTTCGGGCAGTATTTCTGTCTCCACTTTGAAGCGTTCCAGCTCAGTATGGCCCCCGTCTACATGGCGTTTCTCCGGTTCATGGGTGACGAAAATGACGCCCGTAACTACCGTTACAGCTTGGAGGTGGGCGGCAATGGCCGAAAGCTCATCTGGGAGGGTACCCCTCGCAGCATTAGAGACGGTCACCGGAAGGTCCGGGACAGCCACGACGGTCTCATAATCCAGCGGAATATGGCGCTGTTTTTCTCGGGAGGAGATCGGAAAGAGTTGAAGTTGCGAGTTACGGGCCGGATATGGAAAGAACCGCCAAACTCGGATGGTAGTAACGTATGCATTCCGAACCTATGTTAGTTGGCTCGTTTTTCGTATCTATTTTTGTGGATCCCGGCGAAGTTTATGGTGAATAAACGTCGTTTTTAAGGTGGGACCCACAAACGGGTAACGGACGAAAGAAGAAGAAAAACGGCGAATGGAAGGCCTAATATTGGTATTTTGTGTGGGAGAGTTGTATAGGGGAATGATATACTATTTACTACTACTATTTACTAGTGTAAGAAATCTGTTTGCAAAGCATATGGATTTGAACTCCCTCCCATATGAAGTTATAGCAGTTTACCATTTTGCCCCCACACAAGATATATAACTTGCTAGCAAATGTTTTTGAAGTATTATATGCATCGAATGTTTTAATAAAATAATTAATGCATGGATATCTCTAATAGGATAACTGTTTTGAGTAGAATGTAAATTTTTTTTGACTTTTTATGAAGAAATTATAGAAAAAACGTTGAAGATGCTCCATTGTTTTGCATGGTTGGTTTTCAATCAAGTCCTGTATGAATAAATCTATCTATATGGATTAATCTTTTTATACAGATTTGAAGAGTTTCTGTTTAGGAGAGTTTTTTTATAGACGAAAAGGACATGCTTTTTTAATTGGGAGAGATAAGTTTAGAAAAAACTTGGCTTTCTACATAAAGGTCTTTCCTAATATCTTACCGAATAAATCACTTTCTTATCAATAAGCCGTTATCAAACATTCATGCATAGTTGATCGCATAAATTATGAGTTCCATTAAAGTTATTAAGCCACTAGCAAACAGCCCCCAAGCTAGCTATAGGCCACCTACACTAATCTTGATGTCATTTCATTGTAAATGTCTAAAGCCACCATGTCTAACCTTGACTATTCATCCCATAACTCTTAACACCACCTGAAAGATCTCATCTGGTACCCGGTCGAATCTAGTCCAACCATAAGCATTTTCATTACCTTCTTTGTCACTCAACGCCCTCATACAACAATATAAACGGTCTAATCGCTACAATATAAAATTTTCCTATGGCATAAAGGAATCTATAAATACAAAACATTAAGGGGCCGTTTGTTTCTAAAAAGGTATCTCCTAAAGCCACTCAAGTCTGAAAATTAAGAGGTTTACAGACTTAATGTTGTTTGTTTTATTTTTAAGAAAAAACCTAAGAACCTTCTACCGTCCTCAGAAATTTTAAGAGGTGCACCATCTACCTTTATCTTTTAGACGTATAGTTAGACTTTCAGACTTCAGAACTCTTAAAAAGCAATGACACCAGGAGGTCAAAAGTCCAAAGCTACCTTAAAAAACCCCAAAGAAATCAATGTGGGTATGTATTCATATAAAACAAATGCAAGGGCAATGTATACATACATATAAATATGCATATACAACCACAAGATTCTAGTCTACAAAGCATCTCCTACAAGTTCTATTCTTTGCTCCTCTTAGCAGCATTTGATACATACATATTATTCTTCAAGAATTCAACAATCTCTTCAACACCACTCAAATTCAGACTAATCCAAGAACAAGAAATCAAATACAAAACAAATAAAGGAACAAATCAAATGTTTTAAACACTTAAAAATCTCATTCTTTTAACTGCTTGGAAGGATTTTGACATATCCACCTTCATCTACACACATATGTACCAAAAACATATGCACATAATAAGGTCTTATACACAAAAGAAATCAATTTTATATACTAGTTTTTTTTTACCATATCTATGGACCTTTGTTAGGCAAATAAACCCAGACGGCGATCCATTATCTGCGAAACCGTCTCGATGAATGCAGCCTCACTTGAACCAGGAAGAACAAGATCCTCTGCTTCTTGGACGATTTCTTCAATTACGGATTGCTTATTCAAGTTTTCCCTACACATGATGTTTCCAATGGCAAAAGGGGTGAATCCTTTTTCAACACCTTTCTTGAGTAGCATGGTGGATATTCGAAAAGTGCGTGCACATTCTGAGGGTAAATTCCAGCCGTAAAAGTTAAGTAGAGCGATGTCTTCCTCAGCATCCAGTGATTTAATGTAGTTGACAGTTTCGGGACTGAATGGTTGGCGAGCTTGAGGCCAGTATAGCCAATCAAATGTGCAGTCTTCAAACTATACAAACAAAAAAAGAAAAAAGAAAGAAATTAAGCCCTTGCGCAAATAAGTAACTTTAATATGAATTTCTCGTCAAGCCGAGTAAATTTCAACTGAGGAATGCACTGTGGTTTTTTTTTTTAAAGGTACTGAACTCTGAAATCTTATTGCTAAATAGAGTAGCTGCTGGAGTTGAATATAATTTCTTTTTAGAGATTTTGGCTTTTAATACTCTATTTTAGAAAAAAAAAAATAGAGCATAACTGTTGGCAGATGCTCTAAGAGCCTGAAACCATGATCCCAAATGGTCCCCGTTGTGTTATCTTAACTTGTAAATAAATACATCAAGAACCATTCTGAACCACATTTCATGTAATCAAACTAGTATGCTTTCAACAATGGAGTTAACACATGCTATTAAGCAAATACTTAGAAGTTAAAACTACAATGCTTTAAAAAATGGAGTCGAGTGTAAGCAAGCAGTTTGAAGTTTGAACGACGTATGTGAGAACATGAGAAACAAAGTTACGAAGCAGAAAGTGAAATAACTTACACTAGCAGGCAGGCAGTACCCATGATCAATAGGAATCAACACTAATCGACCATCTTCCCCTTTGTTCACCAAAATATTTCCAGCATGCCTATCTGCATTTGCCATCCTAATATCCAACACAGAGATCTTATGTACCTCCTCTACAGGAAAAGCACTAGGACCCATATCCTCACAACTTCCACAGTTCTCCATGAACATCTGCAACGACCCAATCTTCTCATTCACGCCATCCGGGTGGTTAAAGCCTTCGTGCAAACACATGGCCAACACAGTAGGTGGGACCCCAGCAAATCCCTCGTGTTCACCCCAACAAGCCCTATCTCCGCCTTTCGGGTGATCTAATAAATAGGCAGCAGCCTCCCTAAATGCACCCTCACCAACAGTTGTCCCCTTCTTTAGCCCTTCACCATCCTCTGACAATGGTAAACCCCTTGGGTTATTTACAGCCATAGGCTCCTCATCAATCGGCTTAAAGACAGAAAGATATTTAGTCCCTGATGTATCCATCATAAAATACGCTCCCCCTGTACCCTCTGAAGATCTTATCGGGTAATTCCCTTTCCTCAAACCTTCATACGTTGACGTAATCAGGTCTTGTAAGCCGGAAGTGTATGCAGCCTTTGGGTTAACAATTATTGGTTCCAACCAAAGATCTCTCTTTTCACCTTCTTTAGGAACCGACCCGTAATAATCAATACCATGGGGCCCATTTCGAAGTTGTTTGACATCAAGATCGTATTCTCTTGAGTCATCCGACTGTCGTGTGATAATGGCGAGATCAAGATTCTTCTCAATGGGTGTAGCTTGAACCTTTGCAGACTTCCTTACAAACAAATGGATCACAGCATCGTTATTGTATTTGGATATATCGTTTATAAGTCTGTCGTCCTCGAGCTGCTTACCTTCCCACAAGATTTCTTGTTCATCGATGTCGGCCAACTCCTTCCTCTCCTTTGCAATCTGTCTTTTCACGTAACCAATATCACGATTCTTGTCGATATGGAAAGTGAAGTCTTGACCACATGAAGTCCTCACATGGATGACTTTAAGATCAGAAAGCTGTTCAACCAAATGGACAACATTACCATGACCAACACCATAGTCTCTAACCAAAGACTGACTCCTGGATAACACCCGGCCTCCACAAACCAACTTCTGGTTCTTGACAACACAGCCTTTATAGCCTTGAATCCGAAGCTTAACGGACTCGATGGAATCCGACTCCAACACCCTCATGGGAACGACGGAACCACCGGACACAGCTAACTGAATCATAATGGAATCTTGGGAATGTACAGGAAAGGAAGGCAAAATGGAGTCATCACAAAGTGGACGGATTGCAATCACACCAGCTGACGACATCTTTATTCTTTCTGTCTCTAAAAAATAACCGAAACTTTGTACAAATAAAAAAAAGAAACCCTAGAAATGTGTACCGAATTCAGGAGTTTCTAAGATTAAATCGAAACCCTAGAAATAGTAGTGATTGATGGAGGAGGACGATGAAGAAACATAACAACTACAGAGTTTGTAATGAAATGTACATGGAAGGAGAGGGGATTCTTACCAGCTCAATTAAGCAAGAATCAAAGAAGAAGGCAGTAGGTTGATGAGGCCATATAGCCGATCGATTTGGGGGAAAATTCAATTTTGACCGTAATCTTTCAACTTTTTACGGATTCAAAATTCAACCAACTGACCAACAATGAGCGTTTATCGATCGAGTTTTGTGCTACTACCAAACAAACAATGGCTGCTTGCTGCTTCAATTCAATTCTCAATTTGAATTCAATTTTAGAGAGAGAAACAAAGCATTCAAGAGAGAGAAAGAGAGGAAGGTCTGTGATACGCGTATTTGGCGTTGAATTTCTAGCTTTCTGTTCAAGACAAAGATTCCTCTGAAAATATGACACTTTTCGTCCCTATACTTTCAACTATGTGTCATTATGTGGTCGTTAAGTATGAGATATGCTATTTGCACCTTTTGACTTATGTTTTACATTCTCAAAAGCGAATTGTTCTCTCACACCTATCAACATCAAATCCGCTTTTTTACATTCCCAATGCATAGTTTTTTTCAATTCCCGATGCATTACACCCTTATTAAAAGAGTGCAACTAGCAACCCCCTTAAGTATTACTTGGAGGAGGGACATTTTAGTCTTTTTACCCTTATATCCATAGCTTTTGATTTGATTGTATAAATGGATAATGGAGATACATATATGTTGAATACAAAAAGGGCTAAAACTAAATGAGTAACGATAACCATTGATGATTTGAAGTAAACCCAAATAGTTAAGAGTTTGAGCCTAAACAACTTGGGCTATAGATTTACACAAGTCGATGAAAGGTCATTTACATATAAAATTCGACACTGAAATTTTACTATTTAAAATCCCCACGTTTAATGACTCGAGACCTTATTCCAGCACATCCTCCTGCTTTTAAAAACTCACAAATGTTAGTGATTTTGGTAGAAATTACGTTGATAAAAGGATTTACGTCATTTTTACGATTTGCATGAAATAAATCAATCTTCACAAGTTCAAGTTTTGGTCTCGGTTGAATCTTGATAGGCTAATGCAACCTTTTAATTGTTTCCAAATGTTCTAGAAGTTCTATATCGAATTCAACATGCTTTCTTTGTAAAATGATTTGTCTTTTTGTTGACTATGAATATCCGAAATAATCCATCAGACAATGACTAATTTCATGGGCCCTAAAGAACAATCTGGAAAAGCTCCAACAACCTTGAAAAGTTCAGACCAATGACAGTATGTGTGATATTAGTAATTCTTCTTACATATTGTTAGCTAACCAACTCATCTACTAGTACATGTTTTTTTAAATAAAAGTGAAGGACTGTAGAGTATATTGATAGAAAGTAGAGGGTGGGAAAATGAGAAAGTATTGAAAAGCAAAAGCATATTCGACACCCAAAAAAGTCGTACCGTTCTGTTTTATTCTCTGCGGAACCTTCCTCTCCGGTGGCGCTCTCAATTTTCATCATATAAAATTAGAACCTTCTTTGACCAAATTTATTTTTTATTTTTCATAAAAAAAATAATTTTTTTAATACATTTTTCTTGTCTTTGTATTTTACCCTAATGTAGGACCATGTCGCTTTCTAAACCAAACTTAATATATATCAAATCACCTTTTGTAGATTATCTTGTCAAAGGATTATCTTGTAATTATGTTTGTTTAATAATTGCTTAATAAAATAAATAATGATTTAGTTCGTTAAATTTTAAGAAAGAGTTTTATACAAAACATCAAATCCTTTCCAAATCTACTTCTCACAAGCAAAAATTGGTTCCTTCCATGGATGAAAAACCCTTCCAAACACTATTTTCAATAAGTTGAGACTGAAGTAATCCTACACAAACAATTTTATCTGTACAAAGCTTAACAAAAAACCAACCAAAAGACCAATAAAAGACATATGATTATGCAAATATTTTGTCTTAAAAGACAACCCCATTTCCATGTCACATAACCAAGATTAAATCAATAACACTATTAATTAGTGTTTGACTCTCACACCAACTACACATGAACCCTCAGAAACCTTGACTCTCACACCAACTACACATGAACAATCCAACCTTTGTATATGTTTTAAGTTTTTAACCTTCCCCCTCCCCTTCCCAATAAGAAAGAAAAAGAAAAAAAAAACCCTCTTTTCTTCTATAGGACTATTTTAGATAGTAATTCAAATAGTCACAAACCGATAACATATTCAAACATTGTATGAGAACCCATTTTAACACTACCTAGAAACTTGACACACTCTCTCTCAAAACCCATTTTAAGACTACCTAAAAACTTGACACACTCTCTCTCACCTCCCGTTCTTGGTGGGTGCACCGTTCCACCCTTCTTTTGAGGAGGTATGTTGGAGGCTTCAAACATCTCTCTCTCTCTCTCTCTCCCTCTCTCTCTCTCTCTAAATATATATAGAGGAAAGTTCAAATGTGAACCACCTTTTGGTTGTGAACGTGAGAACAACCGAGAGCACGATACGTGACGGAGACTAGTCAATAAAGGCGGCTTTGAGTGTGGTCTCCCCCCCCCTCCCCTTTAATTCAATGCCCTCCTATGAATCACGCCTAGTCATCCGCCGTGAACATGACGTGGCGCCTAGTCATCCGCTACGTGTCGCGCTTTCGGCTGTCCTCACGTTCACAACCAAAAAGTGGTTCACATTTGAACTTTCCTCTCTCTCTAATGTGAACCACTTTTTGGTTGTGAACGTGAAGACAACCGAGAGTGCGACACGTGGCGACTTTGAGTGTGGTCCCCCCTTTAATTCAATGCCCTCCCATGAATCGCGCCTAGTCACCCGACGTGGACATGACGTGGCGCCTAGTCATCCGCCATATGTCGCGCTCTCGGCTGTCCTCACGTTCACAACCAAAAAGTGGTTCACATTTGAACCCACCCCTATATATATATATATATATATAATCTTCTCTACCATCAAAAATTCTTTTAAAAGGTGATTCAAAAGGGCAACAAGCTACTTTATTCAAAGTTTTTGATCAACCGAAACCCGACATCTAACACAAGCACCTCAAACAAGGCTAAAAACCAAATGCATTCATGTACTTCCAAAATCACTATTTTTGCTACATATTGACCACCATAGATGAATCTGAACCAAGATTTGGGTAAAGTGGCAGCATAAAAGGCAAGCCTCAGCGAGTGTTTTGGGTTGTGTCATCACTATTTTCATGCTTAGATACAATTTTTACATGTTGAATCCATAGAAAGGTCTTAGTCTGTTGGGTGGGTCTCCTCTACCTGGCTGTTCATAACAAAGCTCGGAAACGACAAAGTTATGTCCCTGAAAACCATCAACAAAAACCAAGAATCGTGCGTCATCAACAAAAGAATCAAGAAAATGCAGCAATTCTATATTACACAAAGATGTCATTTCAATGCTCAGGATGATAATATCAGGACAACCATGTATATGAATATCAGGATGCCAAAAATAAACCAAACAGACTCGTATATCCCATTAGAGGATATTTCAATATTGTTTTGTCTCAAAACAAGTGTATACTTTCACTTCTACCCTTGGTTATGAGATGAGAAAACTCGTTACTTCCTTTATTTATCAAGAATAAAATTGTCATTTAGTTAATTATAAAGTGTAATACTTACACATTTCTAAAACTATCTGCCGTTTTCATTGAGGACATCTATTTTGGGTCAGACCTTTTTCCTAACTCGATTTGGTTTCATCTTCATCCCACACTACGCTATGTTTGGCAAACGAGCTTATAAGCTAGCTGGCTGATAAGCTAGCTGTTGATTGATAAGCTTGCTAGTAGCTGATAAGCTAGCTTATGAACAAATTATGTTTGGCAAAAGCTAGCTTATGAGTATGTAAAATGACCAAAAAGGTATCCTTGAATTTAATAATTAATATTAATAAGGGTATAATTGGAAAAAGCTACAATAAGTCCTCATAAGCTACTCAAAGTAGCGTTCAAAAAGCTAGCTTCTGGTACATGTTTGGATGGACTAGCTTATAAGCTAGCTTATTTTTGCCAAACACAGCCTAACTGGACAATAGAGGCCCATTGTTGTTGTTGTTGTTGCCTTTTCTTTTCTTTTTTTCTTTTTCTTTTTTTTTTTGGGGGGGGGGGGTTGGGTTGGGGCAGTTCGGTGAGCGCCTGAGCAGTCAATTTGGTAACTTCATCAACAAAACCTAATCCTCAAAGATAAAAGCTTTAACAGAAGCAAATATATGAATTTTTTTACAACCATGCATGAGCAAGATTTTTTCCCGAAGATACACATTCAGTTTTTGATATCGAAGCCAATAACTTTCAGATTCTACAAAAGATATAACCAAACAAGCCTAGTATATCCCACCAGGAAGTGGGGTCTAGAACGAGTAAGATGTACACCAACTTACCTTTGTCTCAAGACACAGAGAGGTTGTTTCCAAGAAGACCCATCGGCTTGTAAAAAAGATTTAGGTATATAAAATTGAAAGATATGAACTTAGTTACAAATTCAATACCAATTTGTTTACTTGCAATATTTGTTATAAAGTTTAGCCGTGGTCTTCACGGAAACAGAGTAGAGGTCAATCCTGCATAAATCTCACCGCAACCCTACTTTCGACTGGATTACTGGGTCAGTTTGGTTTGGTTATTTTGTCATAAAGTTTGATGCAACTATCCAACTTAAAAAGTTTATAGAAGTTTTCGTTACTATTTTTCAAACCCTAACTTTCATCTCTTAATTATCCTGAATGACTATCTTAAGTGTTGGCATGCTTTGAACTCAACATAGGGAGACTTACAGTAAATGAGGAAGAGTCATGTTCTTCAACAATGATGGGTTTTTGTCGACATACTCTTTCCATTCTTCTTGATCAATCCGACCATCACCTTTACTATCTGCATCTTTGAACGTCTGAACAAGAAACCAAAAGATACAATCATCACAACGGAGGTCTTCAGGTCGCTAGTTATACAATACCAAACAATCAACTTATACCTTATCTACAATTGCTTCAATCATATCATCTGATAGATAGAGTTCAGATTCAGTAAGAAGAGCCGTAACCATCTCCTTCAACTGCTTGCCATTAGAAAAATAGCATCATGAGAGAGACAAATCAGGTACACAACGGCCCACTAGGTGGTTGGCTTAAGAGTCCAGTGCCCACAATGAGTGCAATCCCAAAAGAAATTGTGACTCCCACACTGTGGCTTTCAGACTCAAATCCTCACTGGTCTGTACAAGTATACCACCCTCGAACCAATTGTACTACCCTGAGGGCTACTTTTAGTGTTCAAACTTCAAAATACTTGAAAACATAATCCTTTATTGAGACAGAATAAAAATGGAAAACAAGACTCTTCATATGGAAAAAATTGAGTACTAGGGCCGTTTACCAAACTCTTACTGTAACCGCTTACCGAGCATCAACTTACTGGTAAGCATGGCAAGGATCGGTAATTTTACGCGGTAAGTGACGGAAAAGATTCTTACCTAATAAGCACTTACCGGGTAAAAGACGCTTACCACAATCCATTTTGATGACTGCGAATGTTACCCGACAAAGTAAGTGAGTGTGATAACTCTTGCCATAAGTGCTTACGTGGTAAGAGTTTAGTACACGGCCCCTTACTGCATAGCCATTTTGCAGGAGCTTTTAACGGGTAATTATATCATTAAAAATATAACCAATAGAACCTAGTTACCTCTTCACGTTCAATGAAGCCAGTGCGTCTCAAATCGTATAATCTGAATGCATCTGCAACAACATTTATCCCATTTTGTATCAGATTAATCGTTCTCACTAGAGCTATTGTGTACACGATAAGAATAAAACAACTCTTAGAAATAATTTATCATCACTTATTACATAAAATTTTATCTGCTTGAGGAGCTTTTGGATGAAATACACTCAATGAACGGACAAACTCAGCGAAGTCAATATGCCCACTCCTGTTCGTGTCAAAAAGATCAAATATCTGCAAAAAACAACAAGTTGAAGTTGCTAAAGAAACAAAATTTTAAGGGGGCACTGCATTAAGTGCAAACTTGTAAACAATTAATGGGTGATATGCATGCTGTTGAGAATTGTATGATTTATACCCAAAATGAGAGCAACTTGCAAATATTGTTATTTGTTGTTCTTCCTTTCAAGAAATACAAAGACAGAACACTACGACACTACCTACCCGATCTGCGAACAGGTTCCGTTTATCTTGATCTCTGAATAATGCTAGGTGGAACTCATCCTGTCCAAATTTAAAGAAAATTACTTGCACTGATACTAACTGAAACTTCCAAATGGACCTCTAAGCAAAAACTTATTCAGTGGCAAGAGAAAACCAAACCAAATGAGCCCAGTAGAATGGTATACCTTCCCTATGTACCCATCATCCTCCACAGAACTGCTTAGTTTCTCAAATAGCTCGTGTAAAGCCTCCACCTCATTCACGGTAACTGCAAGAGTTGAAGATGTTCTATGTTATTATATTCCACTCCTTAAGCTACATCACAAGAAGAATTTCATAAGAACCAGCCAGTCTTATATGTGCTTCCTAGTGATCCATGCCGCATAAGCCATAGGCTTTTAGGGTGTGTTTGGTACGTGCACGGGAATTGACAGGATCAGACGGGAGAGTGAGGTAGGCGGGTAAAAGAACCGTGGAACGTTTTTAGGGTTTTAATTTGACATGGGTGGTTTAGTAATTTACCAATCTTATCCCATATCCTTGGTTTTTGTTCCACCTATTTTTGTGAGACAAAAAAAATGCA
Source organism: Centaurea solstitialis (assembly GCA_030169165.1). Classification (NCBI taxonomy): domain Eukaryota; kingdom Viridiplantae; phylum Streptophyta; class Magnoliopsida; order Asterales; family Asteraceae; genus Centaurea; species Centaurea solstitialis. The sequence goes on from CM058047.1 coordinate 47,944,483, forward strand.
TTTTTGTTCCACTCGGGTCTTTGTCCTGTCCCATCTAATTTGCACTAAACGTGAGACAACAAGTTTTTGTCTGTTCTATCTTGTCTCGTCCTGTACCATGTACCAAACACACTAGAAAAATATTTGCTGCAAAAAATATTTCACACAGGAAACTACAATCAAAGACTTTATATGGATAGCAAACTCATTCGGTGTGTCAAGCCACTGACAAATTCTGGGTGCCAAACCAGGACGGATCTAGAACTTTTTTCAGACGGTGGCACCATTTAAATATAAAGAACATAGTTAAAGAAAATTTTCACAAAATCTCTATTGGTCTAGTGGTTTGTTCATTGACTTTCAAAGGTAATGTCTCAAGTTCAATTCTTGGTACAAGCAATTTTTATATAAACAGTAAATATGAAATTAAAAGCAAAAATCTAAAAAAATGTCTCTAATAGACTTGAACCCATAACCCCATGGTTACAAGGCAAGTAACTAACCAACTCAACCAAAGAAACTTTTAGTTTTATTGTATTTTCAAAAATATATGGTGGCACACGACAAATTGATACGGTGGCACCGTAATTTTTTACACTACACGGAGGAATTTGACGGTGGCCCGTGCCACCGTGTGCCCCTCTCAAATCCGTGCATGTGCCAAACTTAGAACAGATTTACAGTGCCTCACAGATTCTCCAAGTTCCAAAATGGGTTTTCGTTTAATTTTTTAAAAAGTGATAATTGGTAACTAAATTATAGCACACCCCATATATAGATTAGCTGCCACTAGAACTATCAATAATCGGCACTACTTTTTAACGACAATTGTAAATCACCACCGTAAGAGGTTAAAGAACACCATCAATACAACTATGCCAAGAAGATACTATACGGGCAGTTCAAATAAACACTGAAGAACATGAGAACCAACTAATTATTCGTAACGAATAGCGTGATAGATATTCATGATGAATACTTTTCACAATGATTTTTGGCATTAAATAGTTGGTTCCAAGTTCTTAAATATTTATGATTCTCATTTGAACTTGTACCTGATCCTATAAAACATCTAAAATATAGCCAAAAAGATATAGAAAGACTTACATGGCGTCTCGGCAGCAAGTGCAACAGGATCAAAAGAAGGCAGTTTCTTAAATTGCTTCGAAGTTGAACACATACACCCCATGATTAAACAACAACAACAACAACAACAATATGAAACCTCTCCTATATTACATGATCGAATACTTGACCGAATTTCTCACTACAATTTTCAATATGAAAAAGCAAAAACAAAAAAACAGAGTTGCATATGCTCAAAGAACCCCCCCAAATCGATAAGAGTTATCGATGATCTTTACCGCCACAAAATCCAACCTGCTGAAATTCACCCCTATAAACAACTAGAAAAAACAAAAGATGAATTATGAATCAAACCACTTTCAAAAAAGAAAACCAACCAGAATTTTTAATCAACATAAAATCCACACAAATAATAAAATACTGATTAAACGACCTAATCAGACAATATATTATTATTTTTTTTTTTTTTTTTTTTTGAACAGCAGACAATATTATTATTAATTATTATAATCATTCAACAACCTTTTTACCAATAAAAAACGAAAATTCAAAGACAAATTAAGAAAAATTCAACCTTATTACATACAATAAGGTTTAAAATCCGACAAACAAACATAAATTACATTAAAAAAACAATTGAATCAGCAAAACAACAAAATTAGTAGGTAAAATATCGAAGATTTAACAGATATTGATAAATTAATCATAAGGAATAACTTACATTTGTTGAATTTGATTCGATAATATTTCCGTTTTCCAGCAGCAAGATTTGCAGATAGGAGGAGGGTTTCAGAAAACAAGATTTGGTGGTGGTGGTGGAAGGAAGCCCCTTTCCGGTGGGTTTCAACCGCTATTAACTAAATTAATTAATGGAAAACAAACAAATATCAAATTTACACATAATTTCTCCACTTAACTACTTTTTTAGTCCCTCTACTTTATAATTTACTATTTCTTCTAACTTATAGTTTTTTTTTATTGTTTGCGTCCTATAGTTTTATAGAGGAATTTTAGTTTAAAAACAAAAGTAACAATAACTCGTAAACTATAAAAACAAAAATCATAATAATGACAAAATTATAACCATTTTAGCATTCAGGTTTCTTTTTACATTCTCATCAATAGATTTATTTAGGGGTTACTATTCCTACATCCAGACAAATACATAGCTCCTATACATAATTGTCGGCACTCACACCAAAAAGGCTATCGAACTCATCACTCATGCACAACGGTGTTTGGATCTCTAACCCTCTAGCAATCAAAGATGCTACGTACCGTTATTTTTCAGAAAAATTTGCTAATTCGTCGCACACCAGGCCTTCTTTTCAGAGGAACAAATTGGGTTTACTTCCCCAAAATGTATCCAAGTTGTCACCTTTTGTTATTGTATGTATTGTACTTTAAAAACTACCATTTAATACACTGAAGTTTCAAAAACTACCATTTAGTGTACTGGGAAACTTGTTGAAGAGGTAGCAGGTCATTTCGGCCAGCCGGTCATCTTCTCCGCGAGACTTTTTCCGACAAGAACTCATCTTCTCCGACGACCTTCGGCAAGAACCCATCTGTTTCCGGCAAGACTTTTACCACCCACAGTCACCGGTAAGACATCCGACACCCACCATCTTCTTCGGCGACCTCCATCTTCGCCACCCACCATCTTCTCCGGCGACCTCCATCTCCGCCACCCACCATCTTCTCTGGCGACCTTCGTCTACCCTTTCGCAAACGGATACAAATGCGATAAAACCCATAAACTAAAGAACACATTACCCACTAGCTTACTCCACTTCGGAAAAGAGGTGTAAATGGTGGTCGGAAAAGTCGCCAGAACGGGCTGTACATGGTTGGTAGAAAAAGTTGCCGGAAACAGGCTGTACATGGTGGTCGCCGGAAAATTGCCGGAGAAGATGGCGGTCGCCGAAAAGTCGCCGGAGAAGGTGGTGACCGGTTGGTAACCTTTGATAGCAGGTCACAATATACTAAATGGTAGTTTTTAAAACTTCAATGCATTAAATGGTAGTTTTTGAAGTACAATACATACAATAGCAAAAGTTGACAACTTGAATGCATTTTGAGAAACTAAACCCTAACAAATTCTCATCGCTTACTCTGGATCAAAAGCATTTTATGGACAGCCCCTTCACGGAATCTGAAATCAAGTCTGTTGTGTGGGACTGTGGGAGAGATAAGGCTCCTAGACCTGATGGCTTTACAATGGAGTTTTTCAAATCTTTTTGGTCAACTATTAAGGGTGATTTGTTGGATGCTGTATGGGAGTTTGAAGACTCTGTTACTGTGGAGCAGGGATGTAATTCCTCTTTCGTAACACTTGTTCCCAAATGATCCTCTCCGCTTTCGTGTAACACCCCATTTTTCTTTTTCTTTTGTAAGCTAACAGACTTCCGTTAACGGTAAGTAAGTTATGTTTTTGTTGTATTAGGATGGAGGGACTAGGTTGTCAATCTTGAAAGTCTGAGGCCAAGTCTAGCGAGTATAAAAGGGGGACAAAAGTCCCATCTCTCCTTTTTATCAGTTCACATTTTTGAGAAACGAAAGGGGGAGAGAGACTTGGCGATTTTGGAGAAATTGGAGAGCAAGGGAGGTCAATTGAAGGTTGTGGTTGATTAATTATTGAAGTAATCGCGTTACTTACATCAAATGTAAGAAATTTATGTTCATTGATGTTAAATTTTGAGTTAGAGTTATGGGTTAGGGTTTGGTTGTGGAATAATGATCGATTGATCATCAATCGGGAGTGATAAGTCGAAATTGATGTTATTTGTTTGTGTATTGTCGTTATAGGATGTTGTAGACTTGTGATTTCGATGTTTATTGGTCGAATTCGGAGTTTTGGGGTGAAAACCCTTGGAGAACCAGTCTGTGGGTATCGGCGGGTGAGCCGTGGGTGGGGACCTGCCGATGACCCGGCGATGTTGCTGGTCGGATTTTTTACTTTTCCGAATTGTTTTCGTTTGGGGTTCTTTTGCTTATAGACCCCTAAGGGCTAGTGAAACATGATGGTTCATGAAGTTTCATGGAAATTGGTCGATGATAGCTTGGTCATTTCGCAATAGTGAGTCGGGAATGAGTTAGGGACCCATGTTTGGGCATTATTTGATCTATGTGTGTATGTGTTATGGCTAGGTGGTACGAGGTGAATACACTACGTGTCAGTATCTTGTGTTAGATTATTCGACAGGTGAGTACTTTTCCTAACTCTTATTGTTATGTATGTATGGTTATGACTGCATGTGTGATTATGTGTATATGTTCCTACGGAGACACGGCAGATAGTACTTGATGCGGTAATTATTATATATAAAAAGCGAAACAAGTTTTAACCTCTAATGCCTAGCCACTGTCTTACCACATTCACAGGCAAGCGTACCTGATCGTGAGTAATATAGTGTAGGAAAGTCCAGGTATCGTATCTACCACTGGGAACGGTCAAGTTTACGTAGACTATTAATCTTGACTAGTTTAATTAACCTAAAGCTTTGGGGGGGGGGGGGGGGTTATGAAAAAAGGTTTAATAAATAAAAAGACAACTAAATTAATTAAGAACTATGAAAGCAAATGAAAGATGGATTAAAACTATATGAATGAAAACAGTAGTACTTATCATGGTATAGTGATTCCCCAAGTGGATGATTTAAACAGGCCAAATGTTTGGTTGTTTTGGTTATTGTAGGAATTTAAGTCTGGGACACCCTAGCATGTGACTATTATGGCTATCAACTAGGTTTTGGTCCTCCTAGTCCCAAACACATAGACTGTTTGTCAGGCAATCTAGTACCGGTCACCCAATCCTATCTCTATTGCACGGTATTCTACTACCTGGTCGCTCTCGGTCCGAGTAACCACCTAACACAACTCTCCGGGTTACGAAGGGAAGGTCAAGAAAGGTTGATTATCCTATCGGAGTCTATCTATCTTGGTCAAACAGATACACCCAACCAACGAGTTCAGATAACCAAACAATATGAATCAGATCGGAACCATAACATACATTCAATGAACCAAAAACAAACCAATAAACATTAAATCATAAAATCATCATCCACAAGGTTCATCGACCACAATAAGTACCACTACTGAACACTACTCACTAAACATAATAAAAACAGAAAATACGAGAGTAGAAACAGACATTATACCGACAGTACAACGACGGATGATCGAGAATCGAACCCCGCAGCGTATCGGCACAATAATCCTCTCTTCCTCTAACACTACAGAACTCAGAACTAAACACAAATTTTGACTCTGTGAAAACTGAAGGAGGAGGCCAGTATTTAAAAGGAGAGAAACGCTTGTTTTTGTCATGAGTCTCGAGCCTGACTCCGGGGTTATGCAACCTCAATTGAAACGGGACACCCTTCACTTGCAATCAAGCAAGGGTGATAGTAGTGGTACATACCTGGGTTTACCGATTTACCTTTGTGTGATCTACCAGGTAGAGTTGCGCACCACTTATCGCTCCGGTTTGTGTTCGGGATTGGTATCTTTGGAACCAGATCCTTTAGATACTCCATTATGTGTGTAGGTTCAACCAATTGCTTTTGGCAACTAGCTTCCCAAAAAGGATCTTCGTACCGATTGACCTGACAGAACAAAGGCTCATTGTTAGTACCATTACACTCAGACATTGGGAGATTTACCTTTGGCTGAATGGGAGATAGATTTTCTTTTGGAGTTTGCTCCTCATATCCCTCTTGCTCAAAGTCTTCGCCATCCGATTGCTCACCCATTGTTTCATCCTGTAAAATTAAAGAACTGTTAGAATCATCGGATTTAACAAAGGGTTGACTTACCTTTGGTTGAGGAACGGATTGGTCCGGCGAGACTTCTTCGGGTGTGGATTCTTCGACTTGATCATCTTGCATTAGAGTTCCGATTCCATCTAGGCAGTCTTCATCATGGTATTCTTCCGTCGTATTAACCTGCCATGTAAACTCATCGTCAGAATCATCAGAATCGGACCATGGTGGAATTACCTCTTGTTGAGTTATAGATTGATCCATTGTTGAAAGCTCTACGATTCGTGTCGGCTCATGTGATGTTGTAGACTCCTTTAGCCCAACTGCTTCCTCTTTGACTTCTTTCCCCGGGAGTGATGATAATTCGATCTCCGGTTTGACAACCTGCATATTAGGAATTTGGTCAGTTTTGGGCATAGGTGGTTCCACAACAATCTTACCTCCCTTTGTAGCGGTAAACACTTCAGCTTGTTCGTCTATTTCCACATGAGGATACGCTCCCTTGACTTCTCGGAGGATCTGGTCGGTACTTTTGTATATTTCTGCAACGAAATTCACGAACCCTCGGATTTGTTGTTCTTCGTTTGTGCTCGTCTTTCCTTGTTCTGAAAAATGATGGAACAACTGTTCGATTATTCCGCTGCTCGACTTAGATAGCGCAAGAATTGACTTCCAAGTTTGGCATTTTGTCGGAGGAGCGTTTCCGCAGTTTGTGCATTTGAATTGCGGCTTATCGGATGATGAAATCCCGTTCAGCTGTGCTGGTGTGCTCTCCTCCTTATCAGTGGACCAGTCTAGATAATGTGCCTCTAAATCGTCCAGGAGCTTACGTGCTTCCTTAACTGTCTTATAATGAAAGATACCACCACAAGATGAGTCTAACCATAATCGAGAATCGTTAGTCAACCCGGCATAAAATATATCCATCACTTCTTTATTATCAATACCATGATTTGGAAGCTTCAAGAGTAAATCCTTATATCTTTCCAATGTTTTCGCAAGATGTTCTTTTCCTTGTTTAAATTGCCGAATTTCGGCTTTTATTTTATTAACCTTGGAAATGGGAAAGTACCTTGACAAAAAGGCAGATTTTAAATCTTCCCAGGTCTTAATGGATCCTGGGGTCAATTTTTTAAACCAGTCTTTTGCCCTATTTGTCAAGGTAAAGGGAAATACTCTTAGTTTTACCTCGTCTTCCGTAGTGTTGAATAGATCACAGATGTCTTCGAATGCTTCGAGGTGTTTATATGGTTCTCCGCCAGGTCTCCCGTCAAATGATATAGTGAAGATCATTTTGATCAGTCCTTTGTTGATCTCCATATCTGCAACACAAGAAAAATACCCAGAGTAGCACGAAAATATAAAAGAAGAAAAATTAACAACTAAAAACTAAACTAGAAAGCAAATAACTTAATCGGGAATAAATTCCCAATCAAGGATCGATTAATCAAACTAATAAAGATCAAAAATCTAGTAACTACCGTTCCCCGCAACGGAGCCAAAAACTTGATGCGGTAATTATCGTATATAAAAAGCGTAACAAGTTTTAACCTCTAATGCCTAGCCACTGTCTTACCACATATACAGGCAAGCGTACCTGATCGTGAGTAATATAGTGTAGGAAAGTCCAGGTATCGTATCTACCACTAGGAACGGTCAAGTTTTATAGACTATTAATCTAAACTAGTTTAATTAACCTAAAGCTTTTTAGGGGTTTTGTTTTTAAAAAGGAATTTTAAAAGATAAAAGACAAATAACAAATTAACCTAACCAAGAAGTGGAAAACTGATGAACAGACATACATCGGAGATAATTGAATCCATTATGGTTTACTTTCATAAGATATAAATTAATGAATGTATCATACATGAACATCTGAGATTATCAACCAGGTCGGTCTCCCGGTCCAAACACAGGGATTTGGTGGCAACAAATCTAGTGAAAGTCACCCTATATCAATGCTAAGTTGTGGAATCCGATCGTCCAATCCTACTCTGGTCCGAGAGATTGGTCACTACGTCCCTCCGCGTCACCGGAGTGAAAAGTGATTATGAAAATTAACCCAAAGGGAGTCCAGCAAGTATCGGTCAACTGGCTAAACCTATTCACGAATCGAATAACCACGATTTAAACAAGAACATAGGAACCTTAGATTAAACATTCAACAATCATAAATCTATTAATTAAATAACCAAAGTATTCAAACCATAATAACACGAGAATTTATACATAGACATATTAACTACGGATAAATAACCAAACCATACTAAAGACCGGCAGGTTTGGCGCAGCATCCACTCGAATCATCTCCTCCGTAGCCGTTCATCAAGCCTCCATCTTCTCGGGTTGGAAACCCTAAGCGGCTCCCAACATCTAACCGAAGAGAGTGTTACAGAACTGAATTCCTAGATAATGAGATGCTTCAACTGAATGACCCAAAGGCTGCTTTTATAAGAAGCTCGTCAGGCCCCGTTTCGCGTTCGCGAAACGGCATTTCGCGGAGCGAAACACTTAATAATAAAACCCTAACTTTCTGGAAGCTTCCGAACGAGAAAATCCGAGCTTCGCGGCGCGAGCTCCTTCTTCGCGGCGCGAGCTCCTTCTTCGCGGCGCGAGCTCCTTCTTCGCGGCGCGAGCTCCTTCTTCGCGGCGCGAGCTGAGTCCTTCGCGGCGCGAGTGATGTAAAGTCAGCTTCCGAGATCTTCCGAAATATTCTTCTTGCCTTATCTATTGAAGATCCGTCTTTTGGAGGAATTTATCTGACTTAGAGAGCAAGGAAACCGCCTTAGGAGCCAAGAGAAGTCCGTATTTGCAAAGTCTGCACAAAAGTCTCCCTTTTGACGTTTTTCACCCTCTTTTTATACTTTTACGCTCAAGCACCTCCAAAACCTACAAAATTAGGATTTACACCTTTTTAAGTCAAACAGTATCGAAAATACTCTCAAATTAAGCACAAAAGTGGGGAAATGATGCTTGTAAAATATGTATAATTTTGGAGTTATCACTACCTTTCTCTTTTTTTTTTCTTTTTCAAGCTCTATTTTTTCTTCTTTTGAGTAGCAACTATGTTGCTTTTTACTCTTTTCACAATCCCTTTCTCTATTTGTCAAATTCATAAAACGGACCAAAAACATGAAAAGCATTCAACTTTGAGCTACGGCCAAAAGATAGATAAAAGAATAAATGGCTAAAGGATAGAGTGTAATGGGTAAAGAAATGAAAAGGCTAAGGCTCAAAAGGGTTACAAGAGATAAAGTACTAAAGATGAGTACTTTCAAGAATTTGGCTAGGCAGATTAAATAACCTTAAGATGAGGTTATCTAACGAAGGCTAAAAGGGTTAGAAACGAAGGCCTCTATCAGTGCAATGGTGATAAATAATTCTCTTATGTGGTCTCGACAAGCATTCAAATGACAAGTTCTACCTTGGGTCAAAGTCGGTATTCCTCACGAAATGAATAAACAATTAGGCTCAAACTCTCAAAGGAATTGGGTGAGGCACTCATGGTAATTGGTACTCCAAGGCATCCTTTTACTCAACTAATCTCATTCAGTGTTCTCTTACGCAAGCAACTAGGTTCCAAAAACAACCTCAGATTTCGAAAAAAAATTGGGGTCAAGTCTCAAACATTTCAAAAATTTGAAAAACGACAAACCAAAAAGCAAAAAGTGAACCCATTTAAACAGATAAGTCTACATAACCCCCTCCCCACACTTAAAATTTGCAGTGTCCTCAATGCAACAGTTAAAACAATTAAGGAGTAATTGGGAAAAAGAGAAACTTCCCAGGTTATGTGACGAAATCTGTTCTGATCTGAGAGAGAGTATTCCAAAATCGTGCTCGGTTCAAGATCATAGATCGCTGTATCTATTACCAAAAAGAAAAAGAAAAAGTAAAAACGAACAAAAGAAAAATAAACCAAACTATAGCAAGCAATTAAAAGTCTTAACCTAAACAATCCGAACGAAATAAAAAGTTGTCCAAACAAACCAAACCAAACAAAGCAAGAATAAAAATTGTTTAAACAACCATATCGAATAACGGAGATAAAAGAGATAGAGATCAATAAGGGCCAGACTTGAAACTTTGCGATCGCTAAATGGCTACTGGATTGAGTTTGTGCATTTTTCACGTTTTCTCGCCTTTTTCCGTACTTTTCCATTCCACGGCCTCCAAAACCTATAAAAGTAAGAATAAGTCCCAAGTGTGAGTAAATAGACCAGAAATGGGTGAGAAATGGGGTTAATTCATTCAATTAAGCATAACCAAAACATGTATAATTTTGGTGTTATCAAAAATCCCCACACTTAAGCTTTGATTGTCCTCAATCAAAAGACTGAAAGATAAGAAAAATAACGTCAAAATTATCTCCACCCAAGATCATTCAAGAGAACAAAGAATACTCACACAATTGAACACAAGAATAAGACACATCAAGCAATTGGATACCATGATCAACCTTTTACCCTCACATAGCATGAATGACAATTTAAAGTGCATCTCTCGGGGGTAAAAGTGTATATATGATAAGTGATCACACCAATACTTGACTAATTCCCGCATGCATAAGCTTATCACCAAATCTAATCTCCACCACTGAGAAGTTGTCAACCGTCAAGAGGACTTTAGGGTTGTAACGTTAGGCTAAGGGTTAAGGGTAGGATAAAGGATATATGAGTGACTAAGGGTTGTAGCAAAAACCTGAAGACCAATCAGTTCAAGATCCAAATTAATCATCCGACTTTTGAGATTTTTAGAGTTCGGGATTTCTATCACTATCACTTTTATATCCGCCTAAGCATATTGCTTATTTGTGGCTTCGATATTTTTTCTTTTCTTTTTTCAGCACATCAACTCTTTTGATTTTGCTTTTTTCGATAATGAGTCGTTTTCTCTTTTACTACCTTTCTCTTTTTTTTTCTTTTCTTTTTCAAGCTCTATTTTTTCTTCTTTTGAGTAGCAACTATGTTGCTTTTTACTCTTTTCACAATCCCTTTCTCTATTTGTCAAATTCATAAAACGGACCAAAAACATGAAAAGCATTCAACTTTGAGCTACGGCCAAAAGATAGATAAAAGAATAAATGGCTAAAGGATAGAGTGTAATGGGTAAAGAAATGAAAAGGCTAAGGCTCAAAAGGGTTACAAGGGATAAAGTACTAAAGATGAGTACTTTCAAGAATTCGGCTAGGCAGATTAAATAACATTAAGATGAGGTTATCTAACGAAGGCTAAAAGGGTTAGAAACGAAGGCCTCTATCAGTGCAATGGTGATAAATAATTCTCTTATGTGGTCTCGACAAGCATTCAAATGACAAGTTCTACCTTGGGTCAAAGTCGGTATTCCTCACGAAATGAATAAACAATTAGGCTCAAACTCTCAAAGGAATTGGGTGAGGCACTCATGGTAATTGGTACTCCAAGGCATCCTTTTACTCAACTAATCTCATTCAGTGTTCTCTTACGCAAGCAACTAGGTTCCAAAAACAACCTCAGATTTCGAAAAAAAATTGGGGTCAAGTCTCAAAGCTTTCAAAAATTTGAAAAACGACAAACCAAAAAGCAAAAAGTGAACCCATTTAAACAGATAAGTCTACATAACCCCCTCCCCACACTTAAAATTTGCAGTGTCCTCAATGCAACAGTTAAAACAATTAAGGAGTAATTGGGAAAAAGAGAAACTTCCCAGGTTATGTGACGAAATCTGTTCTGATCTGAGAGAGGGTATTCCAAAATCGTGCTCGGTTCAAGATCATAGATCGCTGTATCTATTACCAAAAAGAAAAAGAAAAAGTAAAAACGAACAAAAGAAAAATAAACCAAACTATAGCAAGCAATTAAAAGTCTTAACCTAAATAAACCAAACGAAATAAAAAGTTGTCCAAACAAACCAAACCAAACAAAGCAAGAATAAAAATTGTTTAAACAACCATATCGAATAACAGAGATAAAAGAGATAGAGATCAATAAGGGCCATGAGGTTGGTTGCGCCAATCCTCAAAAGTAGGGTAACCGGGCGGTGCGTCCTCGGAGTATGGCCAAAAAGGTGATGGAGCATACGCGGTATTTGGTTGAATACCGAAGTGGGAGGCCATTTGGTTCATCACTCCACTTTGCCAATTCGCTTGGTGGAGAGCCTCCGTTGTGTTGTACTCCATGTGTTGATGATGTTGGCCATATGACAATGACATCTCCGAGAGTCGGTTACTCAACTCTTGGTAACCCGAATACGCCGTCCATTCCGCCGGTTGTTCTCCCGCGTTCGTCCCACTCGTTCCTCCGGTATCTTGAGTGCTTCGAGGTGCTCTCCTCGTCCCATAAGCTTGAGGGTTGTGAATCCACACGTTCCGATCCCCGCTAATCAGATGATCAACCAATGCCACACCCATGCCATAGAGTTGGTCCATATCAATCAAACCCATCTCACCAAGGTCCGTCATCGAGGCAATGACACCCTCCGTTAGGATACCGAAGTGCTTGGCTAGAAGCGTAACATATTGGCCACTAACCAATCGACTCCCCTCTCGATAACCACCCGCCTTAGCGAGTTGCACGACAATAAGGTACGGAGCATTCAGATACTTGTCTTGCGTAGAGAGTTGCTCAAGAAGCCAAAGATCGTATGTGGAAACTTTTTCCTCACTCGAGGAACGAGCATTTACCGCGTGAATGAGCATGCGGTGCAAAAGTCGGTCCGAAGAAGCAAGAAAGCCCTTCACTTTGAGATTACCACCATAGTCACCATCACCCAAGATAGCCCAAGCCAACCGAGGATCAAAACCGTCCTGTCTTTTCGCAGTCGCCCACATGTATTCCACAAATCCAGGAGCATCGACCTCATCTTGGGTATATATCCCCAAAGCAACGACAAACTCCACCAGCGAAAGCGATCGCCACACTCCACCGAGTCGGAATGTCATGCATGACTGATAGAACTTTTCGAGGGCCTTTATGGCGTCGAAACGGAAAGTGGCCACGAACTCAATAATAAGCTCGCGGTAGAGGGTCTCGGCAATATCGAAGACTCGTTCCCATGCACGGCATATGTAATACTCGGTACCATCTTCGTCATAGGCGTGCTTTTCGAGTATCGCTTTGATGTCGTTCTCAACTCCCATGGATCTAAGGAGATTCCAATCAACTCTCCGCGGCACTAGAATTTGACGAGCGAAAAGCCGGTTAACTGTGTCCCGGTATTCTTCACGCTTCGGAGCGTTCAAAGTTGGATCGTTCATGAAAAAGGTGAAGGCGTGGCTCCCATCCGGTGCACGGAAGGTAGGAGCGGTGGAAGTTGACGAGCGGGTTCTTTGTCTCTACAAAAATCCAAAATACCATTGTCTTAGATACATTTGATCAATAAACGCAAGTCAAGGTTCATGCATATCAAAACTCAACGAGACAACGCTTCCATGACTAACAAGTTCAACTAACGAATGTATGCGTTAAAAACAAAAGGGGGGTGTGTAACATCCCCACACTTGAACTTTTAGTCCAACTTCCATCAAAACCAATCTAGCTAACTAAACAAGAATGAGGGATTTTGGTGTTATCAAAATCCCCACACTTATCATCAAAGCACATTCACTAGATTAAACAAACAAATAGCATGCTAGAATGAAATCTCAATCAAACTGTAAAGCATGCATAAATCAATAAGCACTAAACAATCAATGGAGCTTTAAGCATAATCTAAATCCTATGAAAGCACAAAAACACCATTGATGCCTAAATCAAGATCTAATCTTACCAAATCAAGATAATCCAATGAAATTGAGGTTAGGAAACATACCTTGGCCATGAAGAGTAATGAAATTGAAGTTCAAAAATTCCGAATTTCGCAAGTGCTTGAAGAGAGTTCGCGGCGCCTAGAGAGAATTAGGGTTGTGTACTTTGAAAAAGTGAGAAAAAAGGGGCTTAAAAACCCATCTGCACAGATTTTGCGTCGCCAAACAGATAGCTTCGCGTCGCAAAATGGGCAGTTTCCGAAAAATTTATCCTAATTTGAAAACTTCGCGCCGCGAAACGGCCTCTTCACGCCGCGAGATTCGAAAATTTTACCTGATACCAAGGCTGGCTAACTTCGCGTCGCCAAGCTTAAAAACTGGCGATCGCGAAGAGCCCACTGTTTCAACTTTTTGAAAAACTCCATTGCGCATCGGATTTGCTCGATTTTGGTTTCTATCTCCTCCGTATGGTTATCTAAGCAATAACAAACAAAAACATTAGTAAAAACACACTTGAAAAATGCTAAAAATGAAAAACGAAAAAAATTTGCTCGGGTTGGCACCCGAGAAGCGCTTCATTTTTGAATGGGTCTAGAGCTCGACCCCTTTTCCGGCTCATTTCTTGGCACGTCGGGCTGACGAGCCCTTCTTCTTCCTATGCTCTTTCTTGGAGGGTCCCGACCCGTTGGTTGTTTGATCTTTTTGATGTATCGGGTTCGGATAATCCTCCGTCTTCTTTGCATGTTCATGAGGGAGTAACGGGCGGTTCGTGTTCTTCTTGTAAGCTTGAGAAGGATCCTCATAAGGCTCATCGAGATGGGTGACCGGCTCTCCGTTGGGATCAAAGTAAATCCGCTTATCTCCATACCCCAAGCTTGTCACTTGATTCCGCATGTCGGTATTCACTTGGGCGGTGTGTAGAAAAGCTCTTTCAAGAATTATCGGGATCTCCGTATCCTTCGGAAGATTAGCTATGATGATGTCCGTGAAGTAGACAAAGTTTCCAATTCGAATCGGGACTCCTTCCGCTATCCCCAACGGCTTAGTCATGTATCCATTCACCCCTCGGTATTGATAGTCTGTTGGAACGATCTTCCCATTTTCCTGCAATAACCAACAGGCATCATGTTAAGAGCGGCACCTGAATCTATCAAAGCAAGACCATTAAATTTAGAACATGAAATAGGTAAATTGTAACTTCCCGGATCATGCTTGATAGGTGCTATGTAGATGAGTTCATCTTCCGCCGCCTTCTCTTTCTCTTTCTCTTTGCCTTTATCCTCTTTGTTCGGTATCACGAACTCCGTGTATCCGCCTTGCTTTCCATCTTCCTCCTCATCATCGCTTGAAGAAATGGGTCCTTTGAGTCCTAGATACTCGAACGAAATGGTGAACCCCTCCGAGTCATAGTCCGTGGCATAATCAGGTTCACTACCACTGTCGCTCTCCACATACTTCTTCGTGTAGATGTCCGTCCACTTCTTCTTTGATGGTTCTCCGGTCATCATGAGCATCGGCTTCGCGTTCTCTACCTTTGGGTTGACTTGGGTTTGCATTAGTAGCTCCCCTCGAGTCCTTTCACTTAACAATTGCGAAACACGACCAACCTGCAATTCCATATTCTGGATGGTACTTTGGTGGTTACGTAAGTACGAACCTACCTCATCGTTGAGCTTCTTTTGTGCATCTGTTAGGACATAAAATGTCCTTATATGTGAAAGTTTTATAAAGAATCATTCTATTGTAAATAATAGAAAGGGAGGGCTTAAAATGTAAATTGTTGTATAGATAGAGGGGCTATAGTGTAGAGGTATATATAGAGATGGAAAGTCAATTGAGAGAGTTATGAGAGTCGTATCAAGAGATTAAGTGTGTGTAGATTTAGGTGTTTTGTACTTTTTCTCTCCTTCCTCCATGGATGAATAAAGATATGGCTTCATGATCTCTCTCCTCTAATTGTTCTTGATTTATTGTTCTAACAAGTGGTATCAGAGCCGGAATGGATTGGATTATCCATTTCGATCCTTTGAAATCAAGCAATTAGAGGTTTTATTTTGGATTTTTGAAGATTGGAGCAAAAATGGAGAAATTTGGATTGGAGCTTGAAGATATTGAAGATTTGATGTTATGGATCTGAATTTATGTTTGTATGTTGTTAAATATGAGTTTTTGGTGCTTAAAAGTGTTCATTTGATGGTTTTTGGGCATAAATTGATGGATTTTCAAGGTTTTGTTCGAAGTTCATCAATGGAGGTCCTTCAATGGAGTTTTTAGCTGTATATTCATATGTCTCGAGCCCATATTGTTATGTCTCGAGACTTAAAATGGAAAAATCGGTTCAGATCTGATGTCTCGAGACTTGATTTGTTGTCTCGAGTCTCAAAATGGAAAATTTCGGTCAGAAAAAGTCATCTCGAGTGTACTATGCTGCTAAAAAGGTCATCTCGAGTGTACTATGCTGCTAAAAAGGTCATCTCGAGTGTACTTTCGTGTCAGGAGCAAGTACAAGTCTTGTCTCGAGTCTGGTCAGCAAGAAAACCGTCGGTCAGCAAGAATTTCAATGGTCAGCTCTCTTGGTCAGCAAAGAATCACTCAGTCAGAGCAATTTGGCTCAGTCAGACGATTGGTAAGATGATTTTCGCTCGGTCAGACGCAAAAACGCTCATTCAGAGCGAAAATACGTGAGTCAGACGCTCGGTCAGCGTCTTGAGATCCTGCTGACCGAGAATCTGATGTGTCACACTCGAAATGATATGTCATATGGTGATTGGATGAGAAACCGACGTGGCAGTCTCGAGATAAGACGTGGCAGACTCGAGATATTACGTGGCATTATTTGATTGGCTGGAGGCGTGTGGTTATCGTGTGTCTGACGTGTGCGATCGCGTGTAAGAGTGTGGCTGAGTGAGTCAGGCGCGTGCCTGTTCTTTTCAGCTTTTGTCGGCGCGTGGGGAACCATATGGGCACGTGACGAGATCTGTCGGCGTGTGAGAAGCTTTTTCTTGCATGTGATTGCCTTGTGGTTAACATGTGGAGCTGATTTTTTTTTCTTTATGACCGAATATTTTTTTTAAGAGTTGTGGTTTATGGAGAAGTATGGTCAACTCTTGTCAGTTTTTGACCAACATTTGCTTAGCTCGTGAAAGTTCATTCAAGTGTATGCAGACGTCTCGAGCCCTATCTCGAGTGTGACTAAAGAAGGTGCTATAATGACATCATCTTGATGATGTAAGCTTCACATGATGAAATTATGTCTCGAGACTTATTATTCAAGGGTTGTTGCATATCACGTGATTGTCACGTGGGATATTTTTTTTAAATGTCTCGAGCCTCCGATTTTATGAATGCTGAATGATATATTTTCGAGACAAGATTTTTTTTTGAGAATTCTTTATGACATCAATGGGAGATTTATTTGAAGAGCTGAAATGTTATATCCAGTTCAGAATTATTTTTTTTCTGATGCGCACCTATGTTTAAATGATCGATCGAGCTTACAAGAGTTATTCAATTGGGCCTAAATTTTTCTGTTGAGCCTTGAAGTTCAGATTGGCCCAAGATTGATCGCCAAATTTTTTGTATCAATCCAGATCAAATCCAATCCAGTTCCAGCTAGCTTCAGAAATCCCTGTGCTTAACCGGCCAATTTTTCCATCTCTATTTTTTCTAGACCCCAATAAAAGCCCAAAATTCAATTTTTCCTTTTATGAAAATTGAATTTCTTTCTTTCCCTCAATTGTTCCATATCCTTTGAAGCCAAGTCAGATTTGTAACGATTTCGAAACGGTGGTGATTGAGTGTTGTATTTGGTTGGATTTTTCAGTCGGATGATTTCCTGCTTTCTTTTCTTCAGAATCTAGTTCTTTAGCAGTTCTCTCCCCCTCACCAGCTTCAATGACTGTACGGTTTCTTGTGGGCGACATTGTTGTCGTGGTTTTTGCGCTTATCAGTACTGAAGTTTTGACAGTGGTGTTTATCTTCTGACTGTTTAAGAAGATTGAATCAATTCTTGATTATTTTCTGTCTCTGAAGTTGTTTCGGAAATCGACTACAAGTAGAAAATTGAATTTCTCTCATTTCCCCGCTGATCAGATTCTTTGAAGATAAGCCGGATTTGATATTGTTATTCAAACTGTGGATGATCAGATTTTGTTTTCGGTTGGATTGGTTAGACACTTGAGCTTCTGCAATCGTTTTTCTGGAGTTTTCCTTGTGGGAGCTAGACCATTGACTGGTTTCTATCATTGTTCTGAACTGATCACTTAGAGCATTGAGAGTGATCCGTTTTTGTTCTGGTTCTTGTGGATGCTAGCTCTTTGAGTGCTTTCTATCATTGTTCTGGCCTGATCAACTAGAACTTTGAAAGTTTGCAATCATTGATCTGGAGTTATAGTTGTGATCTAGACGTTCGAGTGCCGATGATCATCTATCTGATTGAGAAGGTTGAATCAGAGTTTGGTTGTGTTTCAGTTCTGAAGGTCTTCAGGAAATCGGCTAATTTCTTGATCAGTTGAGAGATTAAAGAAGATGTGTGTCTCTTTTAGTATCATCTCCCAGTTCTTTCATGATTATGGTGTCTCAGTGATCCAAGCTCTTACAGTTGTGTACTTGTCAAGTTCAGAGTTCTTGGGCTGAATGTTTTCTGATGACAGTCAGACTCTTTGTTCTTTGAGGTCCCTGATTCATACATCGAAGTGATTCGCACTTATTTCTATCCCAAAGTGGGATGAACCAATTTGCTTGAGGGTCGGCAATTGGGTTCAGCGGCTAACTATTTGTGCTTGAGTCCGCTGAGTCTGCTGTTCATTTGATACAGAAGTTTGAGAGCTCGTTTTAAGGGGGAGCTTGGAATATGCAATGTAGCTGAGCACTTCTAAAGTTTTCTTAAAGAAGCAGGGGGAGAAGATCAGAGATGCTTCTTTATAAAACTTTAGGGGGAGATTGTCAGGACATAAAATGTCCTTATATGTGAAAGTTTTATAAAGAATCATTCTATTGTAAATAATAGAAAGGGAGGGCTTAAAATGTAAATTGTTGTATAGATAGAGGGGCTATAGTGTAGAGGTATATATAGAGATGGAAAGTCAATTGAGAGAGTTATGAGAGTCGTATCAAGAGATTAAGTGTGTGTAGATTTAGGTGTTTTGTACTTTCTCTCTCCTTCCTCCATGGATGAATAAAGATATGGTGTTGGTCCCAATAAGGTGACCTTCAAGCAAGGATAGTGTTTGGAAGGGTTGAATATAATCACACAAAATTTCACTTTTAAATTCTTGTTGTATTAACAATATGAATTTACAGATTGTTGCGGAAATAGAAAAGACAATAAGTCTAAACTAAACAATCTAAGTTTTCTTTCACTATGCACTTAAGTGAGAAGATAAGGAAAAGAAAGAAGATAGAGGGAATAAAGAAAGAAAGGATTAGGGTATTTTTTTTAGGATGAAGAAGAAGTATGGAGAACATCTCTTCAAGTCCTATTTATACCCAATGCATTAAATGCATGTAGACTCACTTTTGTGTACGTGTCACAATGTAAGTGGTCCTTTGTACTATTTACTATAAACAATTACTCTTAGCATGGTGTGCAAAAGATGAAGTGTGTAAACAGTTGCCTTGAGGTCTGATAAGTACGGAGGGAACAGTAAAGAGACTGTCCTTATGTACTTTTGTGTCAGTAAAGGCGGATAATCCTTTTGTGCATTAGACTAAGACATTACACTAATCCTTCAGGATCAGGATACTGATCAGTGAGTAGAGTCCTGAAACTGATGTTGTTCAGGGTCACTTGTATCCTGATGAATCTTCAGGATGTCATACGATATTGAGCAGCCTGCTATCACTGAGTTCCGTCTTCAGATCACGAGCATGCTGTTCCTGTCATCAGCTAATTCTTCGACGTCGGTGATGGTTCTTTGAGTATGATCTTGATGTCTTCAGGAGGTCTTCACTTCAGTGGACAGGATCAGTAGACTGTAGAACAGGCTCGTTCATCTCCTGATCCTGATCCTGATTACTATAAAAATAAGTTACAGCATAAGTAACATGGAATAACACTGAACAGACTCAGTGATAATTCCTCAAGCTATAACAGAAGCAAAAACCTATTCACTAAGTAAAGATTCAGGATCATTATCATTTCATCAGGTCTTAGGAGAGCTGGATCAACAATCTCCCCCTAAATGATAATGATAAGACAATGGAGAAATTGTCTAAGTCTAGAAAGAAGAAAAAAAATTTCTAAGTCTAGATGAAACAGTAGGAAAATAGAACTCATAAAGGTACATGTCCCATTTACTGTTTTGAGGGATCTTTTTCAGTACTATGATGGAATAAAGTACAATGCACTGAATTGCATTTTCATTAATCTCAATAAGGTTACAAGAGTAAAGAAAATACAAGAGTACATAAATGAAGTACTGAAAGAAAAATTACAAAAGTCCTAGCTATCAGAGTCTTCACTATGTGCTTCAGTCTTGACTTGTATAGTGAATGGAGTTTCACCATTGGCAATTCTGTGATCAAGAATAGCTCTGACAGTACGAATAAATTCTTTATTGTCTTTGTTTTTCTTTTCTTTCTGAGCTATGAACAGGACAGACACCAAGTGTTCAGTGGGTGCTTTGTGTAGTTCGCTGAAGCGTTGGAAGCGAAGGATGTTGAAGTTGTCGCCTACACAAATACCATGAACTGGTTCTCTGATGACTTGACCTTCAGAGAGAGAGACTCCTGAAGGAAAGGAGAGGTCAAGCATCGAGAGATCCAAAGGCTTGTATGCAGTCCTGGGCATGCAAGGAGTGGGTCTCCTTGTTGAAGTGCCCGCTGATCGTCTAACAGGAGGCTTTGGTTGTGCTGAAGAAGGTTGGAGTAAGTCATCAGGAATTTCCGTTGTTCTTCTGATGCGAGCAATAAGTTGATTGATAACTTCTTCTACTTCAGCCCGATAGTTTCTGTTGGCTTTGGGAAGTAGGCTTCTCATTTCATTCCACTCTGACAAGTTGTATCGATCTAACTTGTCAAGAGTGTGCTCTACGTCTTTTACCCCAGAGCGTTTGACGGTGATCCAGGTTTTGCCAGGATTGCCTCTCTTGCCTCGGGTTCGGCGAAGACGGATTCCTGAAATGGCAGCACCATGCTTTCGGAGATGTAAACGATCTCTGCACCAGTCAAGCTCGGTATTTACTTCTTCAGCCTGTTCCTCTACATTCCTGTTGAAGACCTTCAGCGCAGCCTTCTGTGCTAGAACAGGATCAGCACTTATTTGGTCATCTTCATCAACAAAATCAGATGCAAGCCTTCGAGCGGCTTGAGCGGAGAGGAAAGCTTCCTTCTGCTTCTTATTATGTTCTTCCTCAGCTTGCAGAGCGAGGTTGTATTCCTCCTGCGATAGATATGCGAACTCGGAGTCCCAAGAGGTACGAAGAGGAATTTTTACTCTTGTACTCTCGAGTCGCTCTATCACGGCGTCTAAACGCCCATCCCTGTTGATAGTAGCAGAAGTGTCAGGGTAATTCTCACCTTCAGATCTAGGAGAGTTAGAGGGAGGAGATCTGGGAGAAGAAGCAGGGGTAGAGAAGTCATCAGAGATGAATTCATCATCTGATGAAAGACATATGGTTTCAGGAGGGGCTCGGGTTTCAGGGGTTCTAGAGGAAGATGCTTCAGGGTTAAATCGGGTTGGTTTTGAAGGAATGGATTCATGGTTGAGGGGAGTTACTCTGAAAGTCATTCTGCTTAGTTCGGCTCGAGTCTGTTCTGATGGACTATTCTCCATAAGGCGAACAATCTCACCAGTGACAGAACCAAAGTTCACATCATAACATTTAGAGTCGTCTTGGGTTTCAGGTTCAGGGGTTGGTGAAGGTGTAGGTTGAGGTGTTGGTTCAGGGGTAGGTTGTTTGGGTGGTTGGTATATAACCAATTGTAAGTTGTTTGTGGGTGAGTCTTCAGAGGAGGTGTCGAGGGTGATGGTTTCGGGGGTAGGTTTAGATTTAAGGAGAGTGGAGATGGGTTGGTTATCAGAAGATGAGGGAGAGGATGGCAGGAATAACGTACCAGGTGCACCGGGGTTCTCCCCCTGAGAGTGTGCAGGCCCTGGAGTGGGCGTTGTTGCGGGTACCTTCTGGATGATGAAGCCTTCGTCTTCATCATCATCTTCATCATCATCCTCGTTCGTTCCCCCCTGTTCATTAGTTCTCCAGTTGGTGGAGGGGGAATAAACAGAATGGTCTCGCTGGGGCTGTCTCTCCCCCTCAACAGGTGCCTGAGCCAAGGCGGCTGTTGAAATATTCCTTTGAAGGAGAGAGGCCATGTCGTTCAGGAGCTTGCGAGAGATGAAGGAAGAGGAGATCAGGGATTGCAGAATATCCCTGTCTGCGTTGGTGAACGATGGAGGAGGTGGAGGAGCAGAGGTGATGGCGTTGACAGCATTGGTGAGGCCAGTCACCTGCTCCATAAGTGCGCGGAGGCCTGCTTCTTGAGCATCCAACCTCTGAACCACTGTTGATTGGAAAGTGGTGAGAGAGTTGGTGCTGTTGTTGATGGTGGTGGAGAGAGCAGGCAGAGCATTGGCCTTCAGGTCATCAATAGATGCCTGAAGGGTGTTGGAGGAGGTGGCCACTTGGGAAACCTTGTCGTGGATGGTATCCAGACAAGGCATCGTGAGAGATACGGCAGTTGGTGGCGGAGTGGCGGCGGCAGCAGCAGCAGTGGCAGTGGCGGCGGCGGCTTCAGCAGCAATGGCGGCTGCCTTGGCTGAGGCAAGCTCCAGCTCCAAGGCCTGGAGTCTAGCCTGGTGCGCATCCTCCTGCTGTTGGAGTGCTGCGCGTGCCTCCTGCAGTTGTCTTTCAGCGGACTGCCGACGTAGTTCAGCGGCACTGAGCTGTCGTTCGGGATCCGTGAAGATGAAGTCGTTGAAGGGGTCATCCTGGTGTAGTTGAGAATGCCCTTCAACGGCTGCTCCTAAAGAACCTGTAAAAAGAGTAGCTAAGTGAGCACTAGAAGACTCAATAGCTTTCATAGAAGAAGAAACGGCAATAATTTGCTTAAAAGTATTACCTGAGGCTAGGAGGGTATCAGAATGATTACCCCCCACATTCTCTGAGTGTTCGAGATGAACAACCTCAGGTTCTTGTTGGACAGGAGCAGTAACAGGAGTATCTGCAGGTGTAGAAGTTTTAGATAAAGGGGAAGGTTTATTAAAAAGTTGAGGCAGGGTAATATAATATTTCTTACCAGCAGGAGCCTTCTTTTTCTTTTGCGCCTTAGATTTGGCGCGCTTTGGCTGGGGAGGAGGAGTAGATCCAGAGGGAGGAGGGCGCTTCAGGGGCGCCGAAGAGGTAGTTGCAGCTGGGGAAGTCAGTATTGGGTTAGCTACTGACATAGCATGCAGAGAAAGAGAAGAAGATGGTTTGGATGAGAAGAGAGAGAACATACCTTGAGCAGGAGAAGGAGAGGAGGGTTGCTCTTCAGCCTCTGGTTGTGTTTCAGGAACAACCAGAACGTCAGAGAGAGGGATGTCATCAGGTTTTGGAGAAACCTCGTCCAAGAACTTGTGCCCCTGGGCATAGTTGTTGAACGTCCCTTCTTTGGGGTAAGCATCCCCCATGTGCATTTCCAGGACAACAGAGAAGAACCTGGTAAAGGGAACGTTGACCACGCGGTTCTTATTTTTGATCTTCTTCACCATATCGTCCCAGATATGGTGAGCGTAGTCAAACTTCCTGTTCTTTAATGCAGAGAGGACCATTTGTTGAATGATGGTGGGGAACTGCTCCGTGCTCCCTGTCTTGCCCGTCAGGCAGAGACCGAACGTGTTCCATATATAATAGAACGTGGCGTTCAGTCCTGTCTTGTGGACAGTGGCAGCTGTCTTCACCAGGGGGACGCCTTCCTTTTCAGGCCAGTTGTAGCCTATGGCGTCCAGGAGCTCGATGATCTCTGCAGCAGATGGAGGAGAAGGATATCTCTTCTTCTTTGGGAGATTCAAGACGTTGTGAAGAGTCCCTATGCCAAAGGAGATGATGTCGTCCTGTATCTGGAACTTGATCACCTCATGCATCTTGCCCTTGGAGTTCCGTTCCTGGGCAGTGGTAGCGGTGGACCAGAGTTGTAGAAGAAAGGGCTTGTGCGGCTTCGGATTGATGGTGAATGCCGTCTTCAGAGGACATTGGAGTAGAAAGTCCTTGGCCGGTTTGAGGTACTCCTTACCTTCAGGTAGATCGAACAGGCCGATCAAGTTGTTACCCTTGAATTGCAGATCGTGCTGGGGGATGATTATTGGAAGGTTTCCAGTAGCAGTCATCAAGGTTGTTGCCTCAGAGGAGAGCTGGGCGTCTAGTGATGTAGATGTAGTAGCAGCCATCCTGTTAAACACAAAAATAACATATGTGGATGATTAAGGATCCAAAATATGCATTTTTCTTCACTTTTCAATGAACACAGAATATGTTCATAAAAGTGGTGAAATCCTTTATACTTGGAATGGATTAGATACCAAAATACACAAAAGGAATGTGTTTTGGTATTAAAGAGAACTTCTATTTTGATGAAGAAATATCAAAATAGGAGTTGATGATTGTTCTTAAAAGAAATAAGACAAATCATCTAAACAGTTTTAACAAAAATCTTAGAAGATTTTGGGAAAACTAAGATCAAACAAAGTGATCTTAGGGTTTTTGGAAAAACGTTTATCAAAATAAGTTGTTTTTATAGAAGAATGCCAACTTAGATTGTGGAAAGAACAAAGAACATAGAGAAACTTACGTTGATCTTGTCAAGAAAGTGGTAAGTGTGTGTTCTTGGTGTTCTTGAGAATGCAGATTCGAGACAATTGCTTTTTCTTGCTTAGAATTCTTTTAGAGAGAATAGTGAGCGTAAAGAGTGAAATGGGTTACGAGTGAGGTTTTTATACCTCGTGGTAGGAGAGAGAAAATGGATGAGAGAGAAAAGGGCGGCTAAATTCAAACGTAATGATGAAAAAGGAAGTTCTACGCGCGTTCACGCGCCTGACATACGTCGTGGGGAACAGGAAACGTCCCATTACGTGTCAGTGCAGATGAAAAGTTTGTTTTATTTGAAAAGCTTAAAAACCACCTTTTCAGGAGATAATTCCATTTTGATGAAAGAATTGTTTTCTTGGAATTGGAGTACTTATCAGATAAGTACTGTTTTGGGAAAATCTTCTTATCACATTTAATGCGATAAGGTTTCAGGAGTAGAGGTACTTACCTGAGAATCATCAGTATTCGGATTTTGAACAAAGATTTTGTAAGTACTGAATAGAGTTATCCTCTGATGAGAGTTTGTTCAGGAGTTGTTAAGGAAAGAGTCCTGAAAAAAGGTTTTCTAAAGGATTTAACAACTGTTTGTCCTGATAAACTTCAATCATCAGGATTTAACATCCCAAGTTCACTGATGAGCATATTAAAACGCGTTACATCCAGTGGTTTGGTAAAGAGGTCAGCAAGCTGATATTCAGTAGGAACAAAATGGAGTTCAATATCACCATTCATCATATGATCCCTGATGAAGTGATATCTCACTTCAATGTGCTTTGTCTTGGAGTGTAAGACAGGATTGTTAGCGATGGCGATCGCTGAAGTGTTGTCACAGTAGATAGGAATTTTAGAAAGTTGTATGTCATAGTCCTGAAGTTGATTTCTCAGCCACAGGACTTGAGCACAACAGATTCCTGCTACAACATATTCAGCTTCAGCAGTTGATGTGGACACAGAGTTCTGTTTCTTGCTAGTCCAACTCACCAACTTGCCACCAAGCAGGTGACACCCACCAGTGGTGCTTTTCCTGATCCTGCAAAGTCACTATCAGAATAAGCTGTTAGATCGAACCCTGAGTCCTTGGAGTACCAAAGACCCAGATTAGGAGTTCCCTTCAGATATCTGAAGATCCGCTTTACAGCGGTCAGATGGGATTCTTTGGGTTCAGCCTGATAACGAGCACATAAACATGTAGAATACATGATATCAGGACGAATAGCTGTGAGATACAGCAGAGAGCCGATCATTCCTCTGTAGAGAGTCACATCAACAGGTTTCCCTTTGGAATCCTTGTCAAGTGACAGAGGAGGAGCCATTGGAGTCTTCATCGGTGTACAGGATGTGAGATCAAATTTCTTCAGCATCTCATGTACATATTTGCCTTGATTGATAAAGATTCCCTTTTCAGATTGCTTGATCTGAAGTCCTAAAAAGAATGTAAGTTCACCCATCATAGACATTTTATATTCAGATTTCATGAGCAACTCAAACTTTTCGCAGAGTTTGGGATTGGTGGATCCAAAGATAATGTCATCGACATATATCTGGACAAGAAGGATATGCTTAGGATATTTCTTTAGAAATAAAGTGCTATCGATCTTTCCACGAACAAAACCTTTAGAGAGAAGAAAGGTTGAGAGGGTATCATACCAGGCACGAGGAGCCTGTTTTAACCCATAGAGAGCCTTGTTTAACTTGTAGACGTGATCAGGGAACTTAGGATCTACAAAGCCAGGAGGCTGAGCCACATAGACTTCTTCATTAAGTTTACCATTCAGAAAGGCATTTTTGATGTCCATCTGATAAATCTTGAAGTTCATATGTGCTGCGAAGGCTAGGAAAAGTCGAATTGCTTCGAGCCTAGCCACAGGAGCAAAGGTTTCATCGTAATCAATGCCCTCTTCCTGCCTGTATCCCTGAGCCACAAGGCGAGCCTTGTTTCGAATAATCGTACCAATCTCATCAAGTTTATTTCGAAAAATCCACTTGGAACCAATGATAGTACGTTTTAGAGGCCTAGGGACGAGAAGCCAGACATTGTTTCTGATGAACTCTGTTAGCTCTTCCTGCATGGCTGAGACCCAGGCAGGATCACGCAAAGCA
The DNA here is from genome assembly GCA_030169165.1 of Centaurea solstitialis. Taxonomy (NCBI): domain Eukaryota; kingdom Viridiplantae; phylum Streptophyta; class Magnoliopsida; order Asterales; family Asteraceae; genus Centaurea; species Centaurea solstitialis. Next base: position 47,970,918 of record CM058047.1, read on the forward strand.
TCATCTATTTCTTTAGGTTCATTTTCAGAGATGAAATTAACGTAAAGACAGATGTTACCAGATTGGCGTCGAGTCTTAATGCCAGAGGAGGGATTACCAAGAACTTGATCAATAGGATGATCCTTGGTCCATCGAAGAGCAGGTGGCTGATACACCTGTCCTGAAGTGGAAGCTGTTAGGAATTATGTGCAGAGTTGACAAACCAAGTGATTATATATCCAATGTTACGAGACACTTGAGGGTCACACCTGTGAGGACCTATAAGTCGAACAAGTTAGATGAAACCCCGAAATGGAGAGTTAGGATTTATAATAGTGCATTATAAATCAGTTGGGTAATTTCAGTCAGAATTACCAAAGATGGAGGATTATTAATTAATTAGGATATTATATATTTATTAGATAAATAAATATATAATAATTAATTAATTAATAAGGTTTATATATATATATTAGATAAATATATATATAATCATAATTATCGTATGCAAAATCTTTTCCAGCTAATTAAATAGGAAAAGGGATTAGAGATAATTATAAAAGGAAACTGAATCTTATACAAACTGTATTTTTCCTCCATATAAATAAGGCTTATGGGTTAAGGAAAAATTGTAGCTTTTCAGTCAAGAAATCGTTTTCAGTTTCCTCCTCCCTCTCTCTCCAAAAACGGCGCCGACCACACCCCAGTCGGATTCCAAATTTTAGTTGTTCGGGTTTCACAGTTCTGCTAGAGGAACGTTCGTTGGTCGATCACCGGTGGACTATCGTCAAGCAATCCAGGTAAATTAATCTAACCTAATCTGTTAGGTTTAGAACTATAAACGATTAAAAGATCGATTGGCTTTAATGGGTTTTTAGCTTTTATCGCTTCCGCATAATTAGATCGGAAACAGCGTGTTTCTGATCGCGTAGGTTTTATCAGTTTGATTAACCTATGAGATATATCAAACTAGCGAGGTTTGATAGATCTGTGTTAATCCTCGAGTCAGTTTGATCCGAGGATACCCACAAAAACCCAACAAGTGGTATCAGAGCCATTGTTAAAATCGTTTTTAGTTTTTTATCTGTTCAGATCCGTTAAATTGTTTCTTAAAAATTTCGATTTAATCTTTATCAGTTTGGTAAAGATTTAATCAGTTTGATAATTATCAATTTTGAATAAAATATAATCCTTATCAGTTTGGTAAAGATTTGTTTTTATTAATACAATCTTTATCAGTTTGGTAAAGATTTGTTGTTATCTTTATCAGTTTGATAAAGATTTAATTAATTTGATGATTATCAGTTTTAGGTAAAAACAAAAATCTTTATCAGTTAGATAAAGGTTTAATCTTTATCAGTTGTGTAAAAATTTTTTTTTATCAGTTTTTGGTTTATCGCACGAAAAACCTATCACAACGACCGTCGCCGGACACCACCAGTTCGGTGGTGGCCATATGACCACACCACCAGTTCCGGTGGTGGTGGTCGATGGAAATCAAACCAAACCACCAGTTCGGTGGTGGTTGATTCCGATGGCGGCAGTGACCGAACCACCGTGGCCGAATCGCATTCAAGCGAAACCCGAACCGCATACGGCAGTAGCCGAATTGTGGTTTAACCGCGGCCGTACCACCAGCGTGGTGGTGACGGCGCTTCGCGATGGCCAAGACCCGCGCCCGACTACGGTTGGATCGTGGCTAGACCGCAGCTGCACCACCAGCGTGGTGGTGGCGGCGCCTCACGACGAGCGGCGTGTTCGCGATCGAGACAGAGATCAATCGCCACCCGTCTGGTGATGGTTGATGACGGCGTCGATCAAGAGGTGGCGGCATGGTGGTTTTCATCGCGGCTAAGCCACGGCTATGCCGTGGTCTACCCACCAGCGTGGTGGAGACACGGCGACAATCACCGACTGAAACCACAGCCAACGTCAAGGCCAAACCACCAGTGTGGTGGTGGCTGTGCGCCGATCGAACCACCAGCGTGGTGGTCGCCGGTGTGATCTCGACAGCGGCAGGGAACGATCGCCACCAGTCAGGTGGTGATCGATGACGGCGGTGGCGGTGTTTTCCTCGCTGATGTTGTCGCCGGTGGCGATGGCTGTTAGCTGTCGCTACCACCGGCCACATGGTGGCAGCAACGGAGGTGATTGGCGGTGGTAGTTGTTTGCAATATCCGACAGCAGCGGCGACGGCGTTCTCCTTGCTGCTGTCGTCGCAGGATGATGGCGACAGCGGTCGCTCAAACCACGGCGGAGGTGGCAACCGTTGATTGCATTGCCAGTCGCCTACGACAGCGTTTTGCTATTATCGTGATCACTCGCGCCGCGAGACCGGCTGTGGCCGGGGATGCTCGCGCCGCGAGGCCGGTCGTAGTTGAGAGCCACTCGCGCCGCAAGATCAGGGGTCGCGTTTTGGGTTTTCCGTATAATCGGGCCTAAGTAATAACGGGCCCAAAGCCCAGAATTTTGGACCCAGTTTGAGGCCCAAAAGGGTTTAATTGGTTTTAGGAATTTTATCCAAATTAATTTTATTATAATAAAGGGATTTTATCCCTATGTTTATTAAACCAGTTATTTGACTCAGTTTTGGTCAAATGGGTCAGATGTCATGTTTGACCAGTTGGTCGAACCACGACACAGTTTTTGGGCCAGTATTTAATATTCCAACCAGTTGGTTCGGAATGTCCGGTTTGATATATTTTGGATAAAAGCGAATATCTTAGAAAATTGGTTTTATAAAATAGATTTATAGTTTATAAATCTCAGGAAATTTTATAAAACCGATTTCAGAATAAAATATTAGTTTCGATTTATAAAACAGTTTGTTTTTATAAATCAGTTAAAACCATGTTTTGCGATAAAACCAAACGAGATATTATTTAACGGATCTAGGATTTATTTTATGGCTTATATATTGCTTGCTTATTGCTTTATATAATTACTTGAATTATAATTATACCTGTTGTGTATATTATATGTATCTATTATAGAATTTGCCAACTTAGACCATTGGTTTAATTTTGGGGAGGCCTGCGTGCCACTTGCAACCCCTTTTGTAATGTATATGACCTTAGGATAAACTTTAAATATTTTTCTTCCCGGAGTTCCATCAGACGTACCGAGGCCAGTGGGAGCTACGCGAGTTTTGAAGCTTTTAGTAGAAATAGGTCATTATTGGTCCCTAGGAAATGTTGGCAAAAACTATAATTAGGCACTATGTGATTAATTATTGTTTAATTGCATGGTTGATTAATTATTTGTGATATCCTGCATGTTAATAGTTTTAAATAGAGTTGTTACTTTAAAACTAGTTTATATCACAAAAGGAATATAGGTTTTAGTTTTGTTAAACCTTTCAAAACGATAGTTTTTGATTTAAAAACTATAGATGATTGTTTTATGCAAGTTGACAAAAACAGTTAGTTTTTAATCAACTAGGTGTGCTGTTAAAACAGTTAGTTTTAATTAGCAAGTAATTTTAGAACAGTTGGTTTTAAAATTACGAGTATGTTTGAAACAGTTAGTTTAAAACATAAGTGACCTTTATAACAATCAGTTTTTCAAAATCCTGGAAGTAAAGTTTTTCAAAACCCCGAAAATCATAGATCAGTAGTGCAACCCATTTAGGGACACCTTCGGCGTAAAGTACATAGGCGTTGTAAGTGATCACACATTCAACGTCTGTGTACAAACTGAAGCTGAAGGGGTTACATAACTCTGCGAATTATCTCCGGGTGGTACCGGCCAGAGTATAGTGATCAGGTTCCCAAAATGGTGAGATCTGTTTTGGTACTATAAAGTTCACCGGGTGGTACCGGGCCAAAAAGCACTAAGAGGGACTAAAACATGCACAGGTAGTTGCCATGGTCCCGAAAAGATCTAGGAGTCATGTCAGTTAGATATGATTGGTAAAAGTCCTTACCTACCGAAATAAATACGGGTCTGGTGGAGCAAGAACATTACGCACATCAGGACGTATGAAATAAGGATCCTAGTCCAATAAATTGATCATTTAAGGGTTTATTGATATTTTATTGGAAATTAGTCTATTTACAGTTGCTAAGACCAAAAGTTTTATTTTGTGTAGATGGCAAGCACTGTTACCAGCACTAACAATCTTTCCCTCCGCTCTATCCTGGAGAAGGATAAGTTGACCGGCTCTAACTTTCTCGACTGGGAGCGCAATCTGATGATTGTGCTCAGACATGAGAGAAAGTGGTATGTGCTTGAAGAGCCACTTGGGGAGGCACCTCCGGCAAACGCTCCGGCCGCTGCCAGAAATGCCCACAGGAAGCACTCGGATGATCTCCTTGATGTCGCCTGTCTGATGTTAGCAACTATGAGCCCAGACCTACAAGCAGGGCTCATAAATACAAATGCTTACGACATGATCCGCCAGCTGAGGGACATGTTTCAGACTCAGGCTCGTACAGAACGCTACGATGCCACCAAAGCATTCAATGAGTGCAAGATGGTAAGAGGGACATCAGTAAGTGACCATGTCATGAAAATGAAACGGCACTTAGATCATCTGGAGAGGCTTGGTCATCCTGTTCCGTTGCAGCTAGCAACAGACACCATACTCAATTCACTGTTAGAAGACTACAGGCCCTTCGTAGTCAATTACAATATGAATAACATGGAGAAAACTATAGCAGAGTTGCACTCCATGCTAAAGACAGCTGAACTGAATATGGGGAACAAGAACAAGACCAAGGATGTCTTGATGGTGAAAGACGGAGGGGTTAAAAAGAAGAATGGGCAAGCTAGCACCAGTAAAGGAAAAGGACCAGTCCAGGCCATCCAGAGTGCACCCAAGAAAGGCAAGGGCAAGGGCAAGGGCAAGAAGGTTAAGCCAAACAAAGCTAGGACCGAGAATCGCTGCTTCATATGCAATGAGATCGGTCATTGGAGGCAAAACTGCCCTAAGCGTCATGAAGCAGGTATGTAAACCTCAGAAAATTTATGATTGCTTTATTTTGACACTTCTTACTTGTTAGCCTACAAGTATACTGACACCTAGAGCAAATGATTATTGCAGGAGGTCAGAAATGAAGTGAAATGCCCAGAAGTTGCTAAGGATCTGAAGCACAAGTTTATTTCAATTTAAGTCAAGATACTTATGGATTTAAGACAGTGGTTTTATCTTTTAAGTTTTAAACAGTTTTGGATGATTGTGATTTTTGAATTTATAATTCTATGGTTTTATTTTTCAAAAATTATTATCTTGACATTGAAATATCTGATTGTGCTTGGTGTCTGTATGATCCTAGTTATGATTACTTTAAATTAAAGTAATTTGTATAAAAACTAACAAAACACAAGGAATTCCATAGGAATGTGTTCTGAAGAATAAAACATTTATGAATAATAGTTTTGTGATCAAAAGAGAGAATTTGAGATATTAACTCAGATAGCGTTAATAGCAGTACTTATAAAACTAGAAAGATTCCAAGTTCTGGAATCAGGATTTAATCAAATCCAGTTAAGTTTTATAAAAAGAAATTCTCAGAATTAACTAATCTAGTTTGATCAAGTTTCTTTATTCAAATGTTTCGAAATGGAGAATTTAGGATATTAACTCAGATGGCGTTAATAACAGTATTTATGAAACTAGAAAGATTCCAAGATCTGGAATTAGGATTTGACCAAATCCAGTTAAGTTTCATAAAAGGAAATTCTCAAGGTTCATTACTTGAAATTAGGATTGACTAATCAAAGTTCTGACTAAGTCAATAGACAAATTTTGAGTAATAGCTAGTTTTTATATAAGTAAGTGGGAGCCCAATTTATTCTCTATCTAGTCTGAGATAAAGAATAAAAGATGTAATTATTGATATATCTCGGAATTCATAATCCAGGTAGGATAAGAATTCATAAGATATAATTTACCCTTTTAGTTAAAAGGATAAAAGTTTCAAAATCCTTGAAACAAAGGTCATGACTGACTTTGAAATCAATAATTATAGTGTTGGATTAAAATATAGGATTTCAGTAGATTTGCCAGGATTGCAAATGAAATCGGATTTCAGGTAGAAATCATTCATCTACACAGCAACTAAGGAAAGTTGCATTCTTACATATTCAGGAACTGGAAGTTAGTCCAGGTCTCCAAGTTCATGGAATATGATAAAAGTCTAAGTTATTGTTTTAAAAGGTGTTTGCAAAACTATAACTAGCAGATACAAGTAGATCCTATAAACAAACTTGTGTTTTTGGTTATCACTTTGATTAGATTGGTAAACTTTAATCAAAGGGTCTAAACTAAAGATAGGTGATACTTTATTTTAGACCAGTATTTAACAAACGTTAAATAGACATTATGAAAGTTGTTAAAGAAAAGACATTTAATCTTGTTATTATTACAGCGTGTAATATGGACTATACAAGATTGATTTCTTTATCACTTTCACATTTTGCATGTTTTAATATATCCAGGAATGAAATCAGTCTTCGATTTTTCATTCAAAATCTGTCCGTGACAACTTATCATTGTGGGAGCATGATAAGGCGTTAAAGTCATTGTGAACTTTTAGGTAGTTATGATCAGTTGCTGAATAACAGCTACAAGTGTTGTAGACTAAAAGTTGCACAGATATTTGATAGAGTAGCAAATATCGGACGTGATCCGCGGTTGAGATTACTTCTTGGAGTGAAGTCATAAGTGAATCTCACAGTGGTTGTCCCTATCACCTGAGGTATCTGATTTGATATCATGAGGACTACTGAATTCTTAGTGCACTCAACCGCTACGCCGTAACAGGGTGGCTATAAAGGGTGTAACTAGATTCAGCGGAAGCCGTGGTGTCAAAGGCAGATATGCAAGATGGGATTTGCACCTCTTCTCAGAAGAGAGATATTTCTGGGCCCATCTTGACTGACTAAGTATACTGATGAAGTGCATGGCCATGCCCAAACGAACTGATTAGTTCTTTGTCGTTTACCTATCAGTGAAAGTCAGATAATCAAGAGAACAGAATCTTGAGTATTCAGAGTTGACACTTTCCAAGCTCATACTCAAAGATGAAATATCGCGATGCAAAGGGAAAAGCCAAGATATACCCAATCAATGAACAGTAGTTTCATAGATACCAATTCCTCACGGAATGTTTATATCACCAGTCTGGGTATAAGAGTTCTTGTAACCTGGTCAGCCTAAGTGCCTGTCTAGGGGCCTCCTTAGGTCAGTATAGTCAAAAGTGGTGTTGCCAACTTGCACAAGTGGGAGTCTGTTAGGAATTATGTGCAGAGTTGACAAACCAAGTGATTATATATCCAATGTTACGAGACACTTGAGGGTCACACCTGTGAGGACCTATAAGTCGAACAAGTTAGATGAAACCCCGAAATGGAGAGTTAGGATTTATAATAGTGCATTATAAATCAGTTGGGTAATTTCAGTCAGAATTACCAAAGATGGAGGATTATTAATTAATTAGGATATTATATATTTATTAGATAAATAAATATATAATAATTAATTAATTAATAAGGTTTATATATATATATTAGATAAATATATATAATCATAATTATCGTATGCAAATTCTTTTCTAGCTAATTAAATAGGAAAAGGGATTAGAGATAATTATAAAAGGAAACTGAATCTTATACAAACTGTATTTTTCCTCCATATAAATAAGGCTTATGGGTTAAGGAAAAATTGTAGCTTTTCAGTCAAGAAATCGTTTTCAGTTTCCTCCTCCCTCTCTCTCCAAAAACGGCGCCGACCACACACCCCAGTCGGATTCCAGATTTTAGTTGTTCGGGTTTCACAGTTCTGCTAGAGGAACGTTCGTTGGTCGATCACCGGTGGACTATCGTCAAGCAATCCAGGTAAATTAATCTAACCTAATCTGTTAGGTTTAGAACTATAAACGATTAAAAGATCGATTGGCTTTAATGGGTTTTTAGCTTTTATCGCTTCCGCATAATTAGATCGGAAACAGCGTGTTTCTGATCGCGTAGGTTTTATCAGTTTGATTAACCTATGAGATATATCAAACTAGCGAGGTTTGATAGATCTGTGTTAATCCTCGAGTCAGTTTGATCCGAGGATACCCACAAAAACCCAACAGAAGCTTCATTTACTGATGAATCAGGGAGAAGATTAGTAGGCGTAGGTTCACTAACAGTGGTTTGAGAGAAATCTTCACTGTTAGTAGGTTGATCAGGTTCAGTGGGTGCGATTTGGGTAATTGGAGTGGCATTTATCAGAGGTGGAGTAGTTATTTCAGTGGGTGGTATAAGAGGATCTTCTTCAAAACCATCAGGAAGGTCTTGAGGAGATGGATCAGCAATGGGAGTTTCAGGGATTTGAAAGAAAGAATCAGCCCACTGATTTATTTCAGAATTTTCATGAGGGTGAGGAAAAGTAGGACCCGATTCATCAAACTTGACATGAATCGTTTCCTCTATGGCTTGTCTTCGTTTGTCGAACACACGGTAGGTTTTAGAGATAGAGGAGTATCCAAGGAAGTTTCATCATCAGACTTGGAATCGAATTTTCCAAGGTTATCTTTGTTGTTCAGGATGTAGCAGACACAACCAAAGATGTGGAGATGTTCGATTGAGGGTTTCCTGTTACGAAAGAGTTGGTAAGGAGTTCTTCTGAAGCGTTTTACTATCAGGGATCTGTTCTGGGTATAGCAAGCAGTGTTAACAGCTTCATCCCAGAATTGAGTGGCAAGGTTGGCTTCACTCAACATAGATCGTGCAGCTTCAATCAGGGTTCTGTTTCGTCTTTCAGCAACGCCATTTTGCTGAGGAGTTCTCACAGATGAAAAGTTCTGAGAGATACCTTTCTGATCGAAGAAGGTCTCCAGGGTACTGTTTTTGAATTCAGTTCCGTGGTCACTTCTGATTGATCGAACAGTAAGGTTGTTGAGTCTTTCCATCTTTCTGACGAACAGAATGATTTCTTCAGGAGCATCACTCTTGGATCGAAGAAAGAACACCCAAGTATATCTGGAATATTCATCAACGATTACCAGAGTATATTTCTTTCCAGCAATGGATTGGACGTTGACAGGTCCAAAGAGATCCATGTGGAGAAGTTGTAGAGGAGAGCTGATAGAGGAAATCTGCTTGGACTTGAAGCTAGCCCTGGTCTGTTTTCCTTTCTCACATGCTGAACAAAGAGATACCTTTGTGTAGCGAAAGTCAGGAAGACCAATGACAAGATTGTTGATGCAGAGTTGATTCAGCGTCTTGAAGTTGAGATGAGAAAGACGCTTGTGCCAAAGCCAATTTGTATCAGAGGAGGCACGAGATACAAAGTAGAAGTTGTCAGTGGAAGTATTCATGTTGATGATGTAGATATCATCATGTCTCACTCCAATGAGAATAACTTCCTTACGTCTGTTCTTGACTTTGCACTTCTTCTTTGAGAAGGAGACTTTGTGATTCTTATCACACAGTTGACTGATGCTCAGAAGATTATGCATCAGGCCTTCAACATAACCAACTCTCTTGAACGTAGTTACTCCGTTGGTCAGTGTGCCATACCCTCTGGTTTGGCCTTTACCGTTTCCACCAAAGGTCACAGCAGGACCTCTTTCTTCACGGTAGTTAGAGAGGACAGATTTAGAACCAGTCATATGTCGAGAGCATCCACTGTCCAGATACCAGATGCCCTTATCCTGTAAAATTTAGAGTTTAAGTTTTTCTTGGTACCCATAGAACTATGGATCCAGAAGTATCAGTAGGACTGGTGGAGTCAGTGGCAGCCTTAACTGATTTATCAGTTCTTGAGGCTGGAGTCTTGACTGAAGAGACAGTCTTGACAACCTTCTTTCCTTTGACTGAATTATCAGTCTTAGGATTTTTCTTTACCTTAGCTGATTTTTCAGCTTTGGTAGCATCAGGACACTTACTCGCAATATGGTCATTTAATCCACAGTGATAACATTTGCGATATTGAAAGCGTTTAGTGGAGTCCAGGAAGTCTTTGAACTTCAGATGAGCAGGACCAGCACCAAGTATGCCTTTAGCATTGGACAGAGGAGGAATTGGTTTCTTCTCCTGAGTCTTTTGCTTCAGGTCAATCTTCAGTCTGGGAACAGGATTTTGGGAAAAAGATTTTGATCCTGAGACTGAAGGACCACCACCCAGAACTTTGTTCTTGGGTTTAGGACTCTTGGTCTTTGAAGGTGTTACAGTTTTGGATTTTTCCTTGACTGTTTTCTTTTTGCTCTCAGGAGCACCTTCAGAGTGTGTGTTAGAAGAAGAAGGGATGTTTTCAGATTTAGTTCCTCCACGAGTGTATCCAAGACCCTTTTTATTTTTAACATTTCTTCCTGAGGCTAATATTTCATCAACCTTTTCAGAGGCGTCACTCCATCCTTTGATGGTGACTTTTTCAGCGTTTAACTCAGCCAGGGCTCTTTCTTTGGCAGCAAGAGCCACTTCTCTTTCAATACAAAGAGTTTTATTAACAGTGACCTGGTCTTTATAGTTTTCTTCCATAATGGTAAGTTGTTTTATTTTTTCTTGGCATTCTCTGAGTTGATCACGAAGATCAATGTTCATTTTCTCAGCAGAGGTTTTACCATTTAGGGCTTTGTAAAGATCAAGAGTAACCAGGTCCAGCTGAGTTAAGCTTTCAAGAGGGACAAGAGGAATAGATACCTGACTGGGAGAATCAGTCGCAGAAGTGGAAGCTTCAGGAGTCGTAGAGGAAGAAGCTTCAGGAGCCTGAGTAGGAATTTCTTCAGGGACCTCTTCTATCTTAGCCATGAGAGCTAAGGTAGGTTCCTCAATAATGACCATCAGTGCCACTTGAGTGTCTTCCTCATCAGATGAGTCATCAGAGGAGACATCATCCTAATCGCAGTCTTCTGCGATAAGACCTTTACCCTTGCGCTGAATTTTCATCTTTTTGTATTTTCTTTCAGGCGCTGGTATTTGGGGTTCTTAGAGGAAGATTTGGCAGAGGAGGGAGCAAACTGACTTTTTCGGTACCTGCAATCATTAGCAAAGTGTCCTTTGCCCTGACAGTTGTAGCAGATAGCAGTAGCCTTATCAACAGGGTCTGATTTAGGCTTGTCAGTAATAGTAAGATGTTTCTTTTTATGGAAGTTTCCCTTTTTGGCAAACTTCTTAAAAGATCTAGTTAATAAAGCAAGAGATTCATTGAATTCAGGATCTTCTGACATGTCAGAGTCAGAGGATTCCAATTCAGTAATAGTTACTGAGGAAGGAGTGGCAACAGTAGGAACTGAATCAGAGACCAGTGCAACAGAGTTGCTTTTGGTATCTTTAGTATCTCTTATGAGATTCTTTTTCAGTTTCTTCTGTTGTTTACGGTTCAGAAGAATACCGTACAGCTCACTTAGTGTGAGTGTCATTATGTCTTTTGACATAGTTAAGCAGGAGGTATAGATTTCCCAATGTTCAGGAAGAGCTTCCATGAACTTGGTAACCACCTCAGAGTTAGGATAGATAGTACCGATGGTCTTCAGATCAATCAGAAGGCAGTTGAATCTCTGATGTAGCTGGGAGAGAGTTTCATCCTTCTGATGAATAAAGCTTTCATACTGACGAACCAAGAAAATCTTTCTTGATTCCATGAGAACAGCAGTACCTTCATATTGAACACAGAGGGTGTTCCAAATCTCTTTGGCAGAGCGAAGGTGACAGACAGAGTGAAATACATCATCAGGGAGTGACATGGCGATGAGAGACCTAGCCTTAGTGTCAATGTTGACCAGGCGTCTGTCTTCATCATTCCAGTCAGTCACAGGCTTTACCAGTTCCCTTTCAGGTAGAGCTGGTTGGTTGCCTGCAGCAGGAATGGCATGAACGGTTTGTGTGGGCACATGTGGTCCATTTTCCAGAAAGTAAGGAATCTGGGGATCAGAACCAGAGAGAAAGAGTTCCATCCTGGTTTTCCAAAGAGAGAAGTTATCTTTGTTAAACCTAGGTGGTTTTATAGAAGAGCCGGTATCAAAGTAATTATCCTTAGCTTGAAGAGCCATGAATAAAAGAAGAGAATATCACAAGATTTTTCTAAGAGAAGAAAATGAGAGCTTGTATCTGCTCTGATACCACTTGTTGGTCCCAATAAGGTGACCTTCAAGCAAGGATAGTGTTTGGGATTATAGAAGGGGGGGTTGAATATAATCACACAAAATTTCACTTTTAAATTCTTGTTGTATTAACAATATGAATTTACAGATTGTTGCGGAAATTGAAAAGACAATAAGTCTAAACTAAACAATCTAAGCTTTCTTTCACTATGCACTTAAGTGAGAAGATAAGGAAAAGAAAGAAGATAGAGGGAATAAAGAAAGAAAGGATTAGGGTATTTTTTTTAGGATGAAGAAGAAGTATGGAGAACATCTCTTCAAGTCCTATTTATACCCAATGCATTAAATGCATGCAGACTCACTTTTGTGTACGTGTCACAATGTAAGTGGTCCTTTGTACTATTTACTATAAACAATTACTCTTAGCATGGTGTGCAAAAGAGGAAGTGTGTAAACAGTTGCCTTGAGGTCTGATAAGTACGGAGGGAACAGTAAAGAGACTGTCCTTATGTACTTTTGTGTCAGTAAAGGCGGATAATCCTTTTGTGCATTAGACTAAGACATTACACTAATCCTTCAGGATCAGGATACTGATCAGTGAGTAGAGTCCTGAAACTGATGTTGTTCAGGGTCACTTGTATCCTGATGAATCTTCAGGATGTCATACGATATTGAGTAGCCTGCTATCACTGAGTTCCGTCTTCAGATCACGAGCATGCTGTTCCTGTCATCAGCTAATTCTTCGACGTCGGTGATGGTTCTTTGAGTATGATCTTGATGTCTTCAGGAGGTCTTCACTTCAATGGACAGGATCAGTAGACTGCAGAACAGGCTCGTTCATCTCCTGATCCTGATCCTGATTACTATAAAAATAAGTTACAGCATAAGTAACATGGAATAACACTGAACAGACTCAGTGATAATTCCTCAAGCTATAACAGAAGCAAAAACCTATTCACTAAGTAAAGATTCAGGATCATTATCATTTCATCAGGTCTTAGGAGAGCTGGATCAACATATGGCTTCATGATCTCTCTCTCCTCTAATTGTTCTTGATTTATTGTTCTAACAGCATCCATGAATTGGAGAAGTCGATCCTCGATAGAAGCGTGTGGTTCTCCATCCGGTCTTTGGGTTTGTTGATTTGGTGCAAAGAAACCGGGAGGTCTCGGGATGAAGTTACGATTGTTGTTCCACCTCCCTTGAAAGTCGCCTCGGTTGAGATAGTTTACCTCCTCGGGTGTCATCATCGGACGATTCGGGCAATCTTTCGTTAAGTGTGGTCCATTACACTCCTCGCATCCAACCTGCAAAGCATGAACATATTTAATTAGTTCTTCGATTATACGTTCAAACTTTACCTGTTGGTTTTTCATTGCGGCTAATTCATCGGATGGATCGAAGTCGGTTGAGATCTTTCCGGCCATTCTCGGGATTTGCAAGCGCTTGTCCGTCCTCCAATCTATGTTGTGTATGAGCATGTCCTCGAGAAGCTTATATCCTTCCGTGGGTGTTTTGTACATAAAGACACCTCCGGCAGATAAATCCAATGTAGCTCGTGAAGAATAAGCAAGCCCACTATAGAACGTTTGGACTTGCTCACTCTTACTCAATTCGTGACTTGGGCACGAATTTAGAAGGTGTTTGAAACGTTCCCATGCTTCAGATATTGTCTCCCCACCGTCTTGTTGAAAGGATCGGATCTCGGCTCGTAACTTGTCGATTTTGGATGGTGGAAAAAATCGGGAAAGGAACTTTGAGCGAAGTCCTTCCCAAGTGGTGATTGAACTTGGCTCCAACGATCGTAACCAAGCTCTAGCTTCTCCGGTAAGTGTAAGAGGAAAGACTCGAAGGCGAATCGCATCATCTCGGCCTTCCTCCGTTTTGAACAGATCACATATGTCCACGAAATTCTCCATGTGTACGATAGGATTGCTATCGTTTTTCCCGTCGAAGGTGAGGTCCTTGATCATGTGAAGGAGCTTCCCCGGGATCTCCTTGTTTAGGTCCGGCTTCGTGATCGGATTGGTGGGTACGGTTGGAGCGGCTCTTTGGGCGGTCCACATCGCTGCTTCGTCCCCCATTTCAAAATTCAAACCTCTCGGGCGAACTTTGTTGGCTTTTGATTTCTTTTTGTTTCTTTTTCTGAATTCTTTCTCTGGCTCCTCAAATGGCTCTAACAGTTCCGTCGTGACTGAAACCACAACAAACGGTTACGGGCAACTTACGGGAAACAAAGAGATAAAAATAAAATAAAATAAATAAAAACTAGAAAGCGAAAAACTTGCAAGGGATAGAATCCCTCACAAGGATCGATTAGCAAAACGAATAAAGACTAAAATCTAACAACTACCGTTCCCCGGCAGCGACGCCAAAAACTTGATGCGGTAATTATTATATATAAAAAGCGAAACAAGTTTTAACCTCTAATGCCTAGCCACTGTCTTACCACATTCACAGGCAAGCGTACCTGATCGTGAGTAATATAGTGTAGGAAAGTCCAGGTATCGTATCTACCACTGGGAACGATCAAGTTTACGTAGACTATTAATCTTGACTAGTTTAATTAACCTAAAGCTTTGGGGGGGGGGGGTTATGAAAAAAGGTTTAATAAATAAAAAGACAACTAAATTAATTAAGAACTAAGAAAGCAAATGAAAGATGGATTAAAACTATATGAATGAAAACAGTAGTACTTATCATGGTATAGTGATTCCCCAAGTGGATGATTTAAACAGGCCAAATGTTTGGTTGTTTTGGTTATTGTAGGAATTTAAGTCTGGGACACCCTAACATGTGACTATTATGGCTATCAACTAGGTTGTGGTCCTCCTAGTCCCAACACATAGACTGTTTGCCAGGCAATCTAGTACCGGTCACCCAATCCTATCTCTATTGCACGGTATTCTACTACCTGGTCGCTCTCGGTCCGAGTAACCACCTAACACAACTCTCCGGGTTACGAAGGGAAGGTCAAGAAAGGTTGATTATCCTATCGGAGACTATCTATCTTGGTCAAACAGATACACCCAACCAACGAGTTCAAATAACCAAACAATATGAATCAGATCGGAACCATAACATACATTCAATGAACCAAAAATAAACCAATAAACATTAAATCATAAAATCATCATCCACAAGGTTAATCGACCATAATAAGTACCACTACTGAAGACTACTCACTAAACATAATAAAAACAGAAAATACGAGAGTAGAAACATACATTATACCGACAGTACAACGACGGATGATCGAGAATCGAACCCCGTAGTGTATCGGCACAATAATCCTCTCTTCCTCTAACACTACAGAACTCAGAACTAAACACAAATTTTGACTCTGTGAAAACTGAAGGAGGAGGCCAGTATTTAAAATGAGAGATCAGAGCCCGTTTCGCGATCGCCAGACGGCATATCGGGGCGCGAAGTACTTAGGTCAAACCCTGGATTTCGAACTTGGCGAACTTGGCGGCGCCAGACTTGAAACTTCGCGATCGCTAAATGGCTACTGGATTAAGTTTGTGCATTTTCACGTTTTCTCAGCCTTTTTCCGTACTTTTCCGTTCCACGGCCTCCAAAACCTATAAAAGTAAGAATAAGTCCCAAGTGTGAGTAAATAGACCAGAAATGGGTGAGAAATGGGGTTAATTCATTCAATTAAGCATAACCAAAACATGTATAATTTTGGTGTTATCAGTACTTATGGTGGTAGAAATACCCCTAGGGAAGATATGAAAGGCAGAGGCCTGGTACCAGTGTCATAAATCCTTCCTTGATGGTATAGAGCTGTAAAGAAGGTGACAGATATTACATGTATGTGATTGCTATGTACTTATGACTGTATGTGCATGATGGTAAGTGTTTAGTTGCATGCTCACTAAGCTTTATGCTTACCCCGTTGTTTATTCTTTTAGTGGCAGGTACGTCTCGAAAAGGAAAAGAGAAGGCTACCGTGTGAAGCTCCAGGATTAGCAGTTCAGTTTGATTGATTTTGGGGAGTGCTATTTTTAGAATTAAACCACGTTATGTTTTTGGCATGTAAACAATTAGCTGCTTTGTTTTAAACGGCTTTACTTTGATTTCTCAATGAAACTGTAACGGCCCAATGACTCCCATAAACAATCAAAAACTATTATTATATTATAAATTTTAGTTTTGACACCCAAAAGAATTAAGTTTTGACCCCAAAATTCAATCAATTTTAGTCGCATGAAATAATTGTTTTTTTTTTTACTTTTCGGGTTTTATTGTTCATTTTCCGTATTTTCTATATTTTTGTTGTTAAATTTTAACTGATAATTATTAGAGTTATGGTTTGTTAGTTGATGTCTAATTATTAGTATTTTTGTAAACATATTGTTAATAATTATAGCCGATTTGAGTGAGTTCATTTAGAAAATTAATGCAAAGTTAAAGCTCGAATAACTTATTCAAAGTAAGGTTCGAGCAATTTTTTCAATGTTCGAGCTTGATGATCGTCTAATAATTAATTTTCAGTTAGACATTATACCTGTTTGGGTAAAAATCTACACCTTAGACGAACGACAAAGACATATAAGACCGCATATAGAGTAATGGTCCTCCTGTATTAAGATAAGTACTGCGAAGATTGGTCCTGTGAAGGTAGGTTATGAGATAATAGGTCGTACGACCATCTAAGACGTACGACCAACATCAGGTAATGTAAGACCAATGATCTCTAACGGTAACATTTATCTTAGCTGTTGTTTTAATGCAGGGTCAAAGCAATTAATGAGGTATAAATGTAACCGATGACAAAGATTCAACAAGTAATAAACACCGTGACCGTTATCACAAGAACAATTAATACATAACCGAAGACAAAGATTCAATGGTATCATCAAGACATGACCGTTACGATAATTATGATCATTAAATGGGCGGTTACAACTACTCAAGTATAAATAAGGAGGTAAAGACATTGGAAAGGGGAACAACCACTACTACATCAACTTACTACACAACTCTCTCTCTCTCAAGCCATAAAGAATTTAACCACTTTTTCTCTAGAATAGCTTACGACCTGTTGTAATTTTCATACGATAATTGTTATTTTTCGCTTGTAAACGTAAGACCAAGAGCTGTAACATCAAGGATATCACCCCTAGTTGGTGATACATAGTGGAACGTCGACTTGATCTTAAGTCGACCGCAGGTTTTTTCCTCGACCTGAGGTTTTTCCTGCGTCATCAAATCTCTTATCTCATTTTTACTCATTTCGCATGTTTTATCGAAATAGTTCATTTCTTTAGTTGGATAAGCCTCATAAGCAAACCTTAAGTCGTCTTAAGTGCGATTTTTGACATTAACAATACCAAATATTCAAAGTTTGCAAACTCCTTGGATTAAGGTTTCTAAATGGTTTGGGTTAATTGGTTTTTGATGTAATTTGTTAAATTGTATTTACTTATTTGGCTGGTTGATGTTTTATTTTTTATTTTTTTCAATCAGGAGTATTAACTTTTGTATTTTATTTTTTTCTAAATTAAAAAATAGTTAAATCTAAGTTCAACGGTTTATCTTGTTTGTTTTTAGTGTAAGAAAATAGTTTCACCAAAACATAAATATAAAGAATATTAGAAAAAGTCGAAAACAAACTGAAGTGTTGAGTCGAGACCCGTGTTACACAATTTCCATAAATCGATTCGCCCCTAACCGGTGCATCGATTTCCCAGGTTACAACGACTCTAAACATAATCAAGTTCTGCAGACTTTACCATCATGCCTGACCTTGAGAATCTATGTCTCGGTTTTGCTCTTGTGTTTGGCTTTTTCGTGTAGTTACTTTTTCCGTCTCTCTTCATAGAACTCAAGGTTGTATACGTTACTAGTTAAGTACCTGTGCGTTGCGGCGGGATTTTTTAATCCATAATAAATATATAATTTTGAGCAACACAAATTTCAAAAAGATAAAGAAAATAAATATATTGGAGAGTCTGTTATTTTTCTGAGGAATATGTTGATATATTTTCCAAGGTTCGTTTCATGTACTTCACCTAGCGTCCTCCTCACAATATTGCCGTTCCACCTTGTTTCACACTTCAAGTACAATTTGAACATTTAAAATATTTCCTCCCGATAAAACTACCAGGGAGGGGGGCGGATGTTAGCCCATAGCCCACTAGCCAAGCCTTGTATAGTTCAACCCATTAGCCCCTTGTATTGTACTCCTATATATATATATATTCCTTGTATTGACACATTTGCCAATCATAGACAATAATACCATATATTCACTCTTGAATGAATAATTCAGGTCTTGCAATACTAATAGTTCTTACAATTCTCACTTTCGCTTATTGTGGCACCTTGACTTCAAGAACTTGCCTTTTTGAAACTCAAAGGTGTTGGATTTCGTATATCTCTCATTGTGGAGTTCGGATAGTAAGGTGTTAGGTTCCTTGGAAGAATTTGTGTTTCTTTCTCCAATATGCATTTCTTACTTTTTTTGCATTCCAAAGGTGTTGGGTTTTGTATACCCTTCATTATTGGATTACAGCTTAATAAGTTGTGTTCACGAATGTACACGAGATCATACAAGAACGGCCGACACTATTGAAATCTTCCTTGAAGATTTCACATCACTATGTCTAGCCTCAATTGCTCATCCCGTGGCCTCCCTGGCCTACACCTTCTCACGCCCTCAACTAACTCCTCAACTGTGCCTTCGATCAGTCTCATACGAAAATGTCCAAACTTAACCAACAAAATCTCATACCTTTCAATTTATCTGTTTTTGGGGCAACTCCTAACTCCAATATGAAAATCTCATTTAGGATTTTGTCTAACATGATCTGCATACGTCTTGTGACACCCAAAACTAGAAAGAGCGACTGATTAAAAAATCGATAAAGCGTTAGTCAATACAACTTTTCGAATACTTCTTTATACTTACATATAAGGATACGATAAAGTCAAAGTTAACTTCTTAGAATATCAAAGTTGCACAATAACATGCCCTTAGAAAATTTTCATTTAGCAACAAAATGACATAAAATAAAACTCTAATAAAAACTTTACATACATAGAATTTCAAAGTTGCACAATAACATGCCCTTAGAAAATTTTCATTTAGCAACAAAATGACATAAAATAAAACTCTAATAAAAACTTTACATGCAAACATATTGTAAAGTAGTTCTATGTATTTCAAGTCTCAACCCAACTTATACATACATCATTTTTTTATCTCAAAACTTGTAAAATTACATGTACATGTTTCTTTGGGTAAAACATGAAATGATTCATGTTGGTTTCAAATTTAAAGCTATCTAACAATATGGTTTATGTAATCCACAATATTTATTTCAATTCATTTACAACCACATACAAGTTTGCATTTCATCATGGACGGACTAATATTGGTGGTTAACGTGGCACATGCCTAGATCGTTCATCTGCCATAAGGTTAAAAATTAGGTTTGTAAAATGTGCAACCATATATTTTTAAAAGATGCAGTTGTACCTTGTAATCAACAAAAAAACCTTGAAATCAACCAAAAAGACCGAGGAAAAAAAACTTGATATCAACCAAAAAAAACGAAAAAAGTCCATTAAAATCGATAAAAAAATCTTTAAAATGTTTCGGATTCAAGCTAAAGACCTTTAAATATTCTTTAAAAAAGTAGAATTAGGTTAAAAACATTTCGAATGAAATTGAACAATGAAAAAAAGTTAAAGACATGTTGATAAACATCTGTATCATTATCATCATATGGAAAAATTTCTGGATTCAATTTCGTCTCTATATATATCACTTAGAAAAAAAAAACAATTTTGTTTAAATATAACGAATAAACTCAAAAACATACTTGTCTTTTTTTTTTTTTTTTTTTTTAATCTAAAATATTTAATTAATATATGGTTTAATATCTAAGCTTTTCATTGAAGTGCTAATTAAAATATTAAATGGTGAAATGGTTAGTGAGTAGGGGTGATGAAAGCGATAATAAATATGCCAAATTTATATGTCATGTATATCATCATCATTGTGATATGTGGGTGATATATATTAATGATCCCCACCTATTTTCACTTATCGATATCCAATTGCATAAAAAACTCAATTATTTTTAAAATGTAACTTGGGTTAAATTCCTTTTTTCAATTGGATTTCATCACTCTACTCACTAACATTCGTCATTGTGATTTATGGGTGATATTATATATATCAATGGTACCCATTTTCATTCATCTACATTCAATATATTAAAAAAATTTATTTTTATAAATGTATCTTGGGTTGAATTTCGTTTTTCAGTTGGAATATAAATAAATAATTCTGTTTAACTATTTTTTATATATAAATATATATATGATTATTTACCATTCATATCTAACGTAAAACTTATATATAAAACCCGTATAACTTATGAAATCCTATAAAATTCTATGAAACGTTTCCATGTTAAAGATGAAATATATGAAAAGTCAATGATTATAAAAATACGACATACATGAAAAGTCCATGATTATAAAAACATTTCATTTAATTTTATTGAATTTCATAGGTTTGCATCGGTTTCACGTTAAATATGGAATCAATCATATATACATATAGAAACAAAGGCAAAATCAAATACAGTCAAATTATGAAAAAACTAATAATTCCAAAGATTACATGTGATACAAACATATTATTAACATGTTATAGAGCTGGTGATATGTGTTTCCGGCAACCCTGGTAGCATTGAGCGATTGACAAAGTCGTTCACGTCTTTTTAGACATACTGTATCACAAGTTATCTTGAAATTTTTTGTTTTCTCTTTATTATAAATTGCATCTTTGTTTGATTCTATCCCCTCTCTTTCTCAATATGTCATTGAAATCATACTCTACAAAGTATAAATTTTTGTTATATAGTCCATAATCTATAAGTTAGTTCACTTGTAGTTATATTTTTATTATATATACCAATTAAACTCCTCCAATCTTAATGTTATGCAACTTTCAATAATCTGATAAAGTTAAATAAATAATATATTTACACATTTAGCATTGTCTATATCTTATTTAAATAATCTTATCTGTCCATTTAAACAATCATTTGACTTCAAACCCTTGATTTTAAGGAGTGTGTCATCATTTCAAGGAAGCGAGGCACCGATGAGCATATTAAACTATCCATATGTTAAGAGTTTTAATAATCAAGACACAAAAATACAATTACCAGTTATATGTTCGACCTACTAAGCCAATAACATGTTATAATCTAGTTATTTGATCAACATGTTCAATTACTACTTAGGGAATGCAAATGCAAGTATAAGAAACCATAAAACTTGTTTATTTTGTGTGTTTTATCGTGTATTTTTTAATTTTACAATGGCGGAAAAATTAAAATATTGTATCATATTTAACATGAAAAAGATAAAGATAAGAATCACAAAACAAAATCGATGGATCCATATAAAGAGACGTGCCGCACTAGATCATGACTTTCTTCTTGAAAATGTCATCTTAGCCGAGTATAGTCTTCAAGATGGCATACCTAATAAATACCCGTATTTATTATATAAATCACAATAATTATTTTTTAGCCTGCCTATTCTCCACGTCTACACAAATTGACATGCTATAACACCCAAAAATGTTATGATAGAATACTTAATAAAAACATGCTTGTTCTATACAAAAACGTTACAACAACTTGTTAAAAAATTAAATAACTTAACAAGAGCATTTATAAACCAAATTTATAAAAGTGTTATTAAATTATATTATAATATGACCAAAAAAGTAAATCATTCAATAAGTCTTTGCATATGTCACTTTTGAGAAATATTAAATATACATCATATTTTTTTGAACGGCAAAAGAGGAAATAAAAGGCAGCTTCGGCTCGGCCATCACTCCCAAACAATCACACCATACTTTTAATAAACAAATAGAACTAGCAAGAAGCTAGCCCATACAATAAGAAACAACTTAACTAAAGAAGAAATATACATCATATGAAAACATTATAAAAGATAAGCTTTATTATACCGATATATTCAAATTTATGACATTTGTGCTCCCAACCATTTAATACCAATCAACATTTATTGCATTTTGTTAATCCCATATGAAGACTATATAATGAAAACAAAAAACTCTCATATAAACTCAAGTTCATCAATGGAGTCTCTTACAAAGGGAATAAGATGGAGAAAAACATCTCTAAAACCTATCCAAATTTCCAAGAGACGTCCTGAAACCACTACTATAGACCACATCAATGGTGGCAACATTAATCATGATAACAATGGTGTTGATAATCAATATATGATAGCAACTGGTGAAGAACAACCATTGAGTCCTGCTGCACGTTTGTTCCATGAACCAAATTTCAACGTGTACATCATAGCAATTATGGGTTCAAAGAAACTCATCGATCCTCAAGTTGTTTATGACAAGTTGCCACATACGTTGCTTAAGCATCATCGATTCTCTAGTTTGCAAGTAATATTGTGCTTTGCTTGATATTTTATTTTATTTTGAACATTTGTAAGAAACTTTGACATCTAGTTTAACAAGCATTTCTTCTAGATTCACCATTTAACTAGCATATTAAATAAGTAGTTAGTGGAATATGACTTCTATTAATCTATTATAAGATGTTCTTTTTGCAAAACCACCGTATTGTTTTTTATATATTTTTTTTGTCTACAATATAAAATATAGAATCCATCTAATATGTATTTAAAACATTTTTAAATATTTTTAATCCTACATATAAAATGTTTATATACATGTATAGAGTAAATTTTATATATGTCCTTAATGTTTGTCAATTTTAAAGGATATTGTTTATTGGGTTTGAAAATACAGATTGGTCCCCATGTTTGCCATTTCATAATAGTTTTGATCCCTCTTCTTAATGGCCGTCAACTTTTTTCGTTAATTTCTACTAAATGAGTTTTATTCTAGTCATTTTATAAATTTTTATGATTAAAATACCCCTCATTCCGTGGAATGGTGAATACTCAATAATCGTCCAAACAGTGTCGTTTTTTATTTGAAATTTCCGAACATCTTGCAGGTTAAGGATGACAAAAATGGTGGAACGATGAAATGGGTTCCAACAAATGTGAACTTAAATGATCACATCATTGTCCCTACCATCCCACAAACCCTAGATTCCCCGGATAAATTCCTTGAGGATTACGTCAACAATCTCAGTAAAACCTCAATTGACTCTTCAAAACCCATGTGGGATCTCCACCTCCTCAACCTCAAAACCTCCACCGCAGAGGCCGCCGGAATCTTCCGCATCCACCACTCCCTTGGCGACGGCACCTCCCTCATGTCATTGTTGCTTGCTTGTACTCGCCAGATCTCCAATCCCGATGCGTCCCCACCATCCCCACCAATAAGGATTCCGGTTGGTTTTCCTACTATAGTTCTAACTTCGGCTCCGGTGGTGGAGGGTCCTGGTGGCGAAGGTGGTTGATGATGGTTTACATGGGATTTTGGTTGGTTTGGAATACATTGGTAGATGTGGCATATTTTATGGCGACTACGGTGTTTTTGAAGGACACAGAAACACCGTTAAAAGCTCCGGCGGGGGCTGAGTTTACTCCGAGAAGATTTGTTTATCGTACGGTTAGTCTTGATGACATGAAAGTTATCAAGAATGCAATGAATATGGTGAGTCTTTAAATATTGGGACACAAAAGAAATTTTCTTAAAATCTTTAGTAAAATGTCGATTTTTCGTATTTTTTTATTTATACGTAATTCAATTTTAGAAGGAAAATAGTATAGTTTTTTTAAAAGCAACTTAAAACTACTTAACAATTTAAAATGAAAAGTGAATCATACTTAAAAATATTTTTAATAAGGAAATCTTAGACAATAAACGAATTTATTCGGTAAATAAAAAGCTTGTTATTTAAGATATTTTTATAAATAAATATATTTTTAAATATGTCAATCAAATTAATTTTAGAGTGGATTACACTGAAGTTTGTTTATAAATTGATTCTTCCCTTAAACGATGGCTAACAGACGATATTAACTTTAAGGACTTTAAGTGTTATGAACTTTGAAAAGTTAGGGCTATAAATATAATAATTTGCTTTAGGTATCAAATCTAAAAGTTAAGAAAACTCTAGGGAGCACCAGTGTATCACCCATGGACTTCTTCATTGACAAAAATATGAATTCTAAAACTTTTCTGAAAAAAAGACCTGAAAAAAATATAACAACTGCAAAAAAAAAATGCATTGAATCCAAGGCTTATTGTAATAAAGCGATTTTTAGAGTATGGATTATGAAGTAAAAAGGCATAAAATATGAATTCTAAGGAGGTGTATGAAAGTTATTAGATATTAAATTTTTATACGCAACACTTATAACCTATTACATAATCATATTAAAAATTACTTATTTGTTTTCACTTTTACAGACTATTAACGACGTTGCATTAGGCATCACCCAGGCTGGATTATCACGGTACCTCGACCGAAGATATGGTGAGTTCTCGATTCTGTATATGAAAAGCATAAAAAATGTTTTATTTTTCAATAAGGAAGTGACTATAATAAATATAAAGTTTATTTTAGTTTATGCTTAATCTAGCAAATTTTTTTTCTCATTCAATCTAACGAAGTTTCTAAATTTCTCAATCAATATAACAAAGTTTCAAAATTTTCCCATCAACATAACTAAGTTTCATTTTTTTTCCAGTTCACTGCAATATTTGCCTATATGAATGTCACATTAGATCAACCTCGCCATAATTTTTTCATTAACATTTGATAAATTTCTTGTAAATAGGGTTTACGTTATCAAACGTTACAATATTAGTAAGTTACTGATCAAATAGGTATAAAATAAGAAAATTTGGAGCACTCTTAGTCTTTTACTTTTGCATATTTCACAAACTATGAAGTGTTTAGTAAATCCTTCTCATCAAAATATTATGTTTTACTATCAAGATATATTATAATATGATAAAGTAAAGTTCTACAAAATAAATAGTTTATGCATCTACTAAAAAGTTGTAGTATTTATTTACTGTCTTTTTTTTACTTAAAGATACCGTATTTGGCATTTTGTTAAGGTCGGGGAAGAGAAGATGAAGGCGCAACCTCAACCGAGAAGAAAAATAACCTCCCAAAAAAGAAGTTACGTTTGCGTTCGACACTTTTAATCAACATAAGACCATCTTCAGGCATTCAAGTGAGTGTTTCAATAAGTGTGACCAATCCGTATTTTTACTTTAGTTTGTCTTTCAATAAATCGAATTCTACTTTAGCTTAAAAGATGAAACCCGTTACTTTATTTGTCCCAAAATAATTGTCCAAGATTTTCTTTTAATTCATCCCAAAATAAGTGTTTACCTTTTTACTCTACCGTTAATTATATGATGGAGAATTTATCTCTATTATAGAGGGTAAATTCATCATTTAGTTAACTAAAAATTGTAATAACTACACATTGCAAAAGCTATGATTCTTTTTTTTATTGTGGACATTTAATTCGAAAGAAGGGAGTTTAGTTGATTAAAATGTGAACATTTATTTTCAGACAAAGGAAGTAATAATAAGTCAAACTTGGTAGTTTAAAAAAGTCAATTTATTTTTTGGGATGTTTGATCAACTTCTTGAGTAAATATCAGGCATTAGCAGATATGATGGAGAAGAACACGAAGCCAAATGGGGAAATTGGATCGGTTATGTGCTCCTTCCATTCACCATTGGTATAAGAGATGATCCGTTAAACTATGTTAGAGAAGCCAAGGCCATGATTGATCGAAAGAAGCACTCCCTTGAAGCATTATATACATTCTCAATAGCCGAGTTGGTTCTTAAATTGTTCGGCATTAAGGTGATTTTCTCATCATCACAGAGCTCGTCATTTGTCTTTGTGCAGTATCTTGAAACATAAAAGGTGTTACGAACTAGCAATATGCTGAAGTAACATAGCAACATCTTTTCTTTGTCAATGAATATGATTTTTTTCCTAGTGATCATGTTCGGCCGATAGTTGAACGGTTGTCACTACCAAAAAAAAAACCTCATTATCTGCAATGCCCAATATTCAGTATTTCAAAGAAAAAAACATGTCATGGTAATTGGTAAATGACTAGGATTAGATATTATGATTTCACCAGTTTGGACTTCGGACAGGGCCAAACTACCGTTCCTTTTTTCAAATAATATTTTTTAGATTAGATAGATATGAGTCCAATTTTTTTATCATTATTTTTTTTATTCGTAAATTTTCTTTGTCAAAATTCCAAACTAGGGCGGATTTTTTTCATCAAGACTAGGACCTTACCTTTTCAACATCTGACCAACATACTAAGTCCAGATTCAGTCTTTATCTTGTCAAACCCAAACCCTTATCTGGCCTTTTTTATGTATTTTTTTCCAGAATTAGTGACATCTTGCATTAATGATGCAAGTGTAACAATATACTGGATTAGTGACGGAAAATGTGGCAACTGAGATTTTTTTTATGACACCCTTTGTCGTCGCATAGATAGTTTAGTTGTGGTAGAGGTGCTAACTATGTCAATTTTTTCCATATAAAACAGACAGCAAGCTCGCTTTCGCACAAGATCATTACTCATACAACCTTGTGTTTCTCAAACTTGGTTGGGCCTCTAGAAGAAATCGGCTTTTATGGTCACGCCATGGAATTCCTTGCTCCTAGTTCTTACGGTCAACCACATGTAAGAATACTCTCGTATGTTTATATTCCTACGTATTGTCGCAGGAAAAAGAATGACACACATGAACACGTAGATACAACTAGATATTCACAAAGTCTGGAACTTCCAAGCCTCTTCTAGTAAGCAAGGAACAATTTTGGGCCTTCTAAAACCCAACACGCTTTCGATGTGAAAATAGGTTGATCAAGCTTTTTTATACCATGCTTTTTTCTTGTGGTTGGGCTTCAACCAAGCCTTGAAAAGAAGATATATTTGGTCATAATGTTGGTCTACTCCTCGGATTAAGGCTTACTAGCCTTAGGCTTAGCCCTCTGTTACTACAAGTAATTTGTAACATGCATAAAAACCAAAAAACACTTAATTAACTTGTATGCACAAGTGCATACGTCCACATAAAGGGCTACCTGAGTGTTCCTGGGTTTTCTTAGTTTTCTCAAACCTATATATATATATATATATCGTGATAAGAAATGTTTTGAGTTTCAAAAAGCGTTGCATAGAAAACATGAAGTCCTTACATGTTCACCTAGCTGATGAAAAAGTGGACATCCTCACAGAATAAGGGAGGTTTGAACCAGGGACACCTTCCTCTAGGACACACAATATACCTCCCTACTGGGTGGGACAAAAATGGTGGGAGCATTCCAGAAAGCCCTTTTTTGTAGCTAGCATGGTTATTTCAAGAAATGAATCTAAATCATGGTTATGGTATCGAGCTAACATTCACTTATCTTTACTTTTGCCATCCGATGCTAGGGTTTGATGATTAATTTCCAAAGCTATGTGAACAAAATGACAATAGTCCTTTCGGTTGATGAAAGCACCATCCCAGATCCTCACAAGCTGTTAGATGATCTTGAAGACTCGCTAAAACTCATCAAAGAAGCAGTTTACGCCAGGGGACTTGTTAAGGAGGAAAGCATGCCAATTGTTGCGCTCACATAAAAGTTTACACTTTGTGTTTAAAGAGATTATATGTTTGTTCTTCGTACAATTCGTCTTGTATTTC
This sequence comes from Centaurea solstitialis, assembly GCA_030169165.1. NCBI lineage: Eukaryota > Viridiplantae > Streptophyta > Magnoliopsida > Asterales > Asteraceae > Centaurea > Centaurea solstitialis. Next base: position 47,998,627 of record CM058047.1, read on the forward strand.
TTTACATTAGCATGTGTACTTAAACTAGTGTTCAAGGATCTTGCGTTTCGATTTATGCAACCTTATGAAGCTATTTAGTTGTAGTTCACCCTCTCATTTAGAGTTCTAATCGATAAACATAGTCAAAGATTAGATTCTAAATTGTGTTTGCTATGCAGATGAGATTGGATACGATTGGACGAACTAGAATGAGGTAGGTAGTAGAAAAACTGTGCAAGGTTTTAGTGTTCTAATTTGACATGGTAGTTCCATAATTTACCAATCTTGTCATCTCCCTGTTTTTACTCCCTATTTTAGTTGCACAAAAAAATGCTTTTTTGTCCTCTTAAGTCCTAGTCTTGTGGATCTAATCTCACACCTAAGTAAGACATTTGTGTTGTCCTAACCTAAGTACCAAACCCTTACTCACGTGTATATGAGTCGTTGCATTGTACTTTAAAAATCAAACAAAATAATGCACTTCCATATGAATCGAAACTCATCTACCCTACTGGGATGTACTCAATCCTATCATCTACCCCAAGGAGTAGAACAACTTGCCTACCCGTTGCATAGTACTTCCATATGAATAAATGTGGAGTGTGATTCGGTTTTCTAGCAAACCATCTACATGTACCTATATTACCTCCATATAGCAAAACACTAGTGTGCCAGTTTTGGAAGCTCCAACTCTACGACAATACGAACGGAAAAATGCCAGAGATGGAAGAGAAAATGCATTAAATGTCACGTTCATGTTCAACCGGCATATATGTTGTGTGGTTGGAGTTGAATTTTATTTGTCTTATTGGACCCACTAACTTGATGGTTTTTTGGCATGGTGGTGGGAGATGATCGTAGGGTAATCATACAAAGATGTGCCGGCTCTGAAATGCATATTTGTGTTTACCCTACGGTCCTAGTGTGTACATGCACATGCACAAGCAAGAAACTCAAGGCACGCCTTTTGCAGTCCGTCACCAGCTAGACATAGACCATCAAACCTATATATATGTGTGTGTATATATATATTAGAGAGAGAGAGGAGAGAGAGAGAGAGAGAGAGAGAGATTTCAAAGAGGTTCCATGTATCCTAATGGTACCTATCCAGCGGTCCACTTTCTAATGGGATTATCCATAATTAGAGGTAAGAAACTATCATGCTTTTAGAACATAGATTGGAGCTAACAAGTAATACTAAGAATAGAAAGAGTAAACAAATTGCACATGCATAGCGTGTAACACAATGATCTGCATGTCTACCGCATAATCCTTCGACTTGGAAGAAGAAAGAAAAACTAAAGACATGAATCAAATATTGCTTCTATTATTAGTATCAGCAGCATTACCGCATGGTTCACCAGGAAATTTTGTATGCAGTTGTGTCTAAATCAAACTCAGTTTGAACAAAAATGGTACCATATACAATTAAATCCAATTTAATCATCAAAGTCGATGCTATCGAGGGAGAGGAATAAACGCAAAAACTCGATTTAGTCTTCATATGAATCAAGAATCGAAAATTTCTTAAACCTGTGTTATTGCTAGTATTCAACATCTCTGGATTCCCAAGTGGAGTGCATACTGTCTGGTTCTGAACCTGGGAGCCATGCAAACAAACTCATAAGCAAAAAGAAAATCTAATCAAGATTAACGATTTGACGCATCATTATTCTAGAAGTATGAAAATGTATCTCCACGATTCAAACTGAATCTCTATCACCAAAAAGTGAAATGATTTACTCATCACAAATACTCCTTTCCGCCTCATGAGAGTAACCATATTTTCCTGATGACATGGTTTTAGGAAAAAAACAATTGACAAGTTAAATATCTTACATACCCTTCAACAATGACAGAATAAGGGAATATTATGGACCCCAAATCAATGTTTATAACTTTACAAATAGATCATTGAAGCTTGAAAAGTCCCCTAAAAGTGAAATTGTAGCAACTTTCACCAAAACTCCCAAAATGTAAATTGTTGCAATTTTCATCCAACCATGGAAGATATTCTTTTCCAGAAAAATAAAATTTTAATAAAAGGGTTCATCTCAATTCAAGGGTCAACGAATTAAACTGTCTAAGAGAAGATGGTCTCTAAGTGGGTGTTTGGTTCACATAATGGAATTTGATGTAATTGGAATCCATTGAAGGAACTTGACTTTGAAGGAACTGGAATGGAATTTGACCAGGCATTTGGTTGGTAGGAATTGGAATGGAAAAGGATGAAATTCATATCCTTCATTTAAGCCAAGGATTGATTAATTCCTTAATTTGTGGAACTCAGTGGAATTCAAACGATTCCATCATTTTCATTATGTGAACCAAACATAGGATTTGGAATTTGGTCAAAGGAATTATATATTCCAAATCCTCCAATAACCAAACGCCCCATAAGTTGTCATGCCAATGAAGCTAGAAAATGATAAAGTTCTGTGTTAAAATTTTCAGTTTCTAGCCAATACTTTTAGGTCCATGATGAACTGATCAAGTTCACTTCTATATAAGAATTTGAAAATCACGAAAGCAGATAGCATGCAGGTCTAAAACTAACCTGTAAATTTGCTTGAAGCGACGTTGTGATGATTGGAGATTCATGTAACTTCATACCTAAAAACTTCACGATCCGTGGCACCATGATCTTCTGTGCAAGGGGCAAAATGATGGAACTACGCTTCTGTGCTACTTTCTAAATCATCCTGCTATACAGGCAAACCATGACGCATAGCCCTTCACGTAGCAGTTGTTGCCCCATTTCCTTCAGAAGAAAAGCCGGTAGATTTTGGACCTTCACTTCCTCTGATCACTCTGCTGTATATAACTTTGAAGGACTGAGAATTATATGGTCTGTTCAGCAAACTAATCGGCATCCTCAAAGTCTGCTTCCGGTTTCTTCTGCCCCTGATCAAAATATTGAACGTCTTCTCATTCTCAACCTTTTGAGATGGTTTTTGCACGTGATTATCAACGCTGCTTCCAAAGTTCCAGTTTGAACTGCTATTGTAGATAGAACCATCTGCTTGAACCCCAACGGTTCCATTAGCGTCATCCATAACTTTCGGTGCTTCAAGATTCGTGTCTTGCTTACTTCCATCCTCGTTGATAACTTCCACTGCTGAACTAGGAGTTCCGTTAAGCTGTTCAGAGCCATCAAACACCTGTTTCGCCTCCATGTTTGGATCAGAAATCGGCCTTACTGCTGGTGGTGAGATGGAGAACTCCATTGGATGGCAGTTGGACCAAACTGGCCCGGTAACATACTGCAACCCATTAGCGCCCATGTTGCATTGCCATGCAAAGTGATTGGGATGGAAGGGACTGGTGGTTATAGGAAACGTACTGTTGGGTAACGATGGAGCTTGTGTATACGGAGGAGAGTACATAAGAGGCAACGGATGCATCATATTTGGGGTGGGTGGAGATGTAGGGTACGGTTGGTGAGGAGAGGAGCACATTGGATTTACCGCAGGTAAGACATTGGCGGGTCTTGGGTGAAGAGTCATGTTCATTTGCCACGGGGCGGGAACAGGAGGGAGAGCAATGTTCATGGGCATTGGTGCTACACGGACAGGTGGTGATGGGCTGAATGGGGCAGCTGATGCAGACAGCCTCTTGTTTGGGAGCTCTTGAGTAGAATTAGGAGAAGTAACTGCGGATGCATCATTTGAAATAGCATTTTCTTGCAATGTGCAGCTTGAATCATCGACAGGTTTAACAGTAATAGAGGAATCATTCTCGGATTGATCCTCTATAGTGGAGGAGCTGATTGGAATTGGTATGTCAATGATACTTTTGTCTATTATCTTATCAACTTCCACAAAGCTCGCTGCATTCTGTTCCACTATGGTTTCCGGATGTTTATCTCCTATCAAGTTGGTTTCTTCCGTCTTTTCAAGAACTTCTGTTTCATCTTTTATATTGTCTACAAAACCCCCAAATAGGTCCTGAACTTTATCTTCCTTGAGATTTCCCACCTCTGAAACAGTAGACTCAGAACTTTGTTTCTCAATGGTAGGCTCCACATGCTTTCCGTTATCGATTTCCTTGTCATCAGGAGTATCACTCTGTGACTCAAACTCCCTGACCTGCAACATAGAAATGGTACCTGGTGGGGCCAGAGCTACTTCTTTATAAGAAGGAGATTTTCCGATGCTGACTAAAGAACTTCTCTGCGGTACATGTACTACTTCTTTTGTCTTTTGTATGGATCCAACATCAACTGAAGGGTTTGATTCTTCTCTACCATTTCTAGAGGTTTCTTCTGTTGTATCCTTGGCAGATGAAGGGGTGGACTTAACTCTATATGTCAACGCCTTAACAATTCTCCGTCCGAATTTATGAGTAGGAGAAGGAACCTTTGCAGCGTGGTAATCAACGTAACTTGCAGGAGACATCACTCGTTTCTTTACGAAATGGTACCGACCGTTTTGAAAGTTATTCTTCAATTTATCTTCAGACTCCTGAAGTACACCTTTCTTTTGATAACTGTAAACCTTGTTGATAGCTGCTTTCCTCTGTCTTATTCGCCGTCCATATGAGCCTGCTGACCTTGGCCGTTGAACCGGTTGCCATCCTTCTTCTCCTTCAGCATGTGCTTCAGGAAAGACATCATTGGCAAGAACAGGGATTTGTGCAGCAGTTTCCTCTGATTGCAGCAGCTCTGAAGGAATTGACCTTTCTTCAGCAGTGTCTTCCTTGATAGGTGGACTCGACTCAACAGATGGAGCGGTGGGTTCTTCGTTCACCTGTGTGTCGTGTTCGATGTCTGGCTCTTGTTTCACTTCATCTAAAATTTCTTTCGGAAGATCTTTTGGAGATGCCTCATCAGAATTTGCCACCTCCAAGGTTTGGTAAGATTTCCCCTTCAACTGGAAATGCAATATATAGTTTACTTAGATACAGTAGCATTACTTAACAACATCTTGGTTTTATTATTAGATTAAGAAAGACAATCTAAACTATCAACCAATAGTGCATATAAGTAAACATACCTTCTGGATATAGCTTCTCCTTTTTAAACCCACACCATCTGTCCCTTGGCCATCATGACTTGGATTAATATAGTCAAGCAAATCCGATACACTGTCCATAATAACATAGTTGTAGCCGTCAATTAAACAAAACAAGTTGTAACAAGATTTTGGAATTGAAGGGACTGATAACATACCTAAGATGACCTTTGCTAGCTATGGATGCATCGGGTTTCCGAGTCCCATTTCTTGCAGCTTCTTGCTGTTCAACAGCCTTGGATTCAAAATACTCGAGCCAAGCAGCAGCATCCTGCAGCAATTAGCTCTAAGATTATAGTCGACTGTTGGAAATTTTGAATTTAATATAAAACGCGAGCTTCTACTTAAAACTTTCTATTAATAAGGATAATGTGATCAATGAAGCCTAGATTAGATGCTTCAGTTTCTTTTGCCAAAATCAAAAAATCTATATCCGTGTTCACTTCTACAAAATCAAATGTTGAAGTATAATATATTCAGGTTCACTTTCAGAAGCTCAAAAAACTACCTGTGTGCGTAGATCATCTGGGCCCAGCTTTGCACGTAGTATCTGCAAGGTTGTCTGTTCATGCTGAACGCTCAGAGGGTAAGCTTCCATTAAAGAGAGAGCAATTGCTATTGCATGGTAACTTGCAGCAGTCTGTGAAACACAAGGAGCATAGAAGTTATGGTTATTCTTGTTTTTTACCACAGACGGTTTGTTTATATCCTTTCAGATAACACCATTATACACTTATACTCGTATTTTCTTCTGGGGAAGAAGTAACAGGTAAATAAGAAACCTGGATATGGTCTGGGCCAAGTAGCTTTTGGTTGCACTTGAGAGCTTTATGCAGATATCTGAGGGCCACATGAACGTTTCCCAGACCTTCCTCCATCATAGCTACATTAATATATGTTGCAGCCGTGTTTGGATGTGATGGGCCACAAGTAAGATGTAGCAAATACAACGCTCGTTTTACATACCTGATATTGTAAAGGGAATAGTAAGTAAAGAGAATATAAACAATGATGAGAGATGATGACCTAAGTTGATAAAACTATACAGTACACAAAGTAATTAACAAACTCCTAATCCCAAGAATTAATTTTCATCCTTCCACACTCTCCTTAGTTGAAAATTTCTGCAGTTCTCTAAGCAACATATCGAAAAAATTATCCCTAGAGTCAAAGTAAGAGGAATGCATAAACCAATGTTCCATATATCGATCATGCACTTGCATTCATTATATTCCATTAATTCAAATTTCTACACTGACTACACACCACTTCTCCCACGTTAATCTGGGTCTACCCCAATCTTTACTAAAACCATCTTCAAGTTAGAGGTCTCCTAACCACTGTTCCCTCAGCTTCGCCAGAAGTGGCATGACCTGAACCCCCCACATTTTGTATCCTATCCATCCATGCCAACTCAGCCTCTGCATTTATGCAATGACTCATTGTGTAAAATTTGTTTTTAAACTCAATTCTGAGTGGACATATTGGGTGCGTTTAGTTTGGTTAGACCAAAAGTAAGCCAATTGTGGAGCACTCATTCACTAGTGAAAGAAGATCTTTACATGCATGTATGACCCCTCCACTTGAAGAATATGCACACAAAAAAGACGACACAAAAAGGTTTATGGCAGAATAGGTTTTTACAATCTAATATTCAACTTTGCTCCCATATGTGGAAGCAACACTCTCAATAAGAATTGAGAAATGAGCCACAAAATAGGAATTTCCCATGCTCATCAGCCAAAACATGCACCTTCAAACGTCTGATGCAAGCAAATAACCTTACTGGCATATAGAGAAATAGATGGAGAATAGGATATATGTCGTTGATGCCAATTAGTCAAGATAAGTGGTATGTTAATTGAAACGAAGTTATGCTAAATTATTGCAATTCATAAGGATAATAAAATTTAGTGTGACAAATAAAAAAAATATACAAGTATGCCCATTCTAACTAGGAGTTTATGAACTTTCAGCTTCAGGATAATCTTAGCTAAATTAATTCCTTGGAATACAAGAAAAACTATTACATGTTAATGTTAACGAAACAATTTATGTGGATCAAATGAAAATTGACAATGACTCTTAGAGCGACTTCCATTTTATGCAAAATGAAAATTAAGCAAGACACAAATCTTGATGTAATTGGATGCTAAGGAATGGTTGTGGTCTGAAGCTCAAAGTCTCACACTCATAACCATTTCTTGTAATGTCAAGGTATTGGTCCATGTTCCTCGCACACAAAGAACAATGTTCAAGATGCATGGTTATTAATGAGATGCAGGTTGAATAAAGGATGTTGATCAATGGCATGCATATTCACAAAGGTTATTCCAAAGATTGGATATCGATCTGATTAGATACCCACAAAAATATGAAAACAAAAACATACTTGAGAGCCAACTCTGTATGTTGAAGCCGATAGTAGAACACAGCAAGATCCCCATAACTTTTCATGGTATCTGGATGATCCAATCCCAGTTCTCTCTCATTGATGTCCAAAGCTTTTTGTTGGTAGATTGTGGCCTGAAATTTGATCCAATGAATTAAAGGTCTTGAGAAACATACAAAGAAGAACTAGATATATCTACTACATTCCTCATGATTAACAAATCAAGACCTGATTGAAATCCCCCGTGTGGTACAAAACTACAGCAAGTAGGCTGTAAGCTCCTGCCGTTATTCGGTGATAGGGACCACACACTGCAACTAGCTTCGCAAGAGCCTGAAATGAATGATAAGCAATAATATGTAAAGTCATACTAATTATTAATAATAAAGCACATGAAGACTTGCTGAAACACCGAACTAAAAATTCTTTGTGATGTTACTTTGCTTAAATTATCAATGATGATGAGCAGAGAGAAGTGGAAGGAAGGAAATGTATAGCAACATGATCCAGTTCATGGTTTGAAGAGGGCCCCCTAATAACAGAAGTCGGTTCATTATTAAACTTCTGCCAAATGTAACTTTGGTACCTTTGTCCCATAGCTAACTGCATCTTCCAGCTTTCCCTTGTCCAGAGCTGTTTTTGATGATTCCAGAAGTTGGCGTCCATCAGCAGATGAGCATGCTGCTTGCTGCAAATAACATAGAATCAAAATATCAAACATGATGGACTGGTTTTAAGACAATGACCGATCTGACATGATCTGTTACTATCATGCAATGGCGTAATTCATCACCTTATGCACTGGAACTAAGCTGATGATGTCCTCCTTCTTGAAAGGGTGGGGAGAATTCATATCAAAATCTCTTGGAACCAGCTCAACCCCAACCTGAAAATTTTGTACAAATCAGTTTACAGCTGACCAATTTGTTGAACATTATAGACATGGAAAACATATATTTCAAGAACAAAACAAGTTACTGCTCCTTTTCAGCTAATGGGGATTAGTATCTCATCAGTGTAGAGATGCATGCAGCATGGAGTATGATACATGATGTGTTTTTCAACCAACAATGATCAACAATATTAAAGATACCTAACGAGGATACATTCAATTCTGTGTGACACAGGTCTCAATTACCTTATGGCATAGCCCACGTAGAATAGCAATTTTTCTCAGTTCTGTGTAGTTAAAGCTGGCAAGATCCCAGTCATATCGCTTCTTCAAGAAAACTTCTAGCCATGCCCTTGTCAGATAATCGACAGCAGAAGATTGCTTCCCTTGCTCACTTTCAGGAACCCCAAGCATCAGATTCAGTGCAGTGGCAATTGCAGCAGCCATTTCCTCTGGTTTAGAAACAGCAGCAATCACTGCCTGTAAAATATGCTTAAAAGCTCGTACGATCATTTCATGTATACAGAGAGATTGCACGTGTGACAACTTTTCTGAAAGCTTAACCTGATCAAAGAGAGAAATACAAAGCATTAGTTGGTTTAAGATAACTTTTTGACAAGTCCAAAGGTTGCAAGCAAAGGGTATGCATATCAAGAGTCAAAAGAGTAACAAAAGAATAGAACTTCATAATGATTTATTGGAACCAGATAAGTTGTTGCATTACGCAGAATGTGTGTGGGTGTGTTTGTGTATATATATAAATACAATCCGTTTGATGTGCATTACAAAGATTACAGATCATGGTTTCAGCAAAGGCATGTATGTTAGCATCAGGGTTTAATCAATTAAGATAGACCCACAATTCCACAAAAACCTTATGCAATAGATTTCCCAAAAAATGTGCATCAAGGCACTAACCACTTGTCCTAGAGAACGCATGCGGAGACCTCGTGTGTGCATAAAATCAGTTAGAGTTCGTCCATCAACCGGTGATAGTTCCAACGAACCAAAATCTGCAACCTACAAACAACGAAGTTCTAATGTTGTCAACATGAGACATCCATTAAAGTCAATTGCGAGAAAATCAGAAGATTGTTTAGCTCTGTATTACCAATTTTGGAAGAGCAACTTCACTGTAATACTTTTGAGATTGGTCAATCAGCTCCAGCAAAGACTATAAACAAGAACAGTACGTTAACATAGAATACTAAACAAGGATAAGATACTTTAATTTTTCCAAGAATACATCGCTACCAAAGGGCCATTGGGCCAGTGGCATCCAGTAACCAAACCTTCCAAGAGATCAAAGGTTCCAACCTCACCAAAGGAAATGAGAGTGTGTGTGTGTGTGTTTCATTTGCCATATATATAATATTTATACTTTGCACAAAATAATACAGCTCTAGTACCACCTTGCAATGGAGCCCAGTTTCTGACTCTTTAAGACGAGTAAAAGCAGCATCAGATAACAAATTTCTTAAAGCAAGCTCGTTTTCAATTGTGTTGGCCTCAAGCTGAGATTCTGCAAAGTCTAACACAGAATTCTCCACTTCCCCGTTGACAGCATCAGCAACTTTTGAGCTCCGGGACTGAGGTTCTGTATTACTCCCTTCTAAATCCTTTTTCCTGTTCTTCAGGGATCGAAGAGGTGTCCCAAGCCCTTCAACCTTCAGATCATTCTTCACTTTATCAGTGGAAACTTTCTTGTCTTTTTCAGATTTCTTTTGGTCTTGTAAATGTTGAATCCAGCAAGCTCCAAGCTCCCATCTTGTAAAGGTGTCAGCTTGGACACACTCTTCCTGAAGCTTAGTTAGGCTCTCCTTTAATAGGTTCTCAACAAAAGATTGGGAAGTACTGAGCTCTTCACTTTCAGATCTTTTTAAGTTGGGGAGAACATTATTCTGTAGTGAAGTTCTCTTATGAAGCAGCAACCTCAAACTGCAAGGAATAAGCTTATATTGAGAACACACTAAATGGCACAAAGACCGAATCAAACTTCAGAGGTTTTCAGTGGTTTTTTTTAAAAAACAAACAGCCCCTAAGTGGTAAATCGAGGCCTTAATATTGTAACTGACAGCCAAGTAAAAAATCAGTTACTTTTAGAGATTGGAAAAATATGCAGTGATTAATACTCCTTTTTATGACCACATTCTTGTATGCAACCAAACCAAGCTAATTTAGCACACTCCCTCTCAAATCCTGAAATTACACAATATTCTCCTAGAAGAAGAGAGCTAATCGAATCCCCACATTTGTTTTTCCTAGAAAAAATCACACCTCACCAAAGGTATAAATTAGTGGGGGCAAATTTGTTTATTGATACAGCCATCAGAATATAGGCCCCTAAACTACCTTAGTTTTGTTTCTTTTATGCTAAAATTGTTCCCATTACCAACGGCGTAGCAAAAAATGATCCTTTATTGAACCACTAGATCTATGAGTTTTGTTGGAGTCTCACATTGGCTAGGCTTTAACTTTTTCTCCTAAATATATGTTGGAATCTCCCTCTTCTCCTCAAGGGCTCTTTTGGAGAATCATCCGACGGGGTTCCACATATTCTCACATGGTATTAGAGCCAAGGTCTGCCATCTGAAAGGGACTCGACACTCTAGACATTTGTAGCCCATCTAGCCTCGGTTGGAGGGGGAGTGTTGGAGTCCCGCATCAGCTAGACTTGGACCTATTCTCCTCAATATATGTTGGAACCTCCCTTCTCTCCTCAAGGGTTTGCTCCTAGGGTAATCTAATGGAGTTCCACATACTATCACATGTTTGGAAAGAAAAATGCAGACAAATTCTACTTGGAGTATGTGAGTGGTGTTGGATAATCTACTGTTTCCCAAATTCAAAACATAAGACATGCCAATGTAGTTGGTCAGGAAAAAAACCTGTTGATATTCAGGGCGCAGGCTCCTCCATCAGGCTGATCGAGAAGCTCAATGTATGGCAATGGAAGATGTTTCTTGTCATCCTCTCTTTCTTCAACTTTCACAACAGCAGTATAACCACAATATCTTACGTTCACAACACCTAGAGTGGCAATATCCTAGTTTGCAAACATAATAAGTCGCTCATCAGTGTTATCCACTTCAATTTCACTGATCAAAAAAAAAAAAAAAGAAAGAAAGAGCATGTAATTGACATATTTTTGTATATCTTCTTACATGAGCAGCAGTGTTCTCATCAGCAGTGATCCCTTTGAGTAGGTTTCTCTCCACCAAGCTCTCTTTGTCCACCCCAGTTGCTTGGGATCCATCAATCTTTGTATCTACCTTGCAGCTAGCATCAGGGGCGTCCTTGAAAACAGTGATTCTCAAGTCCCCAATATTCTCTGTATGGATTGTTTCACCGCTTAAATCAGAAGGATTTACATGTTGCTTTTCCATTATATGTTGAATGGCTGAAATTGCTTTGAAAATGGCAACGTCAACGAACAAGCTATGCAACAGGAAAGCTTTTCTGTCTCGAATCTGCCTATCTTCTGCAGTCTTGCAAGACATAGATGCAATATACAAGAATTCACTAGCCCAAGGATGCAAATCACTTTTGCCATCCCGTCCTAGACCACCCCCATTGCCTCCCCAACTCTCATCCTCAGCAGGAAGAGGTGGGAAAACTGAAGGCACTTGTGCTGCAACAGGAGGTATGAGCCATGTGTTCGCTCTGAAGCCATATGGGAGATTTCCAAACTGCAGGAGTAGTCAAGGTACTGTCAACAAACGCTCAAAGCATACAAATGAAGATTTCTTTGGATATTACTTTTCTATTCATTTACAACTTTCATGATAAAATATCCACTGATCTATGCATATATAGTGTGAACATGTTGATCATTAACATGGAAAAAGCTTCGAAATAATTTGAAAAAAAATATCTATGAACTAAAATTTAAAATGGTGTAACCATTTGGTTAAAAAGAATGCTTTAAACTAGAAGACCTTAATGAATGATTACTTCCAGAATTGTACCTTGTTCCTTTCAATGAATGCTTTGATGAGATCTTCATAAGCCTGAAAAGCAAGTACGCCTTGTTAGATTAGCAAGTCACATAAATTAACGCAAGGGAAACAAAAAAATGCTTCTCAACTAAGCTATTGTCTAAATCTCTTTTTGTTGATTGTAGAAGAGGTTGACACCTGGGAGTGAACTGGTTGGTTTCCATGGAAAGATAGCCCTTATACATATAGCATGTATCTTTAAGTTCATAAACTACCTAGTCAAAAAGAAAATCTCAATTCGAAGTTGACGAGTTTTAGCATCAGCTTCCACTTTGAGAAATCAAGGCCTCTCCGTCTATACGATTTTGGTACTATTTGAGAAAAAAGGGGTATCCTAACAACCACACCCAGTCTTCAACTAGCCTCCATAACTGCTTTGGCAGAAGTCACTTCGCTTAACCAAACACAGCCATTTAACATGACTAGTATGGAGTTTGTTTGTTTGTTTGTTTTTGAAAAAAGAAACCATTATGCAGTATTAATGCAAGCTTCTGAAGCAAAAGTAGTTCCGTTATTTTGCCATTGTTGTCCAAACATGGATTAAACAAACAGGCAAACATATTTTCTGCAATTTCTTTCTACAGAAAAAAGTGAGTTGATACACATTCTCTTTCTCAATCAAATTCTCTCTTCAAATAAGGAAATGGGTTTGTTTGATGGCTGCTACATTAGAAATACTTTGTCGCAAACAGGTTTAAGAAGCAATTCATATATATTTCACAAGCATGCTTGTTGATGATGATATATGGATAAATTTAGAGGAGCAAACTTTTGGGCAAGAAAAATAATATGGAAAAAGCGACGTGCAAAATTCATAAACTTACATTATCAAATGCTCTACTAATTCTCCGAAGCAAATCAACAAGGTTGTGACATAAAATTTGCTGCTTCCCAATGCTCCAGAATCCTTTTCTACAAACTTCAATATGGACAGGCTTTCCATGGCACAGCTTCACCTTTCAAGTTCAAAAAATGTTTAAAAAAAAAAAAAAAAAGCTTTATAAGAAGTAACTGCAACCTTAAAAAGATCAAGAATTTTCTTACTTCAAGTGAGAAAAGGTAATCATCAATTAATATGTCATCCTTTATTTGCCGTGTTGCCCTCCTTACATCTGCAAACATTTGTAGTATGACATGAATACACCTCTCAATTCAACATACTATGTAATTCAGCTGAACAGTCACATGCAATGGCTCCCAAAAACAAAAATAAAGAGAAGCTAAATGGACTTGTCCCATATTCCCATGTCAGCCACAGCTGCTCCATTGTTATCAATCACTCTAACTTTCATTCATAGCCATTGTTTGGTAAAAATAATTATAAGCTAGCTTATTAGTCAGGTACAAGTTTGGATAAGCTAGCTTTTTGAAAAACCACTGTCACTAACATTTTGGTGAGTTATCGTACTTATTGTTTTTTTATCCCAAATATACCCTGTTATGTTTTACGCTACCAAATTTTAAACATGCCTTTTTTTGTCATTAGGTCATAAGCAACCTTATTAGCTCGTTTTTGCCAAACTCAACTTATTCATCCTCTAGTTTATCAGTCACCAGCTACCTTATCAGTTAATTTGCGTAACACAGCCTTACTCTTAAGTATATCCATCATCCAATTCCTACGAATCCCTAAGCTATTTGAAGCATATAATGTTACAATTTCATGGAGTGTATGTGTATGATCATCGATCCTTTGATGATATCTTGTTTATCGATGGTGTCAATAACTGAATTTGTTCTTCTGAAGTGTTCTCAGATACACAACTTACACTGGATCGGAGGAGTGAGATGAGAAAGAGAAAAGAATTCGTAGAAACTTCCGAGCCTAGGGCACGAATTGCTCAGCTCTCCTTCTCCTCCATCCACAGAAGAAACATCTTTCGATTGCTGCGGTGGCGGCGGCGGCGGCGGAGTCGGAGAACGCTTATTCTGCGATTTGCTCGTCTTCTTTGCAGCAGCCTTGATCTCCGGCGGATTCTTGCCGGAATCCTCCTTGATCACCGGCGACGGACCAAACGACGTCGTGCAGGCGACGATGTCCAACAGCCTTCTCACGTGTGCTGTGGCGGTTTCCGCGTCGTAGTCCTCTGTTTTGTAATAAAACAAAAACGGTGAGGATAAAAATATAATTTCACCTTTACTTTCCCACGTGGCATTATGTGATTGGTTGGCTGGCTGGTTTTTTATATATATATACCTTCTATGAGATTGAGGGTGCAGGGTTTCAATGCGGCAACGTCCACCGTATCTTTTAATCGCGGGCCTCTTACCTGAAAAAAAGAGTATCTTAAAATGGGCCTGTTAATGGGCTAAGTGGTCCATTAACAAATATTATAATTACATAGGTCTTATTAATGATAAAAAATATCAAAGAAATTTTACATGATAACCGTGAAAGGTTTATTCCTATGGTAGAAGAATTCTTACCTCATGGGATAAGGAAAAATTTGTGATGTTGCATGTTTCCGTGTTCACGGATAATAGTCGACGAATATCTATAATTCTATCGGTTGATATTCCCTGTTTAAGAAACATATACGACAAAATGTAAATTATTTAGAATAACAAAATAAAGTGAATATTCATATTTGTATTTAGGTATTTAAGGATCGATGTATGTATGTAGATTTGTTTGTATGTAATTTGTGTTTACCGTTTGGACTTAAACTAGGTTTTCGTGTGGATTCCGTCTTTCTGTTTTTGTCCATAAATAATATTATAGGTTTGAATCGTCTATTTTTGCTAAACCAAGATGGTAGAGTTTGAAAGTTATACAGAGAAGAATTATGCGTCTGACTTATGTGACCATAGTTGCGTGCTTTTTTGTACACCTATTGTTTGTTTGTAGGTATCGTTGGTGAAATGTAGATGTTTGAATTCTTGATAAATAGTTCAACTTACGATATAGACAACACGTTATCGTTGATGTAGACATACGTTTTCGAACAACTGTAACATTTTGGTAATGACATTTTTGACCCTATCTACAAGCGGCGCACAAACCTTCAAAACCTTATCAAACATTCTAGCTATCATCCACGATATTTATTTTGTATTTTATTCACAATTTTATATATTATAAGTTAGCTCATAATTTATCATATACGTAATTGGTTCAAATTTGATTATAACAATTTGTGCATTTATATTTTATACATTTCCATGTAAATTTTGTATAGAAATAATATTAAAGATTTGTTTTTAATTGGAAAAAAGGGAAAAATGCAAACCTTTAATATAACATGGGTATCATCAAGAAGATTCACGGTTATATCCACAACAACTGGGAGAACTGCAAAATTACACATTTCTAAATTAATATACTATTTGAAAAACCATTAACTAGATATAATTAATGATTTTATTTTGTTAATAAATATACTATTATTAAATAAATAAATATGTATAAATACCCTTCTCTTCTTTCTTCTTCTTATCTCCCTTGGTCTTTCCACGTCCATTTTTGGGCGCCATATTTCAAAAGCTCAAGCTTCAAGTCAATTATTCAAAAACAAAATTAAATTTTATTCATATGAATTAATTTAATGCAAAAAAGAGAAAAATATAATCTTTGATTTTTGGATAAGATTATGAAGAAAATCAATTTAGGTTTTTTTTTTTTTCGATGAAAATGTCATGGAATGAAATGACAAAAAAGGCCACCACGGTTGCAAAGATTGAACTTGGATTGAATTTTAAATTCAAGAAAAATAATAAAATTGTGAAAAATGATTGATGGGTTTTTTCAAGATAACGTTATGGATTTTTGAAAGATAAAAAACAAGCAGTAAATACTAGAAAATTAGTAAAACAATTATGGATAATTTATTGGTTATTTCAAGATGATGTCATGGAAGTATGAAATGACAAAAAGGGGCATGGAAGTTGTGTTATGAACATTAATTCGAAACATATGCAAAAAAAAAAAAAAACTTGAATTTTTGGATAAAATTATGAAGGATAAGATGGGGTTTTCCAAAAAATATATATGCCTACGAAAAGGGCCCTGGAATTTGAGAATAATTAACAGAAAAAGAATAAAAATTATGCACTTAAACGAAATACATACAAGTAAAAATCTTGGATAATTGGATAAAATTATGTGGGATTTTCAAGAAAATGCCATGGGATTAGGAAATGACGAAAAAGGGCCTTGGTGGTTGCAAAGAATTAACAGAAACTAGCTAAGATTCTGAATTCAATACGAATTAATACAATAAAAATTTTGGATTTTTGTATACAATTACGAAGGATAAGATGGGTTGTGCAATGAAATTGCCAAATGACCAAAAAGGGGCTTGGAGGTTGGAAAGAATTAACAGAAAACAATATAGATTATGAATTCCAATATGGATTACATACAAGAAAAACCTTAGAAATATGAAGATTAAGATGGGTTATTTTTTCAAGAAAATGCCATGGAACTACAAAATGACGAAAAAGGGCTTAGATGGTTGCAAATAATTAACAGAATTAAATACAAGAAAAAACTGGATTTTCGGATAAATTAAGAAAGAATAAGATGGGTTTTTCAAGAAAATGCCACGGAATTAACAAATGACCAAAAAGGGCCTTGGAAGTTGGAAAAAACTAACAGAAAACAATAAAGATTCTGAACTTCAAAACGAATTAAATACAAGAAGAAAGTTTAGTTTATGGATAATTAATTAAAATTATGAAGAAAATTAAGCTAGATATATAGATTAATATGTTCAAGACAGTGTTAATTAATGAATTGTAAAATGACCATAAAGTCCATGGATGTTAAATGATTACCACAAAAACAAAGCAATAAAGATTCTAAAAACTGCAATAAACCCACAACAAAAAACAAATTAATTCCAAAGCAAAAAGGTCTCTATTTTTGATAAAGTCATGAAGAACAATCAATGGGTTTTCAAAGAAAATGTCATGGACAATTGTGAAATGACAAAAAAGCCCATGAAGAATGAAAAGAATTACCAGAGATAGCAATAAAGATTTTCTTATCCAATACCCCACTGAGAAGAATATTAATGAAGTTGGTGTTTGTATAGTATCTGTGTGTGAGTTTTTGTAGGGTTTTGTGTGTGTGTTTTTAGGGTTTTTTGGTGTGTGTTTAGTGTGTGTAAAGAGAGATGGAGATGGTGAAGGAACACCAGTAAAGATGAAATTAGAAGATATAGGGGGAAACAAGAGAAGAAGGTGAGTGGATGATAAGGAAGGAAGGGTTGAGATTTAACGGTCAGATATATAAAATGGCAGCTTCTGCTTTTTGCTATGGCGATTATATATCATTTATATATATATAATTTTGGACATATATAATATTGTTATTATTTTCATTTTCCAAATTTCTAAAAATCAGTTTGTTTAAATATTACTTAGCAATATATAGTAAAAAAGAATTGAGCTCCCTCTTTTGTAAGACCATAAATAGAGAAACTAGTTATGGTCTTATGGGGATGTAAAACTTTATTGCCAAATAATTGGGTATTATCGACCAAATTGTTTGTGAGTGATTTTTGTTGGAAAATTAAGCTTGTTAACCATATTGGTATATGTCACTTGTTTATGATTTAGAAGATTACCAACAAATTATGGATAACATTAGGTAAATACTAATTAAGGAAAAAAATTAATTATGTGGAGATCTATCAATGATTACCACAAATCGATAAGGAACTACTAAATAGTTTTAACTTCTATTTTTTTTAATCAAAACTCTAGAAACTTGATTGACTATGGAAGCAATCGTCTTTCGGTAACACTTTTCAAAACATAGTGTTTTAAACTGGTAATATTAGATATATATATATATATACATATATATATATATATATAGAGAGAGAGAGAGAGAGAAAGAGATAGAGAGATGTAGGTTCATATGAAAACGCTACCACTTTAAGAAAAACTTTTTTTATGTACAAAATCATATATGATTTACGTACAAAATCACATATGATTCGCAAACAAAATCATATATAATCAATGGGGAATCTAGGATTCAAAAATACTGGGTCCAACATCTGACAAGATGAGTCATTTGAAAAAATAGACAACAGGTCAAAAAATTGCTATGATATATGATTTTGATATCTAAAAGTGAACCATAATAAGAACCCCAACAAGTGTTACTAGGTCGCTTGATACCAATTTTTTAAACTAAATTCGTCAATTTTTTTAAGAACCTCAATATTGTAATATAATTTAACATAAACAATTAACGTGATTAATATAAAATTAAGTAAAAGTGATACATCTCAACTCATGACATGGAAAAACATAATAAAATATTACTATATTCATACGTGAGATTCTGTTTAATTTTTAATTTTAATTAATTTATGTTAATTATTTACTTAACCTAATTAATGAAAAGTGAAATCTTTAAGGTGTAATTTATATATAATCAAATAATTTAATTAAACTTTTCTTCATAAAAAAAATAATTTAATTAAACTATTCATAAGTATATGATATTTTTTTCTAAAAACTTTGGTTCCTAAGGTTTGTCAAATGTTATAGATTTATTCTTAAAGTTCATTTATTACAAAATAAACATCCATGTATACACTTTGTTATGGATTTATACCTCATATTAATGGCTATCCATTAATCCTATAAATGAGAGAGCCAAATGACCATTATACCCTTTTAAATCAATTGTATATTTTCTTACTTGAATATAACAACGTAAAATAAACATCAGTCGCAATATATACTTTATTTTTATTGTTAGCATATAGGTAAATACCCAACACAACGCATTAAGTCCGTCTAACTAACATTTCGTATGACAACATATGTACAAACTTACGTTTCATATAAATCCTTACTACTTATGATAAAATCTGTCACATGTTATGGGCTCTTAGTTTGTATAAAATACCCTAACCCTAAAAAATATTAGTAAAATGATTTTTAATACCTAATAATTTAATAGTTTTATTTGTTTAGTCATCAAATATTGCTTATTTTTACTTAATATTTAAACAATTCTTTACTTTTAGAACTCTCACCAACGAACGTGCCCGAAATTTTCGCCCTAGTACCATGCCGGATTACTGGCACCATTGACGGATCCGATCGAGAAATTCGATCTTTTAGCAGAATTTATTGATTTTATTCATGAATCTGCCAGTTACCTGTCACTTGTATTAATAACGTACTATGTTTTATTCTTTTTTCTATTTCGGTAGATTACAAACAAGTATTAATTAATTGATTATTTTTGGAAAATTCGATGATAACCCATCACTAAAAGTTATTTATTTAGTTTTTCTTTTAATCCGATAATTGGATGAGTCACCTATACATTGTCATATATATTAAGTTATTGAGTCAGGTTCATTTAGAAACCAAAAAAAGAGTAAAAACCGTAGAAACTCATGGTTTCCTAGCTTAAATCAACGAAAACTTTTCGTAGAGTTGTTTAATATGATGCAAATGTTTCATATAATTCATTTTTTGATGTTCTTTTTTGTAAAAATAACAAGGTTTCATAGGATTAAAGAAAATACATAGAACAGTTTCATAAGCATAGAAAAATGTATGAAACATTTTCATTTTTATATAAAAAACACCAAAATATGAAACAATTTCATCAAAAAATAAATTATATGAAACATTTGCATCATAATAAATAATTTTACGAAGAGTTTTCGTTGATTTAAACCAAAAAACCATCGGTTTGTATAGGCATGGGAATGGGGCGGGTTTGGGGCGGAGACCCCGATCCCCATCCCCGTCCCCGAGCCTTCATCGTCATCCCCGTCCCCTTCTCCATCCCCATCGGGGAATTTTATCATATCCCCATCCCTGTACCCACCGGGGAACGGGGATCCCCAACGGGGAAACGGGGATTTTATATCCGTTTATATAATCTATTTTAAATTGAATGTTTTGAGATACGATACGTGTTTAATACTCACATATGTTCAATAAAACTAAGAATGTATAGTGTAATAACTTATAAGCATAATCGTATAATAATTTATAAACGTAATACCAAAACAAATTAAACTTAATCCTCAAATTATTTTTAATGACACACGTTCCAAAACGTATCAATTAATATTCATAATTTATCGCAATATGAACAACCATATAAGGATATAATAGAAAAACAATATATAACTTAAATAAATACTTGATATATATACGGGTACGGGTATGAGGCGGGGCGGGGAGTGCTAAACCCGTCCCCATCCCCATCCCCGGTTTGAGAAAACGGGGATCCCCGTCCCCGTCCCCAATACCCGGTTTACCGGGGAATCCCCGTCCCCGACCGGGGCGGGTGGACCGGGTTCCCCGACGGGTCGGGGACAATTCCCATGCCTAGGTTTGTAAGTGTTTACTTTTTTTTTGGTTTCTAAATGAACTTCCCTCTTAAGTTATTTTATTCCATATATATCTTAGGGGAAATAAAAAAACAAATAGCTACTTAGTGTAATTAAGCTACTAATCAAAATATACATTGTTCGAATATGCGATAGTGATTGTTAGAGGTCCTAGTGTTGATTTGGGACATCATTTGCCTGCTATTAAAGAAAATACATTTTTCCTATACTGATCATAAGATGAGTGTAGTATCAGATCTGCAGAGGAATGGAGCATACCCCTAAATATATGTATCTTAAGACATTAAAAATTAACTACTAATTCATATATTACAATTCTTTCGTTATGTGATGAGTGTGGTAGTGGGAGCAGCCCCCCCCTCCACACACACACACACACACTGTTGATCCAGCTCTCCTAAGACCTGATGAAATGATAATGATCCTGTTACTTTACTTAGTGAATAGGTTTTTACTTCTGTTATAGCTTGAGGAATTATCACTGAGATTGTTCAGTATCATTCCATGTTACTTATGCTGTAACTTATTTTTATAGTGATCAGGATCAGGATCAGGAGACGAACGAGTCTGTTCTGCAGTCTACTGATCCTGACCACTGAAGTGAAGACCTCCGGATGACATTAAAGTCATACTCAAAGAACCATCAGCGAAGTCAAAGAATTAGCTGATGACAGGACCAGCATGCTCGTGATCTGAAGACGGAACTCAGTGATAGCAGGCTGCTCAAATTCGTATGACGTCCTGAAGACTTATCAGGATACAGTGACCTCTGATCATCACCAGTATCAGAGCTTTCCTCACTGATCAGTATCCTGATCCTGAAGGATTAGTGTAATGTCTTAATCTAATGCACAAAAGGATTATCCGCCTTTACTGACACAAAAGTACATAAGGACAGTCTCTTTTTTGTTCCCTCCGTACTTATCAGACCTCAAGGCAACTGTTTAGTCACATCCTCTTTTGCACACCATGCAAAGAGTATTTGTTTATAGTAAATAGTACAAAGGACCACTTAGAATGTGACACGTACACAAAAGTGAGTCTGCATGCATTTAATGCATTGGGTATAAATAGGACTTGAAGAGATGTTCTCCATACTTCTTCTTCATCCTAAAAAATACCCTAATCCTTTCTTTCTTATTCCTTCTATCTTCTATCTTTTCTTATCTTCTCACTCTAGTGCATAGTGAAAGAACTTAGATTGTTTAGTTTAGACTTGTAGTCTTTTCTATTTCCGCAACAATCTGTAAATTCATATTGTTAATACAACAAAGAATTTAAAAGTGAAATTTGTGTGATTATATTCAACCCCCCCTTCTATAATCTCATACACTATCCTTACTTGAAGGTCACCTCATTGGGACCAACAAGTGGTATCAGAGCAGATACAAGCTCTCATTTTCTTCTCTTAGAAAAATCTTGTGATCCTCTCTTTTAATCCATGGCTCTTCAAGCTAAGGATAACTACTTTGATACCGGTTCTGCTGGAAAACCTCCAAGGTTTAACAAAGACAACTTTGCTCTTTGGAAAACCAGGATGAAACTTTTCCTATCTGGTTCTGATCCCCAGATTCCATACTTTTTGGAAAATGGACCACATGTGCCTACACAACCTGTTCATGCTGTCCCTGCTGCTGGCGACCAACCACCAATACCCGCAAGGGAACTGGTGAAGCCTGTCACTGACTGGAATGATGAGGACAGACGCCTTGTTAACATTGACACTAAGGCTAGGTCTCTCATTGCCATGTCACTCCCTGATGACGTCTTCCACTCTGTCTGCCACCTTCGCTCTGCTAAAGAGATTTGGGACACCCTCTGTGTTCAATACGAAGGTACTGCTGTTCTCATGGAATCAAGAAAGATTTTCTTGGTTCGCCAGTACGAAAGCTTTATTCATCAGAAGGATGAAACTCTCTCCCAGATACATCAGAGATTCAACTGTCTCCTGATTGACCTGAAGACCATTGGTACTATCTATCCTAACTCTGAGGTGGTTACCAAGTTCATGGAAGCTCTTCCTGAACATTGGGAAATTTACACCTCCTGCTTAACTATGTCAAAGGACATAAAGACACTCACACTAAGTGAGTTGTACGGTATTCTTCTAAACCGTGAACAACAGAAGAAACTGAAAAAGAATCTCATAAGAGACACTAAAGATTCCAAAAGCACGTCTGTTGCTCTGGTCTCTGATTCAGTTCCTCCTGTCGCCACTCCTTCTTCTGTAACTATTACTGAAATAGAATCCTCTGACTCTGACATGTCGGAAGATCCTGATTTCAATGAATCTCTAGCTTTACTGACTAGATCTTTTAAAAAGTTTGCCAAAAAGGGAAACTTCCATAAAAAGAAACCTCTTACTTTAACTGACAAGCCGAAAACAGAACCTGTTGATAAGGCTACTGCTATCTGCTACAATTGTCAGGGCAAATGACACTTTGCTAATGATTGCAGGTACAGGAAAAGTCAGTTTGCTCCCTCTTCTGCCAAATCTTCCTCGAAAAACCCCAAATACCAGCGCCTGAAAGAAAAGTACAAAAAGATGAAATTTCAGCGCAAAGGTAAAGGTCTTATCGCAGAGGACTGCGATTGGGATGATGTCTCCTCTGATGACTCATCTGATGAGGAAGATACTCAAGTGGCACTGATGGCCATTATTGAGGAACCTACCTTATCTCTCATGGCTAAGATAGAAGAGGTCCCTGAAGAGGTTCCTACTCAAGCTCCTGAAGCTTCTACCTCTGCGACTGAATCTACTAGTCAGGTACCTACTCCTGTTGTTCCTCTTGAAAGTCTAACTCAACTGGACCTTGTAACCCTTGATCTCTATAAAGCCCTGAATGGTAAAACCTCTGCTAAGAAAATGAATATTGATCTTCGTGATCAACTCAGAGAGTGTCAAGAAAAGATAAAACAACTTACCATTCTGGAAGAAAGTTAAGGATCAAGTCACTGTTAATCAAACTCTCTGCATCGAAAGAGAAAAGGCTCTTGCTGCTAAAGAAAGAGCCTTGGCCGAACTTAATGCTGAAAAAGTCACCATCAAAGGATGGAGTGACGCCTCTGAAAAGGTTGATGAAATATTAGCCTCAGGGAGAAATGTCAAAAACAAAAAGGGCCTTGGATTCACTAGTGGATGCACTAGGCCTGATCGTTCCATGCTTAAATTTGGAATGTTTGTTTCTTCTATCCCTGATTCTAATGCCCCTGAAAACATCCCTTCCTCATCCAACAAACACATTGAAGGTGCTCCTAAGAGCAAAAAGAAAACAGCTAAGGAAAAATCCAAAACTGTAACACCTTCAAAGACCAAGAGTCCTAAACCCAAGAACAAAGTTCTGGGTGGTGGTCCTTCAGTCTCAGGAACAAAATCTTTTTCTCAAAATCCTGCTCCTAGACTGAAGATTGACCTGAAGCAAAAGACTAAGGAGAAGAAACTCATTCCTCCTCTATCAAATGCTAAAGGAATACTTGGTACTGGTCCTGATCACCTAAAGTTTAAAGACTTTCTGGACCCCACAAAACGCTTTCTATATCGCAAATGTTATCACTGTGGATTTAACGACCATATTGCGAGTAAGTGTCCTGATGCTACCAAAACTGAAAAATCAGCTAAGGTAAAGAAAACTCCTAAGACTGATAACTCAGTCAAAGGAAAGAAGGTTGTCAAGACTGTTCCTTCAGTCAAGACTCCAGCCTCAAGAACTGATAACTCAGTTAAGGCTGTCACTAACTCTACCTGTCCTACTGATAATTCTGGATCCATAGTTCTATGGGTACCAAGAAAAACTTAAACTCTAAATTTTACAGGACAAGGGCATCTGGTACCTGGACAGTGGATGCTCTCGACATATGACTGGTTCTAAATCTGTCCTCTCTAACTACCGTGAAGAAAGAGGTCCTGCTGTGACTTTTGGTGGAAACGGTAAAGGCCAAACCCGAGGGTATGGCACTCTGACCAACGGAGTAACTACTTTCAAAAGAGTTGCTTATGTTGAAGGCCTGATGCATAATCTTCTGAGCATCAGTCAACTGTGTGATAAAAATCACAAAGTCTCCTTCTCGAAGAAAAAGTGCAAAGTCAAGAACAGACGCAAGGAAGTTATTCTCACTGGTGTTAGACAAGCTGATATCTACATCATCAACATGAATACTTCCACTGACAACTTCTGTTTTGTATCCCGTGCATCCACTGATACAAATTGGCTATGGCACAAGCGTCTCTCTCATCTCAACTTCAAGACGCTGAATCAACTCTGCATTAACAATCTTGTTATTGGTCTTCTTGACTTTCGCTATACAAAGGTATCTCTTTGTTCAGCATGTGAGAAAGGAAAACAGACCAGGGCTAGCTTCAAGTCCAAGCAGATCTCCTCCATCAGCTCTCCTCTACAACTTCTCCACATGGATCTCTTTGGACTTGTTAATGTCCAATCCATTGCTGGAAAAAAATATACTCTGGTAATCGTTGATGAATATTCCAGATATACATGGGTGTTCTTTCTTCGATCCAAGAGTGACGCTCCTGAAGAAATCATTCTGTTCGTCAGGAAGATGGAAAGACTCAACAACCTTACTGTTCGTTCAATTAGAAGTGACCATGGAACTGAGTTTAAAAACAGTACCCTGGAAACTTTCTTCGATCAGAAAGGTATCTCTCAGAACTTCTCATCTGTAAGAACTCCTCAGCAAAATGGTGTTGCTGAAAGACGAAACAGAACCCTGATTGAAGCTGCACGATCTATGTTGAGTGAAGCCAACCTTGCCACTCAATTCTGGGCCGAAGCCGTTAATACAGCTTGCTATACCCAGAACAGATCCCTGATAGTAAAGCGCTTCAGAAGAACTCCTTACGAACTCTTTCGTAACAGGAAACCTTCAATCAAACATCTCCGTATCTTTGGTTGTGTCTGCTATATCCTGAACAACAAAGATAACCTTGGAAAGTTCGATTCCAAGTCTGATGATGGAATCTTTCTTGGATACTCCTCTATCTCCAAAACTTACCGTGTGTTCAACAAACGAAGACAAACCATAGAGGAAACGATTCATGTCAAATTTGATGAATCGGGTCCTACCTTTCCTCACCCTCAAGAAAATTCTGAAATAAATCAGTGGGCTGACTCGTTCTTTCAAGTCCCTGATATTCCTATTGCTGATCCATCTCCTCAAGACCTTCCTGATGGTTTTGAAGAAAATCTTACTCCACCATCTCCTACACCCATACCACCACTAATAAATGCCACCCCTATCATCCAAGTCACACCTGAACCTGATCAACCCACTAACAGTGAAGACTTTTCTCAAACCACTGTTAGTGAACCTGCTTCTACAAATCTTCTTCCTGATCCATCATTGAATGAAGCCTCTACTTCAGGACAGGTGTATCAGCCACCTGTTCTTCGTTGGACCAAAGATCATCCAAATGATCAAGTCCTCGGTAATCCTTCCTCTGGTGTTAAAGCTCGACGCCAATCTGGTAACGTCTGTCTTTATGTTAATTTCATCTCTGAAAATGAACCTAAAGAAATAGATGATGCCTTGCGTGATCCTGCCTGGGTCTCAGCCATGCAGGAAGAGCTAGCAGAGTTCATCAGAAACAATGTCTGGCTTCTCGTCCCTAGGCCTCGAAAACGTACAATCATTGGATCTAAGTGGATCTTCAGGAACAAGCTTGATGATATTGGTACGATTATTCGAAACAAGGCTCGCCTTGTGGCTCAGGGATACAGGCAGGAAGAGGGCATTGATTACGATGAAACTTTTGCTCCTGTTGCTAGGCTCGAAGCAATTCGACTTTTCCTGGCCTTTGCAGCACATATGAACTTCAAGGTTTTTCAGATGGACATCAAAAATGCCTTTCTGAATGGAAAACTTAATGAAGAAGTCTATGTGGCTCAGCCTCCTGGCTTTGTAGATCCTAAGTTCCCTGATCACGTCTACAAGTTAAACAAGGCTCTCTATGGGTTAAAACAGGCTCCTCGTGCCTGGTATGATACCCTTTCTACCTTTCTTCTCTCTAAAGGTTTTGTTCGTGGTAAGATCGATAGCACTTTATTTCTTAAGAAATATCCTAAGCATATCCTTCTTGTCCAGATATATGTCGATGACATTATCTTTGGATCAACCAATCCCAAACTCTGCGAAAAGTTTGAGTTACTCATGAAATCTGAATATAAAATGTCTATGATGGGAGAACTAACATTCTTTTTAGGACTTCAGATCAAGCAATCTGAAAAGGGAATCTTTATCAATCAAGGTAAATATGTACATGAGATGCTGAAGAAATTTGATCTCACATCATGTACACCGATGAAGACTCCAATGGCTCCTCCTCTCACACTTGACAAGGATTCCAAAGGGAAACCTGTTGATGTGACTCTCTATAGAGGAATGATTGGTTCACTGCTGTATCTTACAGCGAGTCATCCTGATATCATGTATTCTACATGTCTTTGTGCTCGTTATCAGGCTGAACCCAAAGAATCCCATCTGACTGCTGTAAAGCGGATTTTCAGATATCTGAAGGGAACTCCTAATCTGGGTCTTTGGTACACCAAGGACTCAGGGTTCGATCTAACAACTTATTCTGATAGTGACTTTGCAGGATGTAAGATCGACAGGAAAAGCACCACTGGTGGGTGTCACCTACTAGGTGGTAAGTTGGACTAGCAAGAAACAGAATTCTGTGTCCACATCAACTGCTGAAGCTGAATATGTTGCAGCAGGAATCTGTTGTGCTCAAGTCCTGTGGCTGAGAAATTAACTTCAGGACTATGACATACAACTTTATAAAATTCCTATATACTGTGACAACACTTCAGCGATCGCCATCGCTAACAATCCTGTCTTACACTCCAAGACAAAGCACATTGAAGTGAGATATCACTTCATCAGGGATCATGTGATGAATGGTGATATTGAACTCCATTTTGTCCCTACTGAATATCAGCTTGCTGACCTCTTTACCAAACCACTGGATGTAACGCGTTTTAATATGCTCATCAGTGAACTTGGGATGTTAAATCCTGACGAATGAAGTTTATCAGGACAAACAGTTGTTAAGTCCTATAGAATAACTCTTCTCAGGACTCTTTTCTTAACAACTCCTGAATAACACATTTATCAGGAGATAACCTTATTCAGTACTTACAAAATCTTTGTTCAAAATCCGAATACTGATGATTCTCAGGTAAGTATTTATGTCCCTGAAACCTTATCGCATTAAATGTGATAAGAGGATTTTCCCAAAATAGTACTTATCTGATAAGTACTCTAATTCCAAGAAAACTCTTCTTTCATAAAATGGAATTATCCCCTGAAAAGGTGGTTTTTAGCTTTTTGAATAAAACAAACTTTTCATCTGCACTGACACGTAATGGGACGTGATGCGGTAATTATCGTATATAAAAAGCGTAACAAGTTTTAACCTCCAATGCCTAGCCACTGTCTTACCACATATACAGGCAAGCGTACCTGATCGTGAGTAATATAGTGTAGGAAAGTCCAGGTATCGTATCTACCACTGGGAACGGTCAAGTTATCGTAGACTAAAGTCTGAATCGGTTTAATTAATCTAAAAGGGGGGTTTTGTATGAAAAGGTTTGAATACTGAAAAAGATAATTAACTAAGTAAAAACTAAGAAAGCAATTGAAATAATGATTTAAGTTTATAATAAGTGAAAACAACAGTACTTATCATGATAAAGTGAATCCCCAATATGGATGATATGAATAGGTCGAAGGTTTGGTTGTTTTGACTATTGTAGGAATTTAAGTCTGGGACACCCTAACATGTGCAATTTATGGCTATGAACTAGGATACGGTCCTCCTAATTCCAATCCTAAATCGTTTGGTCCACAATCTAGAATCGGTAAACCCTTCCCAATCAATATTGCAATGGCTCTTTTACTATCGGTCATCATTGGTCAAAGTAACCCCTTAACACAACTCTATGGTCCAAGTCAGGCTAAGGTAGGTTGATTATCCTTTCGGAGTCTATCTGTTTTGGTCTAACAAATACACCCAACCAAGTGATTTCAAATCGCCACAACAACAATAATCAGAAAAGAACCATAAAAGACATTTAATTAATCAAAACAAACCAATAAACATTAATCACAAAGTATCATCCATAAAGGTTCATCTATCATGACAAGCACTACTAATAAACTACTCACTCATAATGAAAACAAAAACATAAACAAAAGTGGACATCGACATGATACCGACAGTACAACGATAGATGATCGGAGATCGACTTCCGCAGCGTATCGGCACCTTTCGTACTCTCACTCTCGTTTCTCTGTACTTCCCTCGTGTATCGGACATGTTCAGAACTGAAGGAGGAGGCTGATATTTAAAGGAAAACGTCCAGGCTCCATCTGGCGATCGCCAGACTACTGACTTGGCGACGCCAAGCACTTAAATCAACCCTAATCTTCAACTCAGTCGCACTTGGCGGTGCCAGATTGAGGACTTCGCGATCGCCAAGTGTCTTCTGTGTTGACTTTGTGCATTTTTCACGTTTCTCGCCTTTTTTCGTAGTTTTCCGTTCCACGGCCTCCAAATCCTTCACAAACAATAATAAGCTCATTTAGTGCATGAAATGATCATAAACGGGTGAGAAATGGGGTAAAGTCATACGATTACGCGCAACCAAAACATGTATAATTTTGGTGTTATCAAAATCCCCACACTTAAGCTTTGATTGTCCTCAATCAAAAGACTGAAAGAAAAAAAGATAACTCCAAAATTATCTCCACCCAAGATCATCAAAGAAAAAACAAAGTATACTCACACATTCGAACACACAAACAAGACTCATCAAGCAATCGGATACCAAGGCCAACCTTTTACCCTCACATAGTATGAATAACAATATAAGGTGTATCTCTCGGGGGTAAAAGTGTATATGTAAGTGATCACACCAATACTCGACTAATTCCCGCATGCATAAGCTTGTCACCAAATCTAATCTCCACCACTGAGAAGTTGTCAACCGTCAAGAGGACTTTAGGGTTGTAATGTTAGGCTAAGGGTTAAGGGTAGGATAAAGGATATATAAGTGACTAAGGGTTTTGCAACAAAAACTTGAAAACTCAATCAGTAATGATCCAAACAGTGAAAAAATCTGACTTTCGAACAATGAGACTTTTGGGATGAGTATTCTCTCTTTTCTTAGAATTGGCCTAAGCCTATGGCTTATTTGGGGCGCAAATTCTTTTTTCATTCTTTTCAGCTCTCATTCTTTTCTTTTTGTATTCTCGACTCTTTTGATATTTCTTTTCTTTTTGAGTCTCAAATATTTTATCTTTTCTCTTTTTTTTTCAGAGCAGCAACTATGTTGCTTTTGGGCTCTTTTTAGATCTCATTCCCATAAAAACTGTCAGATACGAAAAACTGGATCAAAACATCTCAAGATTCAAATTTGAGTCACGGCCAAGAGATAGATAAACAATTAGGCTTAAGGATAAAGTGTATAGTGGGTAAAGAAATGAAAAGGCTAAGGCTCAAAATGGTTTCAAGGGATAAAGTGTTAAAAAGTGTACACTTTTCAATTAAAGGCTAGGCAAATCAAATAACCTTATGATGAGGTTATCTGACGAAGGCTAAAAGGGTTAGAAACGAAGGCCTCTATCAGTGCAATGGTGATAAATACTTCTCTTATGTGGTCTTGACAAGCATTCAAATGACAAGTTCTACCTTGGGTCAAAGTCGGTATTCCTCACAGAAATGAATAGATATAACAGTTAAGGCTCAATCTCTCAACGGAATTGGGTGAGACACTCATGGTAATCAGTATTCCAAGGCATCCTTTTACTCAACTAATCCTATTCAGTGTTCTCCTATGCAAGCAACTCAGTCTCAATAACAATCTCAGATTTCGAAAAAAAAAATTGGGGTCAAATCTCAAAGCTTTCAAAAGTTTGAAAAACGACAATCCATAAGCAAAAAGTGAACCCATTTAAACAGATAAGTCTACATAACCCCCTCCCCACACTTAAAATTTGCAGTGTCCTCAATGCAACAATTAACACAATTAAGGAGTAATTGGGAAAAAGAGAAACTTCCCGGGTTATGTGACGAAATCTGTTCTGATCTGAGAGTGGTGCATAAAATTCGTGCTCGATCATAAATCGCCATATCTACCAACAAAAGGAAAAAGAAAAAGTAAAAACGAACAAATGAAAATAAAGCAAACCAAATTACTTAAAATCCTAACAATCCAAGTAGAAAAAAAAATTGTTCAACACAACCACGCAGTTCAAAAATAAAATTGTTTAGGACAACCATATCGAATAACGGAGATAAATAAGAGAGATCAATAAGGGCCACGAGGTTGGTTTTGCCAATCCTCGTAAGTCGGGTAACCGGGCGGAGCATCCTCGGAGTATGGCCAATATGGAGATGGAGCAAAGGAGGTACTCGGTTGAATACCGAAGTGGGAGGCCATCTGGTCCATCACTCCACTTTGCCAGTTGGCTTGGTGAAGAGCCTCCACAGTGTTGTACTCCATATGCTGTTGATGCCGGCCATGAGAAAGTGACATCTCCGAGAGTTGGTTACTCAAGTCTTGGTAACCCGAATACACCGTCCAATCCGCCGGTTGTTGAGTTGCACTCGCCCCACTCGTTCCACTTGTTCCGCCAATTTCGTGTGTGCTCCTCGGTGCTTGACTCGGTTGACTTCTCGGTTGACTCCTATAAGCTTGAGGATTACGGATCCATGCATTGTAGTCTCTTCCGATCGCATGCTCAACTCTCGCCACGCCCATACCTGGGAGTTGGTCCATGTCGATCAACCCTATCTCCCCGAGGTTCGTCATCGAAGCGATCGCGGCGTCGGTTAGGATACCGAAATGTTTGGCCAAGAGTGTCACGTACTGGCCACCAACGATGCGACTACCCTCGCGATAACCGCTCGCCTTAGCTAGTTGAGCGGCGATGAGATACGGAGCATTCGGATATTTGTCATCCGTAGAGAGTTGCTCAAGAAGCCACAAATCCTGCACGGTAACCTTCTCCTCACTTGAAGAACGAGCGTTCACCGCTTGAATGAGCATGCGGTGTAGAAGTCTATCCGACGAAGCAAGAAAACCTTTCACCTTGAGGTTGCCATGATAATCACCATCACCCAAAATCGACCAAGCCAAACTCGGATCAAAATCATCGGGTCTCTTTGCGGTCGCCCACATGTACTCCTCAAATCCGGGAGCATCAACATCCAATTGAGTATATATCCCCAAAGCAAGAGCAAAATCGACCAACGAAAGAGATCTCCAAATGCCACCAAGTCGGAACGTCATACACGATTGATGAAATTCTCCAAGAGCCTTGATCGCATCAAAACGAAACGTGGCCACAAACTCCACGATAAGCTCCCGGTAGAGGGTCTCGGCAATATCGAAAACTCGCTCCCATGCGTGGCAAATGTAGTACTCGTTGCCATCCTCGTCGTATGCGTGTTTCTCAAGAATTGCTTTGATGTCGTTCTCGACCCCCATCGATCGAAGAAGATCCCAATCGACTCTTTTCGGCATGAGAATTTGGCGGGGGAGAAGTCGGTTAACGATGTCCCGAAACTCCTCCTTCTTTCGAGCATTCAACGTCGGGTCGTTCGTAAATGAGGTGAAAACATGACTTCCATCCGGTGCATGGAAGTTAGCTACGGCGGTCGTAGACGAGCGGGTTCTTTGTTTCTACAAAAACCGAAATACCATTGTCTTAGAAAGATTTCAATCCATAAACGCAAGACACGGTTTATTCACATTCGAAATTTCAACGAGACAAGACCTATATACGACTAACAAGTTCAAGCATCACAATCACAAATGCATTAACGGACAAAGGGGATGTGGAACATCCCCACACTTGAACTTTTAGTTCAATCCACAATTTTAAACCAATCTAGCTAGCAAGAAAGAATGGGGGATTTTGGTTTTATCAAAATCCCCACACTTATCATTTAACCACAATTACTAGATTAATCAATCAAATAGCATGCTAGAAACAAGATTTCAATCACAATATAGGGCATGCATTCATCTATAAGCTCTAAACAATCAATGGTGTGTCAAGAAAATTATCAATTCCATTCAAACAAACAAAACACCAGTGATACCCAAAAAGATCTTCAATTACCAAATCGAGCAATCCTTACGAAATCAAAGTTAGGAAACGTACCTTGTTCATGTTGGGAGATGAAATTGAAGCTCAAGAAGGTCGAATTTCGCAAGAACGTGAGAGGGTTTGGCGGCGCCTAAGAGGAATTAGGTTTGTGTGTTTGTGAAAAGTGGGAAAAAGAAGGTTTAAAAACCGTCTGTACCGACTTCGCGTCGCGAAACCCTGGGTTTCGCGTCGCCAAACAGGTTAATTTCAGAAAAACCCTGATTTTTAAAAATTTCGCATCGCCAAACGGCCTTCTTCGCGTTGCCAAGTTCGAAAATTTTTACCTGATCCGTGGCTTACTTACTTGGCGTCGCCAGAATTGGAATCTGGCGATCGCCAAATGCCTACTGTTTCCAACATTTGAAAATTCGCATCGCATTCCGATTTTGCTCGAATCTGGTTTCTATCTCCTCCGTATGGTTACCTAAGCAATATCAAATGAAAACATTAACAAAAACACACAAAAACCATTAAAAACGAAATAAAATCAAAAAGCTCGGGTTGCCTCCCGAGAAGCGCTTCATTTTTGGACGGGTCTAGAGCTCGACCCCACTTTCGGCTCATTTCTAGGCACGTCGGGATGACGAGCCTCTCTTCTTCCTGTGATCTTTCTTGGAGGTTCCTGGTTCCTTGGTTGATTGCTCCTTTTTGCGCATCGGGTTTGAATAGTCCTCCGTTTTCTTTCCAAGCTCATGCGGGAGTAGCAGGCGGTTCATGCTTTTGGTGTAGGCCAGAGAAAGATCATCATAAGGTTCGTCAAGGTGTCTAACCGGCTCTCCGTTAGGGTCAAAGTAAATCCGATTGTCTCCATAGCCTAAGCTTGTGACTTGATTGCGCATATCGGTATTTACTTGAGCGGTGTGCAAGAAAGATCTCCTGAGGATTATCGGGATCTCCGTGTTTTGTGGAAGGTTAGCTATGACGAAGTCCGTATAATACACAAATTTGCCAATACGAATTGGGACTCCTTTCGTTATTCCTAACGGTGTTGTCATGTAACCGTTCACTCCCCGGTATTGATAGTTCGTTGGCACGATCCTCTTGACTCCCATTTTCCTGCAATACCAAACAGGCATCATATTAAGAGTGGCACTTGAATCAACCAAAGCAAGACCACTAAATTTATGACAAGAAATAGGTAAGTTGTAACTCCCTGGATCATGCTTGATGGGTGCGATGTAGATGAGATCATCCTCCGATGCTTTCTCCTTTTCTTTCTCCTTCTCTTTCTCCTTGCCTTTATCTTCTTTCTTCGGGATCATGAACTCCGCGTATCCGCCTTGCTTTCCATCTTCCTCATCATCATCATCACTCGAAGCTTCGGGTACCTTGAGTCGTAGGTGTTCGAAAGACACGGTGAACCCCTCCGAATCATAATCCGTGGCATAATCGGGCTCACTTTCACTCTCGGTCTCCACGTACTTCTTTGTGTAGATGTCCGTCCACTTCTTCTTCGACGACTCTCCGGTTATCATGAGCATTGGCTTCACATTCTCCACCTTCGGGTTGACTTGTGTTTGCGTTGGCAATTCTCCTTGCGTTCTTTCACTTAGCATTTGCGAAACACGTCCAACCTGCAATTCCAAATTGTGGATGGTACTTTGGTGATTACGTAGGTATGAACCCACTTCATCGTTTAGCTTCTTTTGTGCATCCATGAATTGGATAATCCGATCTTCGATAGACACACGTGGCTCTCCATCCGATCTTTGGTTTTGTTGAATTGGTGCAAAGAAACCGGGAGGTCTAGGGATGAAATTACGGTTGTTGTTCCACCTCCCTTGGTAATCGCCTCGGTTGATATAGTTCACCTCCTCGGGTGTCATCATCGGTTTGTTCGGGCAATCCTTAGTCAAATGCGGTCCATTGCACTCCTCGCATCCAACCTGCAAAGCATGAACAGATTTAATTAGTTCTTCAATTTTTCGTTCAAACTTTACCTGTTGGTTTTTCATAGCGGCTAATTCATCGGATGGATCGAAGTCGGTAGAGATCTTTCCGGCCATCCTCGGGATTTGTAATCGCTTGGTCGTCCTCCAATCTATGTTATGTATGAGCATGTCTTCGAGGAGCTTGTAACCTTCCGTGGGCGTTTTGTACATGAAGACACCACCTGCAGATGAATCCAAAGTAGCTCGTGAGGAGTAAGCAAGTCCACTACAGAAAGTTTGAACATGTTCACTCTTATTTAACTCGTGACTCGGGCACGAGTTTAGGAGGTGCTTAAAAAGTTCCCATGCTTCGGATATGGTTTCCCCGTCTTGTTGTTGGAAGGATCGGATCTCGGCTCTCAGTTTGTCGATCTTGGATGGTGGAAAGAATCGGGAAAGGAACTTTGAGCGAAGTCCTTCCCATGTAGTGATTGAGCTCGGCTCTAAAGATCGCAACCAGGCCCTAGCTTCTCCGGTAAGCGTTAGAGGGAAGACCCGAAGATGAATCGCATCATCTCGGTCTGCCTCAAACAGATCACAAATATCCATGAAGTTCTCCATGTGAACGATAGGATTGCTATCGTTTTTCCCGTCGAAGGTAAGGTCCTTGATCATGTGTAGGAGCTTCCCCGGGATTTCTTTGTTCAGGTTCGGCTTCGTGATCGGATTGGTGGGTACAGTTGGAGCGGCTCTCCTGGCGGTCCACATTGGTGCCTCGTCTCCCATCTCAAAAATCAAAGTTCTCGGGCGAACTTTGTTTGCTTTTGACTTCTTTTTGTTTCTTTTTATGAATTCTCTCTCAGGCTCCTCAAAGGCTCTAACAAGTCTGCTGTGACTGAAATCACAACAAACGGTTACGGGCAACTTGCGGGAAACAAAGAGATAAAATAAAATAAGAATAAAACTAATTAATTAAACTAGAAAGCGAATAACTTGCAAGGGAAAGAATCCCTCACAAGGATATATTAACCAAACTAATTAGACTAAAATCTAACAACTACCGTTCCCCGGCAGCGGCGCCAAAAACTTGATGCGGTAATTATCGTATATAAAAAGCGTAACAAGTTTTAACCTCTAATGCCTAGCCACCGTCTTACCACATATACAGGCAAGCGTACCTGATCGTGAGTAATATAGTGTAGGAAAGTCCAGGTATCATATCTACCACTGGGAACGGTCAAGTTATCGTAGACTAAAGTCTGAATCGGTTTAATTAATCTAAAAGGGGGTTTTTGTATGAAAAGGTTTGAATACTGAAAAAGATAATTAACTAAGTAAAAACTAAGAAAGCAATTGAAATAATGATTTAAGTTTATAATAAGGGAAAACAGCAGTACTTATCATGATAAAGTGAATCCCCAATATGGATGATATGAATAGGTCGAAGGTTTGGTTGTTTTGACTATTGTAGGAATTTAAGTCTGGGACACCCTAACATGTGCAATTTATGGCTATGAACTAGGATACGGTCCTCCTAATTCCAATCCTAAATCGTTTGGTCCACAATCTAGAATCGGTAAACCCTTCCCAATCAATATTGCAATGGCTCTTTTACTATCGGTCACTATTGGTCAAAGTAACCCCTTAACACAACTCTATGGTCCAAGTCAGGCTAAGGTAGGTTGATTATCCTTTCGGAGTCTATCTGTTTTGGTCTAACAAATACACCCAACCAAGTGATTTCAAATCGCCACAACAACAATAATCAGAAAAGAACCATAAAAAACATTCAATTAATCAAAACAAACCAATAAACATTAATCACAAAGTATCATCTATAAAGGTTCATCTATCATGACAAGCACTACTAATAAACTACTCACTCATAATGAAAACAAAAACATAAACAAAAGTGGACATCGACATGATACCGACAGTACAACGATAGATGATCGGAGATCGACTTCCGCAGCGTATCGGCACCTTTCGTACTCTCACTCTCGTTTCTCTGTACTTCCCTCGTGTATCGGACATGTTTAGAACTGAAGGAGGAGGCTGATATTTAAAGGAAAACGTCCAGGCTCCATCTGGCGATCGCCAGACTGCTGACTTGGCGACGCCAAGCACTTAAATCAACCCTAATCTTCAACTCAGTCGCACTTGGCAGTGCCAGATTGAGGACTTCGCGATCACCAAGTGTCTTCTGTGTTGACTTTGTGCATTTTTCACGTTTTCTCGCCTTTTTTTTTGTACTTTTCCGTTCCACGGCCTCCAAATCCTTCACAAACAATAATAAGCTCATTTAGTGCATGAAATGATCATAAACGGGTGAAAAATGGGGTAAAGTCATACGATTACGCGCAACCAAAACATGTATAATTTTGGTGTTATCAACGGCTCGTGTCTGATTTTGT
This sequence comes from Centaurea solstitialis, assembly GCA_030169165.1. Lineage (NCBI taxonomy): Eukaryota > Viridiplantae > Streptophyta > Magnoliopsida > Asterales > Asteraceae > Centaurea > Centaurea solstitialis. The sequence continues at coordinate 48,035,701 of CM058047.1, forward strand.
GGAAGAAGACGACGAAATAAGTGCTGATCCTCTTCTAGCACAGAAGGCCGCGCTGAAGGTCTTCAACAAGAATGCAGAGGAACAGGCTGAAGAAGTGAATACCGAGCTTAACTGGTGCAGAGATCGTCTACATCTTCGCAAGCATGGTGCTGCCATTTCCGGAATCCGTCTTCGCCGAACCCGCGGCAAGAGAGGTAATCCTGGCAAAACCTGGATCACCGTCAAGCGCTCTGGAGTAAAAGACGCAGAGCACACTCTGGACAAGTTAGACCGATACAACTTGTCAGAGTGGAATGAAATCAGAAGCCTACTTCCCAAAGCCAACAAGAATTATAGGGCTGAAGTAGAAGAAGTCATAAATGGACTTATTGCTCGCATCAGATGAACAACCGAAATTCCTGATGACTTACTCCAACCTTCTTCAGCACAGCCAAAGCCTCCTGTTAGAAGATCAGCAGGCACTTCAACAAGGAGACCCACTCCTTGCATGCCCAGGACTGCATACAAGCCTATGGATCTCTCGATGCTTGATCTTTCTTTTCCTTCTGGAGTCTCTCTCTCTGAAGGTCAAGTCATCAGAGAACCTGTGCATGGTATTTGTGTAGGTGACAACTCCAACATCCTTCGCTTTCAACGCTTCAGCGAACTACACAAAGCGCCTACTGAGCACTTAGTATCAGTCCTCTTCATCGCACAGAAAGTAAAGAACAAGGACAATAAAGAATTTGTTCGGGCAGTCAGAGCAATCCTTGATAGGAGAATAGCCACTGGTGAAACTCCAATCACTGTCTAAGTCAAGACTGAAGAAATCTCTGAAGACTCTGATAGCTAGAATTCTTTTGTAATTTTTCTTTCAGTATTACAATTATGTACTTGTGTATTTTCTTTATTCTTGTAAAAACTTATATGAGATTAATGGAAATGCATTTCAGTGCATCGTACTTTATTCCATCATAGTACTGAAAAAGATCCCTCAAAACAGTAAATGGGACATGTACCTTTATGAGTTCTATTTCCTACTGTTGAACTCTAGACTTAGAATTATTTCTAAACTTTTCTAGATTAAGACAATTCCTCTGTTGTCTTATCATTATCATTTAGGGGGAGATTGTTGATCCAGCTCTCCTAAGACCTGATGAAATGATAATGATCCTGTTACTTTACTTAGTGAATAGGTTTTTACTTTTGTTATAGCTTGAGGAATTATCACTGAGATTGTTCAGTATCATTCCATGTTACTTATGCTGTAACTTATTTTTATAGTGATCAGGATCAGGATCAGGAGATGAACGAGTCTGTTCTGCAGTCTACTGATCCTGACCACTGAAGTGAAGACCTCCGGAAGACATTAAAGTCATACTCAAAGAACCATCAGCGAAGTCAAAGAATTAGCTGATGACAGGACCAACATGCTCGTGATCTGAAGACGGAACTCAGTAATAGCAGGCTGCTCAAATTCGTATGACGTCCTGAAGACTTATCAGGATACAGTGACCTCTGATCATCACCAGTATCAGAGCTTTCCTCACTGATCAGTATCCTGATCCTGAAGGATTAGTGTAATGTCTTAATCTAATGCACAAAAGGATTATCCGCCTTTACTGACACAAAAGTACATAAGGACAGTCTCTTTTTTGTTCCCTCCGTACTTATCAGACCTCAAGGCAACTGTTTAGTCACATCCTCTTTTGCACACCATGCAAAGAGTATTTGTTTATAGTAAATAGTACAAAGGACCACTTAGAATGTGACACGTACACAAAAGTGAGTCTGCATGCATTTAATGCATTGGGTATAAATAGGACTTGAAGAGATGTTCTCCATACTTCTTCTTCATCCTAAAAAATACCCTAATCCTTTCTTTCTTATTCCTTCTATCTTCTATCTTGTCTTATCTTCTCACTCTAGTGCATAGTGAAAGAACTTAGATTGTTTAGTTTAGACTTGTAGTCTTTTCTATTTCCGCAACAATCTGTAAATTCATATTGTTAATACAACAAAGAATTTAAAAGTGAAATTTGTATGATTATATTCAACCCCCCCCCCCTTCTATAATCCCATACACTATCCTTACTTGAAGGTCACCTCATTGGGACCAACACATCGGGATGGCACAAATCAACCCCGCTGGTCTAGCTACCCTGTGAGGGAAACCTTTTTTTTCGACCGTTTTCTCCCCCAACGGTCATATTATACAACATTTACATTTTTTTTCTACACAACTTCCCTCTACATCAATTTTCTCTATACACCAATCCTCTGATATTTCTTTCATCAAAATAAAAAAATAATGGATTCTTCATCATCATCATCATCAATGGTTGATTTTCCATCATCATCAAAGTGAGGAGCGACCGGACGAAGAGGTTAACACACATAACCTTCAAGATATGACAATGGTTGCTAACAGGGTGTATAATTATATGTTACAACACACAAGGAGTCCAACAACTAGAATTTTTGTCAACAGGGATTGTGAAGTTGCACATCGTTTGATGCAAGATTACCTTTTCAAAAACCCACTATATGGTGAAATCATTTTCAGAAGGATGTTCCAAATGAGTAAAGAACCATTCCTACGAATAGTCAACAATATGGAGCAAGAATATCTATATTTTCAACAAAGTTGGGATGCGAGAGGGAAACGAGGATCTTCACCGTTACAGAAGTGCACAACGGCTATACGCCAACTAGCATACGGGTTATCATCATTTTCACCAAGAATGTTTGCGTAAACCGACCACTAACGATATTCATCATATGTACGCGACACATGAGTTGTTACATGGATTCCCTAGAATGCTCGGTAGCATAGATTGTGCACGTTGGTAGTGAAAAATTGTACTATGGCATGGCGAGCTCAATACATGGAAGGAGATCATCCGCATCTGATGATTATGTTAGAAGCGTTTGCGTTGAAAGACACATGGTTTTGGCATGTATTCTTTGGACCAACCAGCAACGACATAAATCTGTTAAATCGACCGCCTTTGTTCAACAACGTCTTAAATGGAGTTGCACTAAAGAGGCCGTTTGCTATTAACAATGTGCAATACAAGCATGGGTATTATCTTGCCGACGGGATATATCCGGAATGAGCTACTTTTGTGATATCATTTTCGTTTTCAAGTGACCTGAAGCGAATAAAGTTCAAAGCAGCATAACAATCGGCAAGGAAAGACGTGGAACGAGCTTTTGGAATCCTCAAAGGCAAGTTGGCTATAGTAAACAACCCAACACGGGAATGGCGTTCAAGAAAAAATTGAACGATCATGTACGCTTTTGTTATTTTACATAACATGATCTTAAAAGACGAAGGGCATGCTATATGTCCTTTCCAAGAATCCAATCTGCCACCTAGTCAATGAAGAGTTTTTTCAAGAATTATACATAAATACTCAATAAGAAATATGTAACCGGGAAAAACACAACCTCAGATCGGATATCGTGGAGCACATTTAGAACACCCATATACCCAACTTAGATGATCAGTAGTATTTTTTTAAATGTAGTTGTTATGTTTTTAATTTTTAATCTAGTTATAATTTTTATTTTTATGTAATATTGCTTTTTATTAATTAATGAATTAAGAATTTAAATTATATATGTTCCAATATATTTATTAATGAAAAAATATAAAAAAAGTTGAGAGGGGTGGAGGGTGAGTAGTGCATGGATTTTGTAGGGGAAGAATAATGGAAAAGAGAGAAATAGAGTAAAAAGCTGATGTGGCAAGAGGGGTGAAGGGATGTCCAGACCACTCCCTTCACCCTGATTTTTACAATTGTAGGGGAGTTAATATGTTAAAATCCAATGAAATTAAGTGGATCTTATCATATCCAATCATTTATTAGTTTTGCCATCTAATCTGACTAGTACATCACAATTTCACCAAATGTAGTAGCGTGTCCACATTCACTTTCATATTCATGTGAGAGAAATTCATTTTATTTGTATATAGAACTTCAAAATTTGTATATTCAAAAAAAAAGATAACTGCTTTTTCCCATGAACAACAGCTCTAAGTGCATCCATTAGGTGGATGCTCTTAGAAAAAGTAAAAAATGAAAAAATAAATAGCTTTACTCTATATTTATTAATGAAAAAATAAAAACAAAAACTTGGGAGGGGTGAAAGGTGAGTACTACAGGGGTTTCATAGGGATATAATGGTGGAAGAAAGACACGAAGATAAAGTAAAAAACTGATATGGCAAGATGGGTAAAGGGTTGACCACTCCCTTCATCCTAATATTTACATTTTTAGGGGAGTTAATTTATTAAAATCCAATGGAATTAGGTGGATCTTTTCCGATCAAATTATTTATTAGTTTTGCCATCTAATCTAACTAGTACATTACAATTTTAGCCAATCTAGTAGTGTGTCCACATTCACTTTCATATTCATGTGACAAAAGTTCATTTTATTTGTAAATAAAAGTTCAAAATTTGTATATTCAAAAAAAGATAACTGTTTTTTCCATGAACCAGTGGGCTCATAAATTTGTTCATATAAATGAAGAACTATTGGAGATAAAAACTATTTCATCCACTTAGACCATTTTCAACCTATCTCTCAAAACATTAATGGTAACCTGTAACCTATATAGCGGGTAAATATACTAATTAATTAATTAAATTTAATTGACATGTCGTCTCCCATCCATCAATGATTCCTCCTCAGGCCTTAGCCATATACCACCTGGTCGTGCCTCCTCAGCCTTGGCGTCGGCGTCTTCACCTCCTTCGCACTCAGCCGAGCACAGGTTGTCGTCGTCAGTCTCCTCCTCCTCCGCCCTTCGCCTAGCAGAGGCTGCCACCGTCGGTCGTCTCTTCCTTCACCCATCTCCTTCTTCCTCCTCTGTCAATTTGCTTCCATCATCCTCCTCCATCAAACAATCTGCTTCTCCTCCATGCTTATTGCTCTCTCCATCTCTCAATCTGCCTAGATGCTCCCTTGCCTTTTCCTCCATCGTTTATGCTTTCCAATCCATTCTCGCAAAATTGGTCAGTCAATATGGGTTTTGTGTTGTGCAGTTTCGACACCGTGCGTTGCATGGTGACAATAATTTAAAATTTTTTAAAGTAAGTTAAATGGGTCAATTATCACATATCAGATATTAGACTAATAGGAATCAATATTGTATTCCGTATGAATCTACCTTATCATCTTTGTTTGTTATGTTAATATATACAATTAATAAGTTTTATGTATCAATCTTATATCAAACTTTGTATTTGGCTCAAAATAATATAATGAATATGTGTGGTTATTGATTATAATCCAGAGGTGTACTATAAGGATTGTTTTGTCATAATACATAAAATTATCCCTTATATATATTTATATTCACCAAACAAATGCAATGTGTACCTACTTTTGTATAATCACATGATATTTTTTGTAATTTGCTTACACTTGTTGTGATGTACTCATTTGCAACTTTGGCCAACTCGTGTTTGCACGAAGAGAAACATTAGTCATTAGTACGTTAACCACTTAACCATTGGTAGGTTTATTTAAATTGTTAATATTTCATTTTACCTGTCCGAGCTTTTCCCAATCATATTGAGGCAATTTCTTCATAGTTTAAGTTTATCAATAAAGAATTCCGGGAGAAAAGAGGGTTTGATTAATTCTTGACAAGCTCAAGCATGATGATTCGTTTCCTAAAGTTCGAAGGAATTCAACATTATGGTTCGAAAGCAGGTGTCCAAAATTAAAACTTGTTTGGGATAATGGTGCAAGTTCTCGTTCGGCTCTCGGTGATGTCTAGGAATTCTGGTTTTCTGACACATGTGTTTTTTGTTTTTTTTCTTCCCTTGGTCGAATCCTGTTTCTAGGCAGCCTTGGTTTCCCCTTCTTTAGGAATGTCTAGGAATTTTTAACTATTGTACTTCTATTTCTAGCACCTTGCTAGCTTGTTTTAATAATTTTATATTTCGCTTGGTGGGGGTGATGTCATTGCCGAAGCTCCTTCCCTCGTGTACTCCTTTCGCTTTTCAAAAAAATTATCTTCACTTTAAGGCTTAGCCTACGTTGTTACGCACTATATCGTGTTATGGCACGTTACAACTTGTTTATTGCATTTAATGACTTGAGTTTTTTTCCTTCATATTTTCTAATATATAGCTTGATGGATAAATGATAATTACCTTAAAAAGTTGATACTTAAATATACTTAAAAATTAAGATCTTAAATACGCACATATTTACCCAAGATATTTAATCTCATATTTGCATATTGATATCATTAACTTATAAGATTTATATATTTGATAGAAAGAAATGGTACTTCTTTTTAGTTTTAACTTTGTGTAAATATAATTTGTCCTACGACATTATTGAAAATGTTAACACACACAAATACATTTATACATATACATGTGTGTGTATATATATCATCTTAGAACACATCTTGAAAAACGTTGTAATTTTGTCGTAACTCGTTAGACTTTAGGCATAACCTCACTGCATTGTCGCGCCTCATGTCATTTAGAACCGTGTTTTGTATGGCAATTGGATTGTAATTAAATGGTAACTAGATTGAATAGGTTCCATTGAATTTTATTTGATTCTGGACTAGAATCCACTAACCGGTCATTCCAATTTAGATATTAAAGTTTTGATTCTGATCCAATCCAATTAGAATTATACATCCACCTATAATTGGCCGGTTCTAATCATGAATGAGCAAGATTAAGGTGTCATTTGTTTTTTAGAAATCTAAAGTCTTAAATCTGATTTTACATTTAAAAAATAAGAGACAAGATGGCGCACCTCATAAAAGTTCAGAGGATAATAAGATGTTTTCAATATTTTTTTAATAAACAAATAATTTTAAATGTGCAAACCTCTTAATTTTCAGACTTAAGAGGTTTTTAAAGATATTTTTTTAAAGAAAAAAAAAAAAAAACAAAGAGGAGGGCCTAGACCTAGACAACTAAAATTGATCGAAATAGAAGGGGAAATTCTTTTAGGTGGGATTTAAAACGGTCGGGTCAATATGGGTTTTTATAGATTCGTTTGGTATGGAAGAAAGACAAGAGACTGAGAAGGGGTTTTGTAGCTAAGGTTGGCACAGGACCACTGTGTTGGGATGGGATCCACGCCCAATTTTGGAAACTAATCTATCACAACATTTTATTTCATTTCAGCCGTTGGATCATATATATTCGATCCTATTGGACAATATCAACCCTATAAAACTTTTAACAAATATATATATAGATAGAGAAAAGTTCAAATACAAACCATTTTTTGGTTGTGAACGTGAGGACAACCCAGAGCGTACCACGTGTCAATCCAAATTTTCTGCGACTAAGCTTTATTCATAATGAATAACGTTTATTCAGTCGCAGCTTAGTCGCAGAAAATTCAGACTGACACGCGCGACTTGTCTGCATAAAGCCCGCGACTTAGCCTTATTCAGTATGAATATAGCGTTATTCAGTATGAATAACACTAAGTCGCGGGTTTATGCAGACTGAATAACACTAAGTCAAACTGTCACGTATTGCGCTCTGGGTTGTCTTCACGTTCACAACCAAAAAGTGGTTTGCATTTGAACTTTTCTCTCTCTCTCTATATATATATATATATATATATATATATTTATTAATGTTTATTTATTATTCGTTTTTTGAATCGAATACCTGTTTTACATTTTATTGGTTTACTCCAACATGTCATCACATTTCTTTAAGAAATTAAAGATGTAATTAAACTATTTACAAAAGCAATCAAAATTTTAATTACATGAAAAAATCCATGATTTTTACATGTGTATTACTCACACAGATACTATTGTTATGTGTAAATAATTGGTAAGATTTTTATCAAGATAACTTACCAAGAAACTTAGTGCTCAGAAAGCCTACAACATGCAAGTTGCACATCATGACCGTCGTACGAAATAAACAAGCTATACATGTGAGGCATGGTGTGTCTTAAGTCGTGACAACGTATTGTTGTGACCAGTGCTCACTGGCCACCTCATCTTTGTGACCCACTCATACGACTTTGTGTAGTTGGCCTAGGTTGCATATATTGTCCAGAAGATCTGTTTTGCCACACAACATGTGTAATACCAAAACTCATTTCTGACTTACTTTCTAGTGATCCCTTTTTGCACTAGAACACTATGTCTTCCTTGGGACTCTCAATTTTTCCTCTATACAAATCAAACCAAACAAACCCAAACTATTCCAATCATCATTGATGGAGTCTCCCGTGTGATATATGCAGAGACTTGATATCTACCTCAAATAGTACATTGATGTTGGATATTGATACACACTAGTGTTCCACATAGGAAATAGAAGGAAAGTTTTATGAGTATATATGGCCAAACTCACAATAGCCTTCAAAATGAGAGAGAGACCATAGAGATTGATTTTCATTGGATTGTGTGTTGGTTTGACTAATATTTAAACGGTCAAAAGATAGGGTCTTGGGCCAAATTTTTGCAAAATGTAAGACAGTGCAATTGGCGGGTTTCACGCGGGTACAACCCGCCTACAACCCACGTATGCTTTTGTTCAACGTACAAAATTCACACTCCATGCGGGTAAACCCACTTCTTACCCGCCGAACAGTCTGAAATTGTTTTTTGATAGTTGTTTTCGGTTAGATATGGAAGTCTATAAATACCCTTTGTTTCCCAGATTTCCAGACACGAAAATTCCCTCCATTCTCTCTCAGTATCGATGTCCCTATCCATGAAACGTATTATCAATTTGATGGAATTGGATTGACATGCATCAATCCAATTTGATGGTTGTACCCTTAAAGCAACGCTTGATTTCCAAATCACGATTGGGAGCGAAATTTCGTCTTAGGACACCGTTTAGTACATGCCTCTATCATTCAATTCTCTAATCAATTTCATCGTATAAGGTACGATTTCCATTGAATTTTGTGGTTTTTTGTTGGTTAATTTCGTTATATTTCTGTTTATAGAAGTGTTTGTATTCAATACATTGGATTGGTTCTAACAATTGATTGTTTGCATGAAGACATTCTATCTGTGCATAGTATATTAGTCACTACAAGAAAAAAAGACATTTAGTGAGGAAACTTTTTAGTGAGGACAAAATTTCCTTACTCTCTGTGCTTCTCCTCAAGTTTTTGGAGAATGACAAAAATAAATAATTCTTCCTTTCTCTCTGTGTGCTTCTCCTCAAGTTTTTGGAGACTTAACTTTTCTAAACCTTACCCTCCCCTCTAGAGACGACAACAAAGATCGAGGTACCAGAGATCACAATCCTCGTGCAAACAATCAATTACAGACAGAGAAGAAGGATCTTCGTTGGGAATTGAAGACTTTTTCCTTCTACACAACAAATTCTTAACATAATAGTTTTATATGCCATAAATAAATGTTAATTTTAAGTTTAGCTGGTATATAATTATAGAATACTAAACACCGGAATTCTAACCGTTGCATTTGTATTAGAGTAACATAAACTCAAACACAAATATATCAATTACATTACCTAATAATTGAAAATTATATCAGCATGTCGTTATATCAACATAAGTTTCTCACGAACAACCTAATATCAACATAAGTTTCTCACGAACAACCTAATCAACAACGTGATTCCTTTACAAATTCCATCAGTGAAGATTAATTATATTCATATTTTATATGTAAGATTGGGTTTCTTATTTTATTAGTGTACTTAGTGTGTGTACATAGAAATGTATAGTTAATACATTGGGTCACATAATGGATTCATTTTTTTTGTGGTGTGTGTATGGTGTGGGAAGGAGGCTGCCATTCCTCCCCTCTCGCTATTTCAAACTATTCCATACTTCCAATTTAATCTACACGTACTTTCTTCTTATATTAACCCTTCATGTTCAAGTTTTAACCAGCTTAGCCCCTCACTAGTTCTTATTTCATTTTAGACCTAAGTCTTAGGTGGTGTTTGGTTCAAAGAATGATTTTGAATGAAATGGAATTTGTCAAATAAATTTAAATTTGAACGAATTAGAATGAAATATTGTCAGGTTAGACCGCATATTTGATTAACATAATTGGAATGAAATCTGTTAAAAAAATTAGAATCTGTCAATTTGATTCATAAAATGCAACTTAGAAATTGAAATGAATTTTTACTAAATGACCACAATACCCATTTTTTTTTCTTTCACCAAGTGCTTTAATAAAATAGTCACTAAATACTTTTTTTTGACTAAAAATACTTTTATAAAATAATTGTTAAATAATTTGATATAATTTAATAAAATAACTATTAAATAATTTAATAAAACATTTTTTTTGTTTTTAGGTTATGTTTAATCAAAGATATATCTGGCATTATGAAAAGAATGAACTTACTCAGTTGCTAATAAATGTCAAATTTCTTCCTTTGTGAAATTTGATAGAATTCAAAGATTTCTTCTATGATAAAGAACAAATGAATCAAAATAATGAAATTTGGACAATGAAATTCAATATTATAATTTCATCAGATTCCTTTAAAATCTGTAAACCAAATGGTCACCTTAGGTTTTAGAGCATCTTCAATAACTATGTTGATTTTAGAAAATTATTCTTTTTTCCAAAAAAACTATATTATAATGTATCTTAAAATAGAGAAAATGATATAGAACCCATAGAAATATTTAAATTTGGAGAAATCTCAACAATTTAATATTGAGAAAGATATATTATAGTAATTATTTCAATCAATAAGATTGAATGTATTATGTTTTTCGTAAAGGTTTTTTAAATGTTATTGTAATAATTAATTTATAAAATATTTTAATAATATAATTAGTGTTAAAATTGTTAAAATACAATTATTGTTGAATTTGGATATAATTTCTTTGAAGACTTTAACACTATATTGTTGTACAATAGTTTTTCGTATTATTTTATGCCGCGTGTACGAAAGTTAGAAAAAGAGATTGAATGGTAGCAATGTTGTACACGATTACCTCGTTTAAAATACATCCACATATCCAAATTAATATATTGTCCTCTTCTTACCAAATAATGAACCAAATGTAATTCATCAAAATAAACCAACACTCAAAACTATTGTACACGGCCACATATGTATTTATTGATACTACAATTACTAGATGTGGTAAAATGGCATTAATAAAAATAAATTCGGGTTAAACTTAATATTATTTAAATATTAACCAATACATTCGATTGATCTGTCAATATATATTTTTTATCATTTTGTTTTCATTATATTTATTTATTTTTAATGTTATTACTTACTTTTTTTGTTGTTTTGTATATTTTATATTATACATACATACACATATATATAGGGTTAGGTCTAAATGTGAACTCAATTTTGGTTGTGAACGTAAGGACGAATCTCACCCACATTGGTTACGGTAGACGCAATCACGGAGGATTGACATCTTTGTTGAGCGGATGAGTGGCTGAGATTCAATTCGACAAAACCGAATTTATTGACCGGATGAGTGGCTGAGATTCGTCCTTATGTTCACAACCAAAATTGAGTTCACATTTGAACTTTCTCTCTCTCTCTCTCTCTCTCTCTCTCTCTATATATATATATATAATATATATATATATATTATACTAGTTTTGACTCTGTGTAATACACGGATAATTTCAAAAAATTAAACCATGTCAAAAACCTTATATTACAAATATGAATAGAATCATCATAATCATATCATCATGTGTATGAAAAAATAAAAATTGAAGAGCGTTTGTAATACAAAATAACACAAAAAGTGTAATCAATGATCATAAATACAATGTCACATACGAGAAATCAACAACTCCAACTTGGACTATAAACATGAATAGAATCATCATAATCATATCATCATGTGTAGGAAAAATAAAAATTAAAGAGCGTTTGATTAATTACTTTTGTGTGTATGTGTAATTGGTAGTGGCTTAATTAAGAGAGTTGCAACAATTGATTGAGATTGAGAGATTGAAAAGTATTTTAGATTGAATTAAGAGATTGAGATTGAGATTGATTGATTGAGATTAGTGTGATATTTTTGGATTAAAACTGTTTGATTTAATTATGTAGAGGATTTTTGAAAGTGGTATTTATCTTTTACATTGTTTTATTTATTGTTTTCATATTTATCTATAGTTTAGATTAAAAGGTTCGATTTAATTATGTAGAGGATTTTTTAAACCGTTTGATTTAATTATGTAGAGGAATTTTGAAAGTGGTATTTATCTTTTACATTATTTTATTTATTGTTTTCATATTTATCTATAGTTTGGATTAAACGGTTTGATTTAATTATGTAGAGGATTTTTTAACGTGATGTGGCAGACACACATGCATGACATGTGGCGAAAACCGAAACCGGCTCACCAGAACGTGACACGTGGCAATTCGGCTCACCAGAGCACGGCACGTGTCAATCAGTTACTCTTTGTAGAGGATTTTTGAAAGTGGTATTTGTCTTTTACATTATTTTATTTATTGTTTTCATATTTATCTATAGTTTGGATTAAACGGTTTGATTTAATTATGTAGAGAATTTTTTAAAGTGATGTGGCAGACACACATGCATGACATGTAGCGAAAACTGAAACCGGCTCACCAGAACGTGACACGTGGTAATTCGGCTCACCAGAGCACGACACGTGTCAATTAGTTACTCTTTTATTATATATAGATATATATAGAGGAAAGTTCAAATGTGAACCACTTTTTGGTTGTGAACGTGAGGACAGCCGAGAGCACGACACGTGGCGGCTTTAAGTGTGGTCCCCCCCCTTAATTCAATGCCCTCCATCGCGCCTAGTCATCCGCCGTGGAGTTGACGTGGCGCCTAGTCATCTGCCACGTGTCGCGTTCTCGTTTGTCCTCACGTTCACAACCAAAAAGTGGTTCACATTTGAACCCACCCCTATATATATATATATAAGAGGTAACATCTAGAGATGACCAAATAAAGGGTGAAAACTTGAGTACCAATCTAAGCATTTAATCTGAAAAGGGCATGATTGTCATTTGGCAAAAAAGAGATTCACAGTTCAATCACCATATGAATATTCAAATTCAGTATAATGAAACTGTTAGGATTATGTGCAAGACAGTAACAAGGTTTACCGTGTCCAATGTTATAAGACACTAGTGGGTCACACTGCTACACACCCAATTTGAGATCAAGTGGATTTACCAGTTTGATGGAATAATTAATTAGTATAAATTAATTATTGAGTGAGAAATAAATAATAAATAGTTATTTATTATTTAGTTATATATAAAATATCAGTTGGTATATTTTATATTATTAATTAATAGTTAATTAATTAATTAAAGGGTTTAAGATATTTAATTAATAGTTTATTAACTAAATAAAGAGTTTTAGTTTGATTAAATAACTTTAACGGGATTTTTAATTGAACGGGCTTTCTTTTTTGGGTATTACTATATTTATGGATATAAATATGGTAAACCCTAGTCAGTTTATTTATTCGATTAATCTTGACTGAAAAGAAACCCAAGAGAAAAACCTGAACCCTTCCATCTCTCTCTCTCCATCGATTTTAGTGAGGCAACCCACGGCGGTCTAGCAGCCAATCTCCTAGTGGTGCAGTAGCAGTGTATCCCTCACCAGCTTTCCGGAGGTTTCGTTTGCGTAACATTACGAGGTAATTTTCGATAACCCCTCTTGATTGTGTCTGAACGATTTTGGACGGATCTATGATTGGGGATAATCTGTTTTATCCCGCTGCGTATGTTTATTGTACCCGTTAATCCCCAACAGTGGTATCAGAGCCACTTCCATAATCTTTCAGACCTGATTGTTTATGGTTTTGATAAAAAGGATTTCGTTTTTAAAAATCTAATATTTATTCGTTTGTTACTAAAAATCGGATTTTTTTATCGTAAACCCGAAAATTCGTGGCAATCGGCGGCGGAACGGCGGCAGTTAGCCTACCGAACCACCGGTTGATCGCCGGACGAAACTCGATCGGAGCCACATCGCAACCGACCACCGAGCAACGGTGGCCGTGTGCGATGGAACAGCCACCAAAGCCGCAAGGCGATGGTGGTGTTGATTGTCGATCGACCAAACCACGGTGGCGGCGGCCGATTGCTGCTGCTGCCCGTGGTGGCCGGTGATGGTGGCGACGTTTACGTTGCTGCTGTTGCCGGTCGATGGTGGCGGCGATCGACAGCCACGGAATCAAATCAACCACCAAAGCCGCTGATCGGCGATGGTGGTGTGCGTGTTGGTAGCGGCCGTAGCCGCATATGCCACCGAACGCCATGGGCGATGGTGGTGGCCCTTGAGCTGTCGCCGTCGCCGGTGAATCGAACCACCGATCGACAGCCTAGTCGTGGCGGATCGATGGTGATGGTGTTTGATTTCGACCGCCGTAAGGCGGTGATGCTGTTGGTGATCGGAATCGCCAGCAGTGGCGATTGATGGTGGCGGCTTTGCTGTTGCCGTCGTCGTCGTGTGCCACCGGTGATGGCGGAGATGCTACGACGTTGTTGTCATCACCGGAAGAAGCGATGTGGGTGACTCGGTGGTTTGTGATAACCGACTGTTACAAACGAACCACCGGTTACCGTAAAGTTTTTCGCAAAACTAACGATCATTATCAGTTGTGTAACGATAAGCTTAATTCACAATAAACATTGACGATAAAGGATTGTTTAATCTTGGATTATTATTTTTGGTAACGTTTTATCTCATTGTAATTATCAATTATAAAATTCAGTTTAATTTTATAATCTTATCGAAATCCAGTTTTTATCAAACAGTTATTTTAATAATTTAGCTTAATTATTATATGGTTGTGTTATGTCATAGCCAAACCCTTTTGACCAGTGGTTGTGTTTTTATTTTATTATGTTATAATAAGGGAGGCCTGCGTGCCACTTGCAACCCTCTTGTAATTTTATTTATAGTTAAATTTTTCCCGGGAGGCCTGCGTGCCAATTTTTTTTATGTCCCGTTTGTAAAAATATTTAAGATATTAAAATTACTGAAGACGAAGGCAAGATGACAACCATGGATCTCGGAGCCAGTGGGAGTGCCAGAAGTTGAAGACTTTTGTCACTTAGGATTGAGACTGTTGTTCTGTGTTGGCTCACAAAACAACAATAGTTTTTAAGGGTTATGGCTATGACGTTGTAGTTTATATTTAATTGCGTGGTTGATTTTATTGCGTAGCTAAAATTAAATATAAACTGAATGAATGTTTTAAAATGGATACAAATACAATCTGTGTTTGGATCCGAGTTTAAAAAAAAAAAGGAAAACTGGCAATTTTGTAACCCTTATTAAAAATCATAGATCAGTAAGTGCAACCCACTTTAGGGACACCTCCGGTGTAAGGTACGTAGGGCATTGCGAGTGATCACGCTTCAATCGCCCGCGTTCAAACCGAAATTGGAGGGGATAAAAACTCTGCGAATTATCTCCGGTGGTACCGGCCAGAGTATGTCCAGGCCCCGGGTGGTGCGATCTGTTTTGGTAATTATCTATTCACCGGGTGGTACCGGGCCAAAATGCACTAGAGGGACCAAATATGCACGGATTGAATATTCGATGTCCCGACGATCTAGGAGTCGTATTTTCGTATTAAAATGCGATTGGTATAAGTATTACCTACCATAAATCACATGAGTCGGCCTGACATGATCACATGCTTGCAGACACATGTGAAATATGGATTCTAGTCTAATATATTAATTTAAAGGGTTATGATTTATTAGAAGTTTTATAATTTTAAACTAAATTGGAATTTTATATTTGTAGATGTCTAAATCTGTAGTCCCGTTTTACACCCCTGAGGAATCGCTCCGCCCCATCAACGGTAAATGGAAGCTTACAGGACAAAATTTTCCAGTTTGGAAAATGCACCTTGACAATGTCTTGAGTGCACAGGGTAAGCTGTACATTTTGGAAAAACCTGTTTCACGACCCAAGAGCAATTCTCCTGAAGAGGAATTTGCTCAGTACTTTAAATATTTATCAGATGAATCTGATGTCATGTCGATTCTGATTTTCTCTATATCACCTGAGTTTTCGGGAGGTTTAAGAGATAAATCCTGTCATGAGGTCGTGAAAGACAAGAAAACCAGTTGGGTTTCTACAAACATACAGGTAAGCTTCTGATCATGAAAGAGATACTTTCACTGAAGCTAAGAAGGAACCAATCAGTTAAAGATCATCTTATCGAAATGAGAAGACTCTTTAAATGCTTGACACGTCTGGGATACAAGATGGCTCAAGAAGAGTTAATGCATCTCATGTGGTACTCACTCCCGAAGGAGATATGTGACACAGCTAGTGCCTACATGAAGAAATCAAGGAAGGACGTGACAATATTACATGAAGACATTTTGGCCAGTCTAGAGCCGGAACCAGCGCCTGCTGAACTCATGGACACTGATTGGATTGATGAGCTGGGAGATCTGAGTTGCCCAGAATGCGGTAGCCAGGATATTTGCGAGCACTCGATGAATATCGACCAGGTTGAGATCGGTTTACCCGATGCTCCAGGTATCTTTATGATAGATTGCTTAATGACTTCTTATGAATCATGGGTAATTGATACAGGCAGTGGTAACCACATTTGTAATCATTTACAGGGATTCACTAGAAGAGAGACTTTGAGGAAGGACCGTTCGAACCTGCGAGTTGGCGAAGGCACTCCGCTGATAGCTGATGCAGTAGGATCTTATAGTCTTAGTTTACCCTCGGGTCTAGTTTTGGAACTGGAAAATTGTTATTATGTTCCAAAGATGATTAAGAATGTTATGTCTTTTGATTTATTAGTAGACCAAGGATTTTATTATAAATATGATTATAAAATGCTTTCAGTCTTTAAAAATAATATTTTCTATTTTAAAGGTACACCTGTAAATGGTCTATATACTATAAATCTGCAAGACGATAATAAAGAAATATATCATATAAGTAACGATCCAAAGACATTGAGGATCAAACTTACCTCTGGCATTGTCGTTTAGGCCACATAAAGAAGAAACGCGTTGAACTACTCCTAAAAGGAGGTTTTCTTGGCACTTTTGATTTTAAACCTTTTGACAACTGCGAATCATGTTTATCTGGCAAAATGGCAAAAGAACCTTTCAACAAAGATAATGAAAGGGCTTCTGACTTGTTAGAAATAGTTCACACAGATGTTTGTGGACCATTTAGTCATGAGGCAAGAGGAGGATACTGGTACTTCATCACATTTACTGACGATTTTAGTAGATATGGTTATGTCTACTTGATGAGATATAAATCTGAAAGCTTTGAGAAATTCAGAGATATCAGAATGAAGTACAGAATCAACTTGACAGAAAGATCAAGTTTTTACGGTCAGATCGAGGAGGCGAATATCTTAGTCAAGAGTTTGGCAATCATCTGATAGAATGTGGGATTGTATCACAACTCACACCTCCGTATACACCACAGATGAATGGTGTGTCAGAAAGGAGGAATCGTACATTACTAGATATGGTACGATCAATGATGTGTCACTCTACACTACCAGTGTCATTCTGGGGACATGCGCTCGAAACAGTAGCACATATACTGAACAGAGCGCCAACAAAGTCGGTAGAAAAGACGCCATACGAGTTATGGAAGGGTAAGAAACCCAAAATGTCTTTTCTGAAAACTTGGGGTTGTGAGGTTTACGTCAAGCGACCTACCTCAGAAAAACTCAAGCCCAAATCCGACAAGTGTTTCTTCGTAGGATATCCCAAAACCCCGGGGGATATTACTTCTACAACCCAGAAGAGAACAAAGTTTTTGTTGCTCGAAATGGAAAATTTCTGGAAGAAAAATTTCTCAGTTCCGGGAACACCAGAGAGGATGTAGATCTACAGGTAGTAGATAAAGAAAACACTACACCGATTGTTGAGCTAGAAATTCAACATGAAAATGTTGAACCTCAATCAGAACCGATTGAGGAAGTGCAAACACAGCACCTTTGCAGATCCAATAGGGTAAGACAAGAACCAGATAGGTATCTTGGGTTTCTAGTATCTCAGGATGGTGGAGACTTGAATGAACCAACATCATATGGAGAAGCTGTGTCAGGCAGTGAGTCTGAATAATGGCAAAAAACCATGAATGCCGAGATGCAGTCCATGTAAGACAACCAAGTATGGGAGTTGACTGATTTACCCCAGCACCGTAGAGCTGTTGGACGTAAATGGGTTTTCAAGAAGAAAACTGACATGGACGGAAATGTACACACTTTCAAGGCTAGATTGGTCGCAAAAGGATTCACGCAAACTCATGGTATTGACTATGATGAAACCTTTACACCAGTAGCCATGTTAGAATCAATTAGGATTCTGATGGCCATTTCAGCGTATTTTAATTACGAGATCTGGCAAATGGACGTCAAGACAGCCTTTCTGAATGAAAAGTTAACAGAAGACGTCTATATGGAACAACCAGAAGGATTTGAAGATCCTAAGAACCCTAATAAAGTGTGTAAACTGCTAAAATCCATTTATGGATTAAAGCAAGCATCTCGAAGTTGGAACTTACATTTTGATGAGCGAATCAAAGAGTTTGGTTTCGCGAAAAGTGAGTTTGAGCCATGTGTTTACACTAAGTTCAGTGGGAGCATAGTAACCTTCTTGGTCTTGTATGTAGACGACATTCTACTCATAGGAAACGATGTACCAACTTTACAGAGTGTAAAGAGTTGGTTAAGCAAATGTTTCCAGATGAAAGACCTAGGAGAAGCCGCTTATATACTTGGCATAAAAATCTATAGAAATAGATCTAAGCGGCTTATCGGACTTAGCCAAAGTACGTACATTGACAAAATCCTGAAGAAATTCAGGATGGATGAATCAAAGAAAGGATTTATCCCAATGCAGCATGGCATAGTGTTAAGTAAAACACAGTGTCCTATTTCTAGCCAAGATCAGGACAAGATGAAATCGGTTCCATATGCATCAGCAATTGGATCGATTATGTATGCCATGTTATGTACTAGGCCCGATGTTGCTTACTTAGTAAGTGTTACGAGCAGATATCAACAGAACCCAGGGGAACCTCATTGGGTGGCTGTCAAGAACATTCTCAAGTACTTGAGAAGAACAAAAGACATGTTCTTGGTCTTTGGAGGTTCTGAGGATGAAATTAGTGTCATCGGATATTCTGACGCTAGTTTCCAGACCGATAGAGATGATTTCAGATCACAGTCAGGGTACGTCTTTACCCTAAACGGAGGCGCGATCTCGTGGAAGAGCTCGAAGCAGGATACGATTGCAGATTCAACTACAGAAGCAGAGTACATTGCAGCATCTGATGCGGCAAAGGAAGCTGTCTGGCTGAGGAATTTTCTATCGGATCTAACAGTCGTTGCCGGTGTCTCTAGACCGATCAATATATTCTATGACAACTCGGGAGCCGTAGCGCAAGCAAAGGAGCCCAGAGAACATCACATGTCAAGACACGTGCTCAGAAAATATCACCTCATCCGAGAGATCATTGGAAGAGGAGATGTAAGGATATGCAAGATTCCGACGGAAGACAAAGCCGATCCGCTGACAAAGCCGCTAGCAAGGGTGAAGCATGAGGCTCATGCAAGTTCCATTGGGATGCAGTACCTGGACACCAGTAGCTAGTCTTAGTTTATTATTATTACGGTAGTTTAATTTTGAGACATTAAATCATGTAAAGTTTTATTTCACAGTGTGATTGAAATATTGGAGGTTTTAATTCATGATTGTTCCAAAAGTTAAACTGTTTTTGCATATTTAATGTATCCATGATTTATGCAAAGTCTTGCAATAAAGTCTAAATTTCCGTAGCCACTTATTGAAATGGGAATTTCAATAAGGAGTTTAACGCTATTATAAATACTTGATGATTTATTCAAAGTAAAGAGTAAAAGCACAAGTGATGTGACCAAGTATTTTTAGATACTCATCAGAGTGTTTGAGTATTGGAAGTGACCAGTTTCAAGTCTGCTTCATGGAGCCCCAGTCATAAGCATTGACTTGATGATAGGTTGTCCTTAGACCTGAGATATTTGGTTTGGAAACACGAGGACTACTGTACTCTTAGCGCGTTCTAACGCTGCACCGTAACAGGGCGGCCATACGGGACGTGACTAGATGCAGCGGAAGCCGTGGATCCAAATGCAGATAGTCAAGAAGGGATTTGCACCTCTACAATAGAGAGATATTTCCGGGCCCCTTGACGATTAAGATTTGCAGAAAACGCGTGGCCACGCTCGGATAAAATAACAGTTGTCATTTAGTAATATCCGTTACTGCAGGCAATCGAAATCATAGTCGAGAAATACTTGTTTTTGAGAAATGAATCCCCCACTCCATGTCTCAAATTCATTTTAGAAATATCGCGTGTAAAAGGAATGAACCTGTGTACAAATTCAAGCGTGAATTGTATCTCTGGATATAAGAGATCTTATAACCTGGTTAACCTAAGTGTCTGGCTAGGGACCTCCTTAGGCAAATGGTAATAGTACAGTTACATGTCTGGCACAAGTGGGAGTCTGTTAGGATTATGTGCAAGACAGTAACAAGGTTTACCGTGTCCAATGTTATAAGACACTAGTGGGTCACACTGCTACACACCCAATTTGAGATCAAGTGGATTTACCAGTTTGATGGAATAATTAATTAGTATAAATTAATTATTGAGTGAGAAATAATTAATAAATAGTTATTTATTATTTAGTTATATATAAAATATCAGTTGGTATATTTTATATTATTAATTAATAGTTAATTAATTAATTAAAGGGTTTAAGATATTTAATTAATAGTGTATTAATTAAATAAAGAGTTTTAGTTTGATTAAATAACTTTAACGGGCTTTTTAATTGAACGGGCTTTCTTATTTGGGTATTACCATATTTATGGATATAAATATGATCCATAAATATGGTAAACCCTAGTCAGTTTATTCATTCGATTAATCTTGACTGAAAAGAAACCCCAGAGAAAAACCTGAACCCTTCCATCTCTCCCTCTCCATCGATTTTAGTGAGACAACCCACGGCGGTCTATTAGCCAATCTCCTGGTGGTGCAGTAGCGGTGTATCCCTCACCAGCTTTCCGAAGGTTTCGTTTGCGTAACATTACGAGGTAATTTTCGATAACCCCTCTCGATTGTGTCTGAACGATTTTGGATGGATCTACGATTGGGGATAATCTGTTTTATTCCGCTGCGTATGTTTATTGTACCCGTTAATCCCCAACAGAAACTTCATATTCACCACATGAATGTTTAGATTCACTAGATGAAACTTCATATTCATCTTATGAATCTTCATATTTACTAGATGAACATTCATATTCATCTTATATATCTTTTTTTAGAGGAAACCATGCAATTTTATAGAAACAATAAAAGAAAAGGAAACAACACAGACAACCAGCAAAACCAAAGCCAGAAGCACAAAAAATCCGACACTAATCCAAACCAATAGACTAAAAGCTAAAACAGACAAAGGCTAACAGACTCAAACAAGGTACAAAAGAAAATAAAACACCAACGCTTCCAGAAGACTATCCACCGCACATTCCGAGGAAAGAAACACTTCCACACTTCACGAAACCACATCATGCATTGTAAGCACCTTCTTCCGCCACTTCCAAGCTATGCGATCAAAGACACAAGAAAGGATGAGTTGAACAGGGTGGGGAATCGGTTTAGAGTCACCAACAAACAATCTGCGATTCCGCTCACACCACACGACTTAAACAGTCGACGCAAGCGCCAACCTGTGCTATAAATGCTTCGGGGCCATATCAGTATCAGAGAGAGCAGCCAAAATATTATCCCACGAGCAAGGAAAACTAGTCCACTATAATTTTGCGATCACCTGCAACCATACCTGACGAGAAAACGTGCACTCGAAAAATAGGTGATTATGAGAATCCCGAACAATCCCGCACAAACTACATTTTAGGTCTGGTGGTTCATGCTTCCATTCAGCAATGCGGTCTTGTGTTGGTAAACGAAGTAGACATGCAGTCCACAAATAAAACGAGTGCTTGGTTATGACCCTTAAACCAAACAAAGTCCGCCAACTAACCGTGGGAAACTGTCCTACAAAAGCTTGATAAGCTTTCTGGACCGTAAACTCCCCACCTCCATTAGAGGCCAAATTCCAACATCTAACATCATCCGCACCATCTATAATAGTCGGTAAACCAGTAGAAGCAAGGATTGGATACCGCTTAATCCAAGTAATTGGCCACCCATCAGGAAGAGCCTCCAAAAGTTGTTGCACCGTGATAGAGACATAGAAAGAAGCTGCGTGAATGAACCGATGAGATATAAACATTGAAAGAGGTCCACAAGATAACCAAGCATATTCCCACGCATTGGTTGTTAAACCATTTCCAATGTGCACCGAGACGTATCTCCGCAAATCAGATCGAATCCCCATCATCTTCACTAACACCCAAGACCAACGATTAGTTCTCCTTGCAGACCAAAAAACCATATCCCGTATAGAATAGTGTCGAATCTAATCCACCCATAAACAGTTACAGCTGGATAGAATTGCCCAAAGATATTTAGCAATAAGAGCACAGTTCCATGCCGCAAGATGTCTGAACCCAAGGCCACCACACTCTTTAGGTCGACACACTAGAGACCATGCCACCTTGCACCTGCCCCTAGACGAATCCCCTTGTGCCCATAAGAAATTTCGAAACAAGCTCTCTAGCTCATGTATGATACCGGATGGAAATAAAAAAATAGCCATCCAATACAATTGCAAGGATTGAAGCACCGAGATAATATGTTGTTTTCTACCACCAAACGAAAGAACCTTAGACTTCCAATTTTGGAGTCTATGCTTTACTTTTGTTACAAGGACTCCATAGTCAACCATCTTAAGCGACACCGGAGAAAGAGGGACCCCTAGATAGCCAATAGGAAAGCTACCAGATCTGAATGGAAGACATTCAATAATAGCCGCTTGCACATTCGGTGCCACATGACCAAAGAAGACATCACTCTTCTGTAAGTTTGGTGACATGCCAGATCGTGTAGCAAAGAGGGATAGAGTCTTCTTTAAGACCTCAACAGACGCTACATCCCCTCTTGTGAAGACAAACAAATCATCTGCAAAACAGAGGTGAGAAATACCAAAATCCGCACAACCATGGTGAAAGCCAATTCATCTTATATATCTTCAGATTCACTAGATGAAACTTCATATTCACCTTATAAATCTTCAGATTTATTCGATGAATATTCATATTCACCTTATGAATCTTCAGATTCACTGAATGAAACTTCATGTGCACCTTATTAGTCTTTATATTCACCTTGATGAAACTTCATATTCATCTTATGATTTTCACTAGATGAAACTTCATATTCACTTTATGAATCTTCAGTTTCACTAGATGAAACTTTATATTCATCTTATGAAACTTCATATTCACCTTATGAATCTTCAGATTCACTATATAAAAATAACAATCACCGTAATTCACCTAATGAATCCAAAAATAATGTCCATTTACATGTAAATTCACCTTATAAATACAAACATAAATTCACCTTATAAATGCAAAATAAAATGTTCATTTACATTTAAATTCACCCAATGAATACAAAACAAATGTACATTTACATTTGAATTCACATAATGGATACAAACATAATATCCAATTGTAACTAAATTCACCTAATGGATTCAAATATAATATCCATTTATATCTAAATTCACCTAATGAATCTTCACATCAACGTCTACTTAGGCCTTCAAGAAGACATGATGAACACTCAAGAACACATGATGAACCTTCATGAACACAACATCAAAATGTCTAATTTTTCATAAATGATTTTCTAAAATGTTCATAAAAAATGTTAAAAATTCAAATATGTTGCTCAAATCAAGATTACAAACAACTTTTGTGAATCTCTAAAAAAAACAACTTTGTGAAGCAACAATCTCCAAAATTGAATCAAACTATCCTAACTTTGGGGGAAAAAATTAAGAACCCTAGAAATTGGGATTTTAGTTAGAAATACAAAATTACCAAATCTGGTGGTGATAAACGATCAGTGGTGGAGGACGACGACGGTGGTGCAAGAGGCTGAGATCTCACTGGTGCTGTGGAGGATTAAGGCTGACATCCAGAATCTGACAACGACCAGATCAGAATTATGAATGAGATAGTGGAGGTAGACAATGGTGGTGGTGGTGGCGGCAACGATTTGCAGTGAACCGCTGATGTGGTAAATATATATATATATATACACACACACGTATATATATAGAGGTGCTTCTCCTATATATATATATATATATATATATATATAAATACCAAACAAATTAAACCCTTTTTAATTACCCAACTAAACTACCACAAACAGGCAAATATGACCTGATTGCAAACAGTATAGTATATATATAAGTACATGTATCGTTCTTACCACTGAGAACAGTGAAGCTACCTATTCTAACTATAAAACTTTCACTAATTAATCTAATGAAAATATCTTTGGGGGGTTTTATGATTAACAACTATTGAT
This sequence comes from Centaurea solstitialis, assembly GCA_030169165.1. Lineage (NCBI taxonomy): Eukaryota > Viridiplantae > Streptophyta > Magnoliopsida > Asterales > Asteraceae > Centaurea > Centaurea solstitialis. The sequence continues at coordinate 48,060,210 of CM058047.1, forward strand.
AAGAAACTAAAAAGAAAACATTTAAAGGTGAAAACTTTATATGCGAAGCGGTATTCATTATGGATCTATGAATCCTTTTTCAGATAATTTGAATTAAGCAATTAACACCATGATGAATGACACTTTTAGAACTTGTTCAATTCAAACAACTCAGATTATCTAGTAACCATTAACTGCATACTATCCTAGTTCTTCAATCTAAGGGCATACTATCCTCATATACTAGATTATCCCTTTTTATGACCAAGTTATCAGACCCTACTCTCCATTCTTCCTAAACTTAAGAGATTGTCTGTCAGGTCACCAAAGTGAAAGGCATAGGAGGTTGATTAACTGAAAAGAGTCTCTCTAACAATATTAGATACACCCAACCAATGATTTCAAGTAGCGAAAGTTAAAACCATAAAAAGGAGTTTACAAGAAAATCATTCAAAAGCCATAAATCATTCATAAAATATAAAGCAAATCATCATCCAAGTTCATCGAACCATAATGAGTACTAATAATAACTAGCTACTAAACTTATTGAATGACAAAATCAACGATAGATAAAAACACATTATGCACACCGTGCAGCGATTGAAGAGTATACACCATTAATGCGACTCTGGATAGCAACCGGTGAACGGGTGAAGTATCACTAAGATTAAGCACCTTCTTCAATTGTTGGTTCATACAATCTTGATCTTTCCTCACGTCTCCTTCACTGTTGATCTCCCTTGCTCTGATATTCTCTGTTCTATATGAAACCCTATAGTATTGTAGCATATATGAATTTTGTTTGTTTAACTCATGTCTTTCCAAAACATTATTACAAGACACGTATCTTTAGGAAAATAAGTTCTTTACCTCTTAAGATAGAAAATTTGTCTGTATACGCTGTATATCTTACCATTGAACCAATTTCATAGTGGAATCTGTACCAAATACTTATTATTATTTTTTTAACGATATTTTTGTTGGGAACCGGAGGCACAAACATACGCAGCGGAAAACTAAATTCCAATTCCCAATCAAGGATCCAATCCTAAACCTTTTAGATACAATACGAGGGTGTTTTGGTGGTTTACCTTTTAGCGAAAAATTCTCCGAAACGCAAGCAGGGGTACACCGCTACTGAAACCGGTTGAAAGAGCTGCTAGACCACCGAGGATTATCCCGAAAAACGACTCCGTTCACCCACTGTGTTTGGTTGCCGGTTTTGGGAAGGGAGAGAGAGAGAAAAAGCTTTTCTTGGGGAATAAGTTTCTGATCTATATTCTTGTTACCCCTAGGCCTTTATTTATATGGATAAACCTGACAGTGTTTGATTCCATATATAACTCTTTTATAATTATCTCTATAATTAATCAAATAGATTAATTATATATAACTTCGATAAATATCATTTAATTAATCCTAACTGATTAATTAATTACAAATAAATAATTTAACTAATTATTTATTTATTTTTCTCTCTTTAAATAATTAATAACCAATTAATTATTTCTCACATAATCCGAACATTCTCATTTTGGTGTGCAACGTGTGACCTACTAGTATCTTATAACATTGGACACGGTAACCCTGTTACTGTCTCGCACATAATCCTAACAGACTCCCATTTGTGCTAGACATGTAACTGAACTATCACCATTAGCCTAAGGAGGTCCCTAGCCAGACACTTAGGTTAACCAGGTTATAAGATCTCTTATATTCAGAGATACAATTCACGCTTGAATTTGTACACAGGTTCATTCCTTTTGCACACGATATTTCTAAAGTGAATTTGAGACATGGAGTGGAGGATTCATTTCTCAAAAACAAGTATTTCTTGACTCTGATTCAGATTGCCTGCAGAAACGGATATTACTAAATAACAACTGTTATTCTATCCGAGCGTGGCCACGCGTTTTCTGCAAATCTTAATCGTCAAGGGGCCCGGAAATATCTCTCTACTGAAAGAGGTGCAAATCCCTTCTTGACTATCTGCATTTGGATCCACGGCTTCCGCTGCATCTAGTCACGTTCCGTATGGCCGCCCTGTTACGGTGCAGCGTTAGAACGTGCTAAGAGTACAGCAGTCCTCATGTTCCCAAACCAAATATCTCAGGTCTAAGGACAACCTATCATCAAGTCAATGCTTATGACTGGGGCTCCATGAAGCAGACTTGAAACTGGTCACTTCCAATACTCAAACACTCTGATGAGTATCTATAAATACTTGGTCACATCCCTTGTGCTTTTACTCTCTACTTTGAATAAATCATCAAGTATTTATAATAGCGTTAAACTCCTTATTAAATTCCCATTTCAATAAGTGGCTACGGAAATTTAGATTTCATACAAAACTTTGTAAAATCATGGATATGTTAAATATGCAAAAACAGTTTAACTTCTGAAACTACCATGAATTAAAACCTCCATTATTTCTATCACACTGTGAAATAAAACTTTACATGATCTAGCGTCTCAAAATTAAACTACTGTAATAATGATAAACTAAAACTAGCTACTGGTGTCCAGGTACTGCATCCCAATGGAATTTGCATGAGCCTCATGCTTCACCCTTGCTAGCGGCTTTGTCAGCGGGTCTGCGACATTATCTTCCGTCGGAATCTTGCATATCCTTACATCTCCTCTTCCAATGATTTCTCGGATGAGGTGATACTTTCTGAGCACGTGTCTCGACTTGTGATGTTCTCTCGGTTCCTTTGCTTGCGCCATGGCTCCCGAGTTATCACAGAATATATCGATCGGTCTAGAGACACTGGCAACAACTCTTAGATCCGATAGAAAATTCCTCAGCCAGACAGCTTCTTTTGCCACATCAGATGCTGCAATGTACTCTGCTTCAGTAGTTGAATCTGCAATCGTATCCTGCTTCGAGCTCTTTCACGAGATCGCGCCTCCGTTTAGGGTAAAGACGTACCCTGACTGTGATCTGAAATCATCTCTGTCGGTCTGGAAACTAGCGTCAGAATATCCGATGACACTAATTCATCCTCAGATCCTCCAAAGACCAAGAAAATATCTTTCGTTCTTCTCAGGTACTTGAGAATGTTCTTGACAGCCACCCAATGAGGTTCTCCTGGATTCTGTTGATATTGCTCGTAACACTTATCGAGTAAGCAAACATCGGGCCTAGTACATTGTCCTGATCTTGACTAGAAACAGGACACTGTGTTTTACTTAACACTATGTCATGTTGCATCCGCTTAGAATCCTTTCTTAGATTCATCCATCCTGAATTTCTTCTGGATTTTGTCAATGTACGTACTTTGGCTAAGTCCGATGCTTACATCTGGAAACATTTGCTTAACCAACTCTTTACACTCTGTAAAGTTGGTACATCGTTTCCTATGAGTAGAATGTCGTCTACGTACAAGACCAAGAAGGTGACTATGCTCCCACTGAACTTAGTGTAAACACACGGTTCGAACTCACTTTTCGTGAAACCAAACTCTTTGATTCGCTCATCAAAATGTAAGTTCCAACTTCGAGATGCTTGCTTTAATCCATAAATGGATTTTAGCAGTTTACACACTTTATTAGGATTCTTTGGATCTTCGAATCCCTCTGGTTGTTCCATATAGACGTCTTCTGTTAACTTCCGATTCAGAAAGGCTGTCTTGACGTCCATTTGCCAGATCTCGTAGTTAAAGTACGCTGAAATGGCCATTAGAATCCTAATTGACTTTAACATGGCTACTGGCGAAAAGGTTTCATCATAGTCGATACCATGAGTTTGCGTGAATCCTTTTGCGACCAGTCTAGCCTTGAAAGTGTGTACATTCCCATCCATGTCGGTTTTCTTCTTGAAAACCCATTTACGTCCAACAACTCTACAGTGCTGGGGTAAATCAGTCAACTCCCATACTTGGTTGTCGTACATGGATTGCATCTCGGCCTTCATGGCTTCTTGCCATTGTTCAGACTCACTGCCTGACACAACTTCTCCACAGGATGTTGGTTCATTCAAGTCTCCACCATCCTGAGAGACTAGAAACCCAAGATACCTATCTGGTTCTTGTCTTACTCTACTGGATCTGCGAAGGTCCTGTGTTTGCACTTCCTCAATCGGCTCTGATTGAGGTTCAACATTTTCATGTTGAATTTCTGGCTCAACAATTGGTGTAGTGTTTTCTTCGTCTACTACCTGTAGATCTACATCCTCTCTGGTGTTCCCGAAACTGAGAAACTTCTCTTCCAGAAATTTTCCATTTCAAGCAACAAAAACTTTGTTCTCTTCAGGGTTGTAGAAGTAATATCCCACGGTGGTCTTGGGATATCCCACGAAGAAACAGTTGTTGGATTTGGGCTTGAGTTTTTCTGAGGTAGGTCGCTTGACGTAAACCTCACAACCCCAAATTTTCAGGAAAGACATTTTGGGTTTCTTACCCTTCCATAATTCGTATGGTGTCTTTTCTACCGACTTTGTTGGCGCTCTGTTCAGTATATGTGCTGCTGTTTCGAGCGCATGTCCCCAGAATGACACTGGTAGCGTAGAGTGACACATCATCAATCGTACCATGTCCAGCAATGTATGATTCCTCCTTTCTGACACACCATTCATCTGAGGTGTATACGGAGGTGTGAGTTGTGATACATTCCCACATTCTATCAGATGATTGCCAAACTCTTGACTAAGATATTCGCCTCCTCGATCTGACCGTAAAAACTTGATCTTCCTGTCAAGTTGATTTTGTACTTCATTCTGATATTCTCTGAATTTCCCAAAGCTTTCAGATTTATGTCTCATCAAGTAGACATAACCATATCTACTGAAATCGTCAGTAAATGTGATGAAGTACCGGTATCCTCCTCTTGCCTCGTGACTAAATGGTCCACACACATCTGTGTGAACTATTTCTAACAAGTCAGAAGCCCTTTCATTATCTTTGTTGAAAGGTTCTTTTGTCATTTTGCTAGATAAACATGATTTGCAGTTGTCAAAAGGTTTGAAATTGAAAGTGCCAAGAAAACCTCCTTTTAAGAGTAGTTCAACGCGTTTCTTGTTTATGTGGCCTAAACGACAATGTCAGAGGTAAGTCTGATCCTCAATATCTTTGGATCATTTACTTATATGATAGATTTCATTATTATTGTCTTGCAGATTTACTGTATATAGACCATTCACAAGTGTAGCTTTAAAATAGAAAATATTATTTTTAAAGACAGAAAGCATTTTATAATCATATTTGTAATAAAATCCTTGGTCTACCAATAAATCAAAAGACAAAACATTCTTAATCATCTTTGGAACATAATAACAATTTTCTAGTTCCAAAACTAGACCCGAGGGTAAACTAAGACTATAAGATCCTACTGCTTCAGCTATCAGCGGAGTGCCTTCGCCAATTTGTAGGTTCGAACGGTCCTTCCTCAAAGTCTCTCTTCTAGTGAATCCATGTAAATGATTACAAATGTGGTTACCACTGCCTGTATCAATTACCCATGATTCATAAGAAGTCATTAAGCAATCTATCATAAAGATACCTGGAGCATCGGGTAAACCGATCTCAATCTGGTCGATATTCATCGAGTGCTCGCAAATATCCTGGCTACCGCATTCTGGGCAACTCAGATCTCCCAGCTCATCAATCCAATCAGTGTCCATAAGATCAGCAGGTGTTGGTTTCGGCTCTAGACTGGCCAGAATGTCTTCATGTAACATTGCTACGTCCTTCCTTGGTTCCTTCATGTAGGCACTAGCTGTGTCACATATCTCCTTTGGGAGTGAGTACCACATGAGATGCATTAACTCTTCTTGAGCCATCTTGTATCCCAGACGTGTCAAGCATTTAAAGAGTCTTCTCATTTCGATAAGATGATCTTTAACTGATTGGTTCTTTCTTAGCTTCAATGAAAGTATCTTATTCATGATCAGAAGCTTACATGTATGCTTATAGAAACCTAACTGGTTTTCAATGTTTTCACGACCTCGTGACAGGATTTAACCCTTAAATCTCCCGAAAACTCAGGTGATGTAGAGAAAATCAGAATTGACATAACATCAGATTCATCTGTCAGATACTTAAAGTACTGAGCAAATTCCTCTTCAGGAGAATTGCCCTTGGGTCGTGAAACAGGTTTCTCCAAAATGTACAGCTTACCCTGTGCATCCAAGACGTTGTCAAGATGCATTTTCCAAACTGGAAAATTTTGTCTTGTAAGCTTCCATTTTCCATTGATGAGGCGGAGCAATTCCTCAGGTGTATAAAACGGGATTACAGATTTAGACATCTACAATTATAAGAATAAAATTCCGATTTAGTTTAAAATTATAAAACTTCTAATAAATCATAACCCTTAAATTAATTTATTAGACTAGAATCCATATCTCACATGTGTCAGCAAGCATGTGATCATGTCAGGCCGACTCATGTGATTTACGGTAGGTAAAAACTTATACCAATCGCATTTTAATACGAAAACACGACTTCTAGATCGTCGGGACATCGGATATTCAATCCGTGCATATTTAGTCCCTCTAGTGCATTATGGCCCGGTACCACCCGGTGAATAAACAATTACCAAAACTGATTGCACCACCCGGGGCCTGGACATACTCTGGCTGGTACCACCCGGAGATAATTCGCAGAGTTTTTATCCCCTCCAATTTCGGTTTGAACGCGGGCGATTGAAGTGTGATCACTAGCAATACCCTACGTACCTTACACCGGAGGTGTCCCTAAAGTGGGTTGCACTTACTGATCTATGATTTTTAACAAGGGTTTCAAAAATGCCAGTTTTCAAAAACTTGGATCCAAACACAAACTGTATTTGTATCCATCTTTGTCTTTTAAAAACATTCGGTTTATATTTAATTTTAAAAACGTTATTTAACAACCACACAATTAAATATAAACAACCACGCAATATAAAATCAACCACGCAGTTAAAAGACATGTCATAGTCAAAAACCCTTAAAACTATTGTCGTTTTGTGAGCCAACACAAAACGACGGTCTCAATCCTAAGTGACAACAACACACAAGGCATGAACTTCTTGGCGCTCCCACTGGCTCCAAGATCCATCTTTGATTCCGTGCTCCGTCTTCGGTTTCTTCGGTTATTTTATTTATTAAAATTACATAATAAAATTGGGTTGTAAGTGGCACGCAGGCCTCCCGTAACCAATAATAAATAAATAAAACATACGCACAAATAAAAACACAACCACAGGTCAAAAGGGTTTGACTATGACATCAACGGATAATATAATTTAATTTCTAATTATCAAACAGATTAAAATTAAGATTAAAATTATCGCTAGGGTTTCAAACCTATCTGGTTTAAGATAACCCTTATCCGAAACGAGACTTAACCGTACTGATCACGAACAGCAACCAACAATTGTCAGTCACCGATCGCGACGTGAGGCCTTTGCTCGCGGCGCGAGGCCTCTGCTCACGGCGCGAGCTGGTTAACAGATGCTTGATGACGACGGCAGCCAAAAGGCCACCGTCGCCGCCCTCTTTTCGACCGGATTTCTAAAACCGGCAGTAGCCGACACCCCTTTGCGGCGGTTGTCGACCACCGCCACAAACACCGCCACCACCATTAACCCACCGGCGACAGCAGCAGCTCGGCGCCACCACCGTCGCCGTGTCCAGTGGTCTCAACAAAAACGCCATTGCCGCCACCACCACAAACGGTGGTGTGGCGGTCGATTAGGAGCACGACGGCAGCAGCAGCAGTCGCCACCACCACCGCCGCCTCCCGGCGTAATCAACAAAACTACCACCACCGTCGATGATGGAGGCCACAGCCACCACCGCCGAACTGGTGGTTTATCCAACGAGAAATCGCCACCACCGCACTGCTGTGGTGTGGATCTTGCTTCCAATCGACGCCACCAACACCGCCACCACCACATACGGTGGTGTGGCGGTTGTTCTTTGACCGACACCACCACCACCACAATCGGTGGTGTGGTGGTGTTTTCTGGCCGCAGTCGATGCCGCCACCACATACGGTGGTGCGGCTGGTGGTTTGGATTGCGAGGGCAGCCGGCGGCCACCACAAACTGTGGTGAGCCGTCGCGGTGATCGAGGGCCGGCGATCGGCCTGGTGGAATGCAGATCCCAAGTTAGCTAGTGCGTCAGCTTGCATGTTTAGATCTCTTGATATTTGTTCGATCAGGAAGTGTTCGAATCATGCGATTCGATCTTTAACAGCTTTGAGATAACTTATCATTTTTGAGTCTTTTGCTTGAAAATCTCCATTTACTTGGTTGACCACCAATAGAGAATCGCTTCCAACATGCAATTGTTTTGCCCCCAGTCTAAGAGCAATATCTAATCCTGCGATCAAAGCTTCATATTCTGCTTCGTTGTTTGTGGCTTTGAATTCACATCGTATGGAGTATACTATATTTCCCCCTTGTGATGATTTTAAGACAATACCTAATCCACATCCTCGTATGTTCGAAGAACCATCAACGTAGAGTATCCAAGGTTTATTGTCTGAAATCATCAGAATTTCATCGCTCGTCGTGGGTTCCAATCCTGGAGAGAACTCTGCCACAAAATCTGCTAAGACGTGATTTAATTGCTGTCTTGGGTTTGAATTCAATGTCAAACCCACTGAGGTAGATGCTCCACTTGGCTAGACGTCCTATTAGTTATGGCTTTCGAAGCACCGTCTTGAGTGGATAATTGGTCACAACAATGATATGATGCGACTCGAAGTAATGCCTTAGCTTCTTTGCTGCTGTCATAAGACCCAGTAGCAATTTCTCCATTGACGTGTACCTGGTTTCTGCGTCGAGGAAAGATTTGCTGACATAATAAATTGGTCGTTGTTGTTGATATTCCTCTCGCACGAGTACTGCGCTTGTCGCATTTTTGCTTACTGCCAAGTACAACTGCAGACTTTCACCTTCGACTGGTTTTGTCAATAGAGGAGGTGATGTCATGTATTGCTTCAGTTCTTGTAGAGCTTTCTCATGTTCGTCCGTCCATAAGAAACCTTGATTCTTTCGCAGGACATTGTAGAACAAGTGGCACTTATCCGATGATCGTGAGATGAATCTAGTTAAGGCTGCCACGCGTCCTGTTAACTTCTAGACCTCTTTGATATTCCTCGGAGATTGTATCTCGGTGATATCTTTAACTTGTTCTGGGCTTGCTTCAATTCCTCGCTGTGTCACCAAGTATCCTAAGAATTTTCCTGCTCGCACTCCGAAGGAACATTTTGTTGGATTGAGCTTCATCTTGTATTGTCGTAGGATGTCGAACGATTGCTTTAAGTGTGCGACATGATCAATCGAACGTTCTGACTTTATGAGCATGTCATCGATATAAACTTACATCGTTCGACCAAGATGTTCCTTAAACATCATATTAACTAACCTCTGATACGTCGAACCTGCATTCTTAAGACCGAATGGCATAACTTTATAACAATATATGCCTTTGTCTGTCATGAATGCGGTTTTTTCTTGATCGTCCGTGTGCATCATAATTTGGTTGTATCCTGAATATGTGTCCATGAATGTCAACAATTCATGTCCTGCTGTTGCGTCGACCATAGCGTCGATATGAGGTAACGGGAAAGGATCTTTCGGACAAGCTTTGTTTAGATCCGTGAAATCGATACAAACTCGCCACTTTCCATTTTTCTTCTGTACGACGACCACGTTGGCTAGCCATTCTGGATATTTGACTTCTCGGATCTTTCCAGTTTTGAGCAGATTGTCGACTTCGTCATTGATTACTTTATTTCGTTCAGGTGCAAACTTGCGACGTTTCTGCTTGATTGGCTTGAAAGTGGGATCCACGTTCAATCTATGTGATATAACGTTGGGATCTATTCCAACCATATCTTCGTGCGACCATGCGAAACAATCTGAATGTTCCTGCAAAAAAGATATAATCGTATTTTTTATGTCAGGGGGATTGAGGCTCCTACGAAGACCTTTTGATCAGGATGTTCAGGATCAAGTACGACTTCTTCTAGTCGAAGATCATCGTTCGATTTCTTCCCATCCTGGCTCTGTAATTGCTAGATGTTCTGCGGCTTTGTCTTCATCGTAATCTTGTAGCATTCTCGTGCGACCTTGTTTTCACTAGCAATTTCTTGAATTCCCCATGGAGAAGGAAACTTGATCTTCTGATGATATGTCGAAGGGACTGCTTTCATCTCGTGGATCCATGGTCTTCCAAGAATAACGTTATAGGCCGATTGGCAATCTACAACGTTGAACTTCGTTTGCTTGTTGATGCCTTTGGCGAAGACTGGTAGGATGATTTCTCCGAGAGTGTTCATCGGGTCTCCATTGAATCCGATCAAGGTAGTGCTTCGTCGTACGATTTTTGATCGTTCGATTCCCATTACTTTTAGAGTATCTGCAAAAATAACGTTAGCTGAACTGCCTCCATCGATCAAAATTCTCTTAGTCGAACAGTTTCCGATTGCCAACTGTATGACTAGAGCGTCATGATGCTTATGATGGACCCCTTGAGTATCGTCTTTGTCGAACGTTATTGTCATTGCATCGAGCTCTTTTTCTATCTTCGATTTAACTTCTTCAGGAATAGGACGTTCATCTGGACCATCCCACGCATGTCTTTTAGCAGCAGAATATGTAAGTCCGCATACTTCTGATCCCCCAGTGATGCAGTTTACAACCTTTGTGTGAACTGGTGATGCTGGTCGCCCTTGTTCTTCTGGGATGACGCCTTTTAGATGTCCCTTAAATTTCAAATATGAAATCTCCTTCTTGAGGCTAATGCATTCATCCGTCGTATGGCCATGGTCTTCATGAAAATCACACCATCTGTTTTGATCTTTGTCTTTGCTTGGTTTATCAGAATTCTTTGGCCATCGTACGTTTGCATCAATCTTTCGTATCGAATCTACCAAGTCTTTCGATGTACCTGCAAAATTGTAAGTAGATAACTCTGGATATCGTATTTTAACAGTACCTTTGCTTGGTCGAACTTTTGACTCATGTCGAGAGTTTCCAATCTTTTTTACTCTTTTGTGCTTAAAATCATGTTTTTGAGCACCAAGAGGTTTCTTTTCAGCAGAATGCTTTCGTCGAAAGAGAGCATCGTCCTCTATTCTCATGAAAGCTAATGTCCTGGCTCGTACGTCGTCGAAGTTTTCTGGAGGGTACTTTGTCAATTCTAAATATAGTCCAGAGGAATCTTCTAGCCCACGCTTGTACGCCTCGATCGCAGTCTTTACATCGCAATTCTTTATTTCAATCATTGCCGCGTTGAATCTGTTGAAGTAGTCGCGGATCGTTTCTCCAGATTTCTGTACGATGTAGTATAGGTCGCTGGTCTGCTTCTCCATCTTACGACTGCTAGCAAACTGTCGGGTGAATTGGTTTACCAATTCGCGAAAGATCCAGTACTCTTTGGCTTTAAGTTGATAAGCCATTGTAATGCTGCTCCTGTTAAGGTTGACCCAAAGCTTTTGCACATGCAGACTTTTGGAATTGCGCCGGTATAGGAACTGTCCACATAAGTTGCTTATATTGTGCTATATGTTCGACTGGATCCATAATTCCGGAATATTTTGTCGCAAAAGCTGGAATGGTATATTTCTTGGGTACGTCGACAAGAGCTAATTCATCGACGAACGGCGAGGCTTGAAATCCGGTTTTAGGTTCAACTTCGACAGGTACTGCTGCTCCGGGTAATTTTGTAAGTAACGCGAATAGCTTTTGATTCTGTTCTTCCAAGGATTTCAATCGTACGTTTAAAGGATCTTCAACGGTTATTGGAATTGTTGGGATAAAACCAGAAGAGATTCTGGTACTGGGTGGTATCGTCGTATGAACAGTAGAACTAGCAACTGTGGGTATGTGACCAGGGATAGGAATTTGCTGGGATATGTTGTTGAATGGTCCGAACGTGAGTGCGGGTGTGCCTTGAGGCATAGGAGGTGGACCTCGAGGCATAGGTGGCGGGCCGTGAGGTATTGGTGGTGGACCTTGAGGCATAGATGGTCGTACGTTGTTATAATGCTGGTTTACAGTCGATAGTGGTACTGAGGCATTGAACTGTGGTCGAAGTGGTGGCCTCAGATGTTGAGGTGGATAAGGAGGAGGAATAGGCATTGATGGACCTTGCGAAGCTCGAAGACGCTGGATTTCGTCATTAGCTTGTTGCAATTGTTGTAGAGATGCTATAAATCCGTTATCCATTATCCTGCACAAATATCTCAAAGAGAACTCGAAGAAAAGGTTAGTACTAAGGCGCACTTTTCATCGAATGAAATTTTTCTCAAAACGGAGCCCCACGGTGGGCGCCAAACTGTTTATGTAAAAAATTACACAACTCGATGTCGTAAGAAACTTGTGTGAGGCTTAACCGTCGAGAGAAAGAAATTACAATCAATGAGAAGTGCGGGAAAGTAAAATGAGACAGATAATTTGATGACGCAGGAAAAACCTCTCGAAGGAGGAAAAAACCTGCGGTCGACCTAGAAGATAAGTCGACAATGCACTATGATCACCAAACAGGGGTAATGTCCTTCAAGTATACATCTTTGGTCATACGATTACAAGAGAAATAACAATGAAATCGAATGTAAAATACAACTGATGATCAAAGAATAGCCAATATAGAACTTGTGAGGTTCGAGCAGATTTCGTGTCTTCAAATGTTGGCTTGATCCATCTTTTATAGTAGCTTCAGAATAACCGTCCAACGGTATTATAGTTCATCAATGTCCAAATCGTAACTGTTCAAATGTTATTGTTGATATTTAATGCTCCGAAAGTAACTGTCCAACGGTATTGGTTGAGAGTTAATGTCCAGATTGTAACTACTGCAAGAATCTTGCTTGTAACGGTCGATCTTGATGTCGTTGGCTTCTATCGAACGATATATCACTTAAGACATGTCCATTGTAATGATGAACTCCAACGAGCATAGCATAGTACTCAATCTCAGATTTCCTCAAATGTGGACAATTGTTAGATATGATAATCAGCTTTCCTGCATCAAAGATTTAAACTTCGTATGTTTATTCGTTAGTACCGTCGTACGACATTATAGTCATCGTTCGACTTATCTGATGTATTCGTTCGATATTCAATGATCTTCGTTCGATAGCTCTTTTAGGTTTTATCTTGGGACCTTATCTTAATACAGGACCATTGTCCTAACATTTATCTTACGATTATAGTCGGTCGTCGTGCGATTGTGGATTTTTACCCTAACACTTACCACCAATCCTATATTATTACATTTTAATATTTTAATTATATATACAAGCTTTGGAAATAATGATAGTGAAAGGCCATCTACAGCCGTACAGGTCATACCACCTGTACAAGCTGCCACCTTAGCGCCACATCAGCTTTACCACCACCTTATCACTACCTTACCATTTCATCCACAGCCGTACAGGTCATATCATATGTATTATTTAAAAAATAATATATATATATATATATATAATATTCTGTATGTATATATATATTTGTGTGTGTGTGTTTGGTCAAAAAAGAAAATTTAGCTTGTGTTACCGGCTGCAAGCCGCTCGGCTTGCATACAGCTCCCATACCGACACACCTCGGTGGTGTTACCGTCGGTATGGGGGACGGTGCAGGTGGCTTTGCAGGTCGGCCGCGGATGGCCTAATAGTATGATTTTATTTTTACTTTTTTCTTTTACGTAAAATTTAAAAAGATAAAAGAATAATATAAGAATATAATTCGCATATATCATAGAGCAATTTGAATTTTTATTTTATCAGTATGTTAATTACAAGTTGTTAGTTTGTTTTTTAATAAATATAAGTTCTTTTTATATTTTTTTATATTATTGTGGTTCTCTTTATTTTGTTTTTATATAATTGTATAGTTATATTAATTTGTTAAAGTCATTTGCTTGCTGATTATTATAAGTCGAGACTGGTTGAACGAACTATTATTCTCATTGTAAATAAGTTTTTAGCAAATATTATGACAAGATAATTGATGTTTTTGCTTAAAAAAGGGTTTATGACTTATTTGGGTAACCAACTCTTTCATTTGTATTAATATTACCATCAAACTATTTTTTGTACTCAATATACCATTGAACTTTTTTTTTTGTACTCATAATACCATTATGACTGGTAATAGCCCGTTTTTTTTCTTACTTGACATTTAAAATTATTAAAAAATGCTTATGTGGATATGACGTATGTTCCACGTGGATCTGACGTGTGTTTTTTACTTTTTATGAGTATTATGAGTATAAAAAGTCAATGGTATTATGAGTATAAAAAGTCAAAAACACACGTTAGATCCACGTGGAACACACGTCATATCCACATAACCATTTTTAATAATTTTAAATGCCACGTAAGAAAAAAAACGGGCTATTAACAGTCGTAATGGTATTATGAGTACAAAAAAAATTCAATAGTATATTGAGTACAAAAAATAGTTTGATGGTAATATTAGTGTTGGGAATCGCAGGCACAAAAACATACACGCAGCGGATAATAAAACCTAAATTCCCAAGAACGGATCCAATCCTAAACCTTACAGATTCAAAGAGGATTGATCAGATTAGTTTACCTTATGTGATAAAATTTCCGGAAAGCAAGCAGGGGGTACACCACTACTGACACCACGTGAGAGGGTTGCTAGACCACCGTGACTGATCGGAAAAACGCTCCTGTTAGAACCTGACTGGTTTAGTTGTAAAGAAGTCAGGGGCATATTTTGAAACGTTTGTAATAGTTAGTTTGAAACAATACTTTTGTGCGCCTCTTAAAGAGTCATAGACTCTAGGGGTGCTTTATGTAACTTCGGCTCTATAAATATGGGTCGCTAGTTAACGTTTTTAAACAATCAAGTAACTGACAACTTTCGTTATATGCTTTGTCGTGTTGTATATCTTTCATTTATATGCTTGATTACCGCTATTTGAGCGTCATTTAGTATTGTGATTGCTTGTAGTGGTCCTTTTATTGCATCCTCGTTGAATATCGAACTCACAATTGGTATCAGAGCCTCTGTTTTGGTAGTTTCGGACAGAAAATTGAAGCAGTTTTTGCTGTTTTTGTAGACTCCCAAATCGGATCTTCAGTCCCGAATTGGACACTCGTGTCCCGATTCGGAACACTGAACTCCCGAATCGGATCTTACAAACTCCCGAATCGGACCTTTTTGCCTCTCCCGACTTGGAAATTTGATCTCCGCATCGGGACTCTCATTTCCCGAATCGGGACTTGGCTTAAAACTCCCGAATCGGGACTCACTCTCTCCCGTATCGGGACTTGCATCTCCCGAATCGGGACTTGCTAATTTCCCGCCTTGGTCTTTCTTTTTGAAATTCTCGAATTTCTATAAAAGGAAGCGCTTTAAGCGCGGAAGCTCTGTCCAAACAGAAAACACCAACTACTCAAAACAGATCCTATTTCCGAGGACGCAATGTCAAAAGAAATAATCAGTATCGGTTCTGAAACCCGACCTCCAGTATTAGTCGTCGGCAAATACCAGCAATGGAAACGCCGAATGATTAACTTTCTTGATCTGCTGGATGACAAACTGATGGTCTCTATCACTGAGGGACCAATCAGACCGACGATTACTGTAGTTGAAGTAGCCAGAACCGAGGTCACTCCCTATCTACCTGCATATGAGGTTGAAAAACCTTACGACATGTTCTCTCATGAACAACGAGCCAGGGCAGCCATTGATAAACGTGCTCTCACGTTACTCACTATGGCTCTACCTAATGACATGTTCGCGAGGGTGGACAGCTGTAAGGATGCCAAAGCAATGTGGCTGGGCATTGAACAGCAAATGCAGGGTGGTGACAAGGCACTAGAAGGCCAAATGGAGAACGCTATGAACGCGTACGAAAGCTTCTGTGCTCGCGAGGGAGAGACGCTGACTGAAACCTACAATCGTTTAAATATCTGTGTAAACGATCTGCGAAGACTTGGCTTAGAGAAGAACAAGTACGAGGTGAATGTAAAATTCCTCAAAAGACTGAACAAACTCTGGCAATCTGTCACAATCAGCATCCAAGTGAGCCAGAATCTTGGCCAGCTTGGACTTCATGATCTGTATAGCATGATGCTACCTCATGAAGAAACCTTATTCGGTAAAACTGAAAAGAAAATCGATCCTCCTACTTTGGCCTTGTTGTCAAATAGAGGATCGTCCTCTCATGAAAACTACACCGTTGAAGAACCTGTAGTTCTTGATGATGGACTTACCGAAGAGGAGATGTTTCAGCTAGAGAACTCATTCGCCTTGATGGCTAAATTTCGGGGAAATCCCCAACGCTTCAACAGATTCAGACAAGGACCTCAGTTTGTGGGAGGTCAGTCTAGCCAAGGCGGGTACCAGTCCAGAGAAAGCTTCCAAAGAAACGATCAAGGAAGAACAAACAACTATCAACATCGTGATGGTTCTGGATACAACAATCAAGGATCTTATCAAGATCGAAGACAAAGCTACAACAACAACAACAACCAGCAACAGCAAAGAGATCAGGACTACAACTCCAACAACTACCACGGAAACAGAGGATATCAGGGAGGTAGTTACAATCAAAGGTGTAACGACCAATCTGGTTCTAACTACAACAATCAGAACCAGAAAACAAATGATGATGGTCGTCAGCACAACACCACCGGTGGAACTGAACCTCCGCAACAGAACAAGCTACCAGCTCTAGAAGCTCCACCCGCAGCCAATCAAAACAGAAACCCTGCTCGGGTTCCCACCTGCTACAACTATGGTGACCCGGGTCACTATGCATCTGATTGCAAGAAGAAACTCAAAGACTCTGCTTACTTTGAGAAGAAGGCTGCGGTGATGAAGAAGAAAGAACAAGGAAAGTTGCTGTTAGCTGATGAGGAAGACTGGATCATGGAACCAGAAGACTCAGATGATGAAAGCCCCTCTGCCGTGCAAGGACTCTGCCTCATGGCTGATTTTGAGGAACCGTGCATATCCGGTTCCCCAAATGACTCAACAGATGAAGAAGCTGAGGTACATTCTTGTTCATTATTGACAAATGATCTGTCTAAGTCTGAAACTCTAAGACTTGAGAGCCAACTCCAAATGGAAAGAGCTCTTGTCGCGAGATTCAGAATAGAGAGTGCTGTGTATAAAAGTAGTTTAGAGGACCTCACCGAGAACTTTAACAGAATGGAGCTTGAGTCTGGGATTAGAGAATCTATCCTCGAAACCAAGCTCCTTGATCTTCAAAAATCTCACGACGAAATTGAAAGTAGTCGTGAAGAACTCAAGCTCAAATTTCATATTCTTTCTTTGGAAAGAACAAAACTGTTTATAAAAATAGAAGAGCTTGAGGAAAATAACCTAAAGAGAGGACAATCTGAACATACCTTGAGTCTGCTTACCAAGCAAACCACTCAACATCCCTTTTATAAAGCCAAACCTGGGTTGGGACATTCAGAGAAAAGCATTCTTGAAAAAGCACCTGCACATCTATACAACTTTGACAGTATGAGTGCTTCCAAACCTGAACCTAGGACAGTCAAGGGACAAGACAATGACAACTATGTGATGCAGACTGTGACCTTTACTGAGATAATAGATGGAAAAGCTGTGTCTTTTACCACTAGTCCTGCCAATAGTTCAACCAGTAGTCCACCTTCCAGTAGTGTTGCTAATGGTCCCATCTTTACCCCTGCTAGTAATCCAGAGAACACTTTCACTAGCTGGGAAGGCATCAAAGCTAGGACACCTAAGGTAGCAATGCCACCCATCAACTATGAGGATCTAAACTTTAGCTATGACACTAGGGAGATAGATACATCCGAGGATGCTGATGTTATCCAACCTTTGGATGTTTCCGCAACTCAGCCTCCTGCCCCAGTGTGTATAGAAAAGGAATTGTTCCATCTTAGGTCCAAAGCCGTAGAACTTGATGCCTGTCGCCATAAGATAAAGAACTTTGAGTCGATTCTTTCTGAAAAAGACAGCCATATCAAATCATTGGAACATAGTTATCATGAGGCAAATGCCGAAAGGATAAGTATGACAACCCAATGTGAGAACGCAAAGTTTTCTTGCTCATGTTTTAAAAACAAATTTGCGGATCTCCAAACACAACTAGTTGTCCAATTTGTTAATAACTCGATGGAAAAGGACTTCTTTTATGAAAATGAACTGTTGTTTGGTCAAACTTTCGCAAATCAATGTTGTCAAATCAATCAGTTGAAAACACAGGTGTCCTTCTTAGAAGAATCCGACTCTTGGGATTCTTGCACCTGCAGCTCACCAATCATACCAGACCTTAGGTCAACCAAACCTAAACTCATATTAGATCCTAACGTTGTGTATGATGTGAAAGTGTTTTTGGACGCTGATGATCCTCCTTTAGGTTATATTCCAAGAAAACCTGTTTTGCCAAAAGGCACCTGCTGTAAAGCAAATCAGTTCTCCTGAGCCACTTGCATCAGTGTCTGTGATAAACACTGAAGATAGAACATGTGCTGGTACTGACAAAGGGAAGTCAGTTAAGCCGCACACACCTACAGTAACACAGACACAGAATTCAAAATCTACAGATACAAGTAGCTTGGTGAAACCCATTAAGGGACTGGACTTTCATTCTAGTTCATTTAATGTGGGTGAGAACTCCAAACCCAAACAACCTTTGAAAATGTTAAAATCAGTTTGTCAAAACACCGCTAATTTCAAAGGTGGTCAATCCATTCTAGTTGAGCCGTCACCCAACTCACAACTTGCTTTTCATGCAGATGCGAGGACAGGTGATGGAACTGCGAATGTGAAGCCACGAAGAAGGAGATATCGGAAGAAGAAGAACTCTTTTAATGCTTTCCCTAAATGGGGTGGTCATGATCATACTGGTCTTGGCTACAACCCACCTAGTTGTAATTCAAACATGAAATCAAAGTCTGTACACTTTAATCGCTCAGCGAATTCTGATAATCTTACAGCTTTAAAAAACCATATATGTTCTTTGTTTGATAATTACATGCGTGTTGATATGCCTGGTAATGCAAATGCTTATAATAAGTCAGGTAGTCCTCACCGGGAAAGGAAAGAGAAAATGACAAAGCAAAGTGCTTTGCCTCCTGTGAAGTCTCCTAAGCCTAAAGAGAAATCTGAAAAGGATACTTCACCGGTTGCTTTATCTGTTTCTAACGGTAGGACACCCATGTGGCAATGGGTTCCTAAACAACTTTGATCTTGCGTTTTGCAGGGCAGTCACATGTGGTACTTTGATTCTGGAGCCTTCAGGCATGTGACTGGGCAGCGCAACATCCTCTTCGACTACGTCGTTAGAGCTGAAGGCTTTGTCAAACTTGTAGACAAGAGACGTCTACCGATCATAGGATATGGAAGCATGACAAATGGAGAACACGTCATCAAGAATGTGCGCTATGTTGAAGGACTGCCATTTAACCTACTCAGTTCAAGCCAATTCTGTGATGGAGGATATCTTGTGAAGACATTCATTCTCGGGAGCAACATTGAAGACGAGGATGGGAACGTGATTCTACGCGCTCGAAGGAACGGTCACCTATATACCACAATGTTTTATGCTGTTCCTCAACAAATGGAAACAGTGGTATTTCTCGCAAAAGCAACGAAGGAAGAAAGCTGGCTGTGGCATCAGCGTCTGTCTCATCAGAACTTCAGGGATATGAACAAGCTCGTATCTAAACACCTTGTCAATGGTCTACCGGAGACGCGACTATCTAAAGACACCCTATGCTCAGCTTGTGAGAAAGGGAAAATGAAGAAGAGTTCGCATCCTCCAAAGATGGAGACAAACTGTCACCATCCCTTGACATGCTGCATATGGATCTTTGTGGACCGATGAGAGTCGAAAGTCTTGCACGCAAGAAATATATGCTTGTACTTGTCGATGAATACTCTCCGTACACATGGCTCGAATTCCTTAGAGCCAAATCGGACGCTGCAGATCTAATCATTGCCTTCATCAAACGAATCCAAGTCCTTTTGGGTCGTCAGGTGAAGAAGCTGAGAAGCGACAACGGTACAGAGTTTCGGAATGCGAAACTCCAGTCTTTCCTTGAAGAAGTGGGCATCTCTCACAACTTCTCTGCTGTACGTACTCCCCAGCAAAACGGAGTCGTAGAAAGGAAAAAACCGTACGTTGGTCGAAGCTGCAAGATCCATGATAGCACATTCTGGTGTACCTCTATCCCTGTGGGCTGAAGCTGTATCAACTGCCTGTTACACTCAGAACGGGACCCTGATCGTTAAGCGGACTGGTAAAACCGCGTACGAAATGGTCAACAAGCGTAAGCCGAATATTAAATTCTTTAGAGTTTTCGGTTATGTATGCTATCTACTGAACAACAGAGATGATCTGGGAAAGTTTGACGCTAAGTCAGATGAGTCTATCTTCATTGGATACTCACATAACTCAGCGACTTACCGTGTATACAACAAACGGACCCGATCCATCTTTGAGAGTCGGTACGTTGATTTCTCTGAGACTGAGATGTATTCTAATGCCAGCCCTAGTTCAGCTAATTCAGTCTTCCCTGATTTGCACACTGTTTCACCACCGAGCACAACTATTCCTACTGACTCGCTTGGATTTGATTTTATTGATTTAGCAGAATTTGATCTAACGACCCTCGTTGGTCCAATCATTGTTCCTGCTCCTGCTGATCATTCCATTCCTTCATCAACATCCATATCCGCAGATGCATTCGTAAATGAGAGCACATCATGTTCTACCGCTGTAGGAGAAACCTCTTCTGACTCTGTAGAACCAGTGTCTGCACTTAACCCGATCACAGAAACAGAATCCTCTTCCAACACTTTGAATGAGGAAACTGTTCTCTCCCCCTCTCAGCTCTCTTCAACACAACCCTCTCCTAAAACTACAGTTGAAGCGGTCCGAGAACAGACGGTGTCCACTGTTCTTACACCAATTCCTGAAGTTGTTCCGCCACCTTCTCCATCCAGAACTTATGCTGAAGTGGTTCGTGAACCCCGTCCGGAGACTGTGTTGAATACTGATCCGGATGCTAGTCTTCTCTCCTCCGCCATTCGGGATGAGAATGACTCAAGAAACAACATGGAATACGATCCTATTCCCCATTCCAGAAAGTGGACCAGAAGCCATTCCACTACCAACATCATCGGTAGTCCATCTGCTCCAGTGACAACTCGCTCTTCAAAGAAAGATGAAAACCTAATCCTTTTCGGTGGATTCCTGAGTCAATTTGAACCAACCAAGACCCAGGACGCTCTTTCTGATCCTGATTGGGTAAGGGCCATGCAGGATGAGCTTGCCGAATTCGAGAGAAACAGAGTTTGGCGCCTTGTTGAAAGACCAAGGAAAATAAGAATCATTGACTTGAGGTGGATCTTCCGCAACAAGAAAGATGAAAACGATCTTATTATCCGCAATAAAGCTCATTTGGTCGCCAAGGGATACCGTCAACAGGAAGGCATCGACTACGACGAGACATTCGCTCCTGTGGCTAGAATCGAGGCCATCCGGATCTTTCTCGCGTATGCAGCTCACAAGAACATGAAGGTCTTCCAGATGGACGTCAAGTGCGCGTTCCTGAACGGAGAACTTCAAGAAGTAGTGTATGTTGAACAACCTGAGGGATTTGTTGATCCCAAGTACCCGGAACACGTTTACGTGCTCGACAAAGCACTTTACGGATTAAAGCAAGCACCTCGTGCCTGGTATGAAACTCTTACCATTTACTTGCTTGGGTCCGGATACAAAAAGGGTACTGTCGATCCTACCCTGTTTCTTCGAAGGTCAGGTAATCATTTGACTGTAGTACAGATATACGTGGATGATATCATCTTTGCATCTACAAACCCTGAGTCTTGCACTGAGTTTGAGCAGATAATGAAGTCCAGATTTCAAATGAGTATGATGGGCGAACTTACGTTTTTCTTGGGACTTCAAGTCCGTCAAACCCCGCAAGGGATTTTTATAAACCAGTCCAAATATACTCTTGACATTTTAAAACGCTTTGACTTTACTGGACCTAAGTCTGCTTCAACTCCAATGTCCACTTCATTCCAACTGGATGCAGATATGTCTGGTAATCCGGTTGACCAAAAAGTGTATCGTGCGATCATTGGATCTTTGCTTTATCTCACGGCAAGTAGACCCGACATTATGTTTGCACGTGTGTATGTGCTCGTTTTCAGTGCGACCCTCGAGAGTCACATCTCGGGGCTGTCAAGAGAATCCTTAAGTACCTGAAGGGCACACCTAATTTTGGCCTTTGGTACCCTAAGGATTCTGGTTTTGAACTAACAGCTTTTACAGATTCAGATCATGCAGGCTGTAAGTTAAACAGAAGAGCACGTCAGGAGCGTGCCAGTTTCTAGGGGACAAGTTAGTAAGTTGGTCCTCGAGAAAACAGAACTGTGTGTCTCTTTCAACAGCTGAGGCAGAATATGTCGCTGCAGCGTGTTGTTGTTCACAGGTTCTTTGGATGAAAATTCAACTGGCAGACTATGGCTATACCATGCATCGGATTCCGATTTACTGTGACTCTAGCAGTGCCATACAGATTGCAGCAAATCCAGTTCAACACTCTCGGACGAAACATATCGATATCCGATATCACTTCATCAAAGATCACGTCGAGAAAGGTAACGTTGAACTGTTTTTCGTTGAAAGTGAACGTCAGATAGCTGACCTCTTCACTAAAGCTTTTGACGAGAAGCGCCATTACTATTTACTTAGTAAACTGGGCATGCTAGATCCCCCTGCAGATTTCTAGGGGGAGCCAGTCGTTTAAATATATGCATGTGTGTAGGGGGAGCTCCTGTGTCGCATACATCTAGGGGGAGCTTTTGTATTAATGTTGTTTAAATCTAACCCTGTCGGATCCAATCTGCAATGGATACCATTCCTAAATTTTCTTGCAGGTTGTAGAACCGATGAACGGCTTCTGAATACTTCAGTTCAGGACCCGTTGTTCACAGTATATAACTTCTGACCATTCGTGTCAGACCCGGTGATAAATCCGATCTCAGAAATTTCCAGGTTAGTCGTTTCAATAAACGTCCAGGGGCTGAACTTGTACATTCTATGAACTTGTTAAGTTAAGGGACTGGAAGTGACAGGTTCCAATTCTGACTAGTTCAGGGACCAGTTCTGCCAGTCTCCAAAACTTCAAGTTCAGGGACCGTTTTTGCAAAGTTTTGAAAACCACAAGTTCAGGGGAAGTTTTGAAATTCTTTCAAACCTTTTGTTCGGGGTTCATTCGGTCATTTCGTGATAGTCGTGATCTGTGAGAGCAGTTATCAGATAAAATTTTCAAAAAACCTGATAAGTTATCAAAAATATAAAAGCGGGAGTTGATAACTGAATTCAGTTATCACTTTCAAATTTCAAAACCACTTATCAGATTTCTCTCTGACGATCAAGAACACGAAGAACACCCCGTTCGACCCATCGACTTCCCGGCTTCCCCGAGCGTTCGTTATCGATCCGTTCGACGATCCGACTACTTCTTTACGATCCTGGTAAGATTTCTAACGACTTAATGTATTCAGATTCATCTAAACTACGTCGTTTATAGATCGGATTGAAGCCTAAAGTTTTCGGGTAAACCCGAAACTCCAAGATCCTTGGATTCGAGTTTCGGGACGTTAGATTGATCCGTTCTTCTTCCTAAACTTGTTTATAACGTTAATGTACTTCATAGAACTTGTTTTAGGACTGATTAGAAGCATTTTAGGGTCGATTTAGGGTCCGGAATACGAACAGCCGCGAGTCCCGATACGGGACTCTCGAAGAACTCATGAACCGGGACCTTCTGTGTTCATGATGCGGGGGTTTTGGTTCTTGTATCGGGGATTTTGATCTCCCGATTCGGGAGTTAGAAATGTCCCGATTCGGGACTTTGACCATAGGATTTTGATTTCCTAATTCGGGACACTTGGTTTATTTATTGAATGTTTGTATGTGTTTGTATACACCCCCGATTCGGGACTCTCCATTGTGTAATATTTGTCCCGATTTGGGACTTCTGTATTATATACACATGTGTTCTTGACACCCCCGATTCGGGACTTCAAACCCCCGATTCGGGACTTGACTTTCGCGTGAATCGTTCTTAACAAATCACCTTACGAGATTTGTCCATAGACCGATTCACGTTCTAAGTCAGTCCTGGATCTGTGGTTTCAAATCCTGTTTCGGTCGTTTTAAAATCTCGACATGAGTTTCGCGGGAATCCGTTTTACAAGTTCGACTCAGTTTTAAAAGATTCCCTCGGGAATCTTCTATAAACTGACTCGCGACTAGTCGAAACTCTGCCGAATTTTCATCAGAACACTTTTTCAAGTTAAGAAGGGTTTAACTGTTTAACACTTTCTTGTTTCTGTCAGAAATGGCAAACCAGAGAGAACGCCCTTCTTCCCCGATCGATCCAGAGGCTGATCGAGCTCTGATTGACCCAACGGATATGGTTCACATACTTCAGAACAACGAGTATGTGATCCTCTCGTCTGTCAAGGTGCAACATACTATAGTGAGGGAGATCCTACGAGCTCATCCTATCTCATACGCCATGACGGCCACTGCCGAGGTACCAGCGATCTACCTGCAGCAGTTCTGGCATACAGCCGTACTTGACACCCGGTTCGGAGTCTTCTCGATCATCGGTCGAGTGGATCAAACCGAACTGGTCATTACTATGGAGGACGTCCGCCGCATCCTTCGCCTCCCTGCCGCTACTGATGGCGGCCACCAGGAGTTCGATGAACTGGTCTCGGGCCCCATTCTGATGAGCGAAATCCTAGCTCTTGGGGTTACCGAGGATGTGAAAGGCGTGTCTCAGATCACCACGAGCCACTTACCACCGATCTGGGCACAACTGTTCAACATCATGAACAGGTGCCTATCCTCGAAGACGAAGGGTATCGACAAGGCGACTACCTCCTTCTGGCACATCTTCCATTCCGTCGCTTACGGACGCCGCATCGACATCGCGTCCCAACTATGGCTGGACATAACCAAGGATCTGACGACTAGGGAGCGCACCAGACACCACTCTATCCCGTGGTTGCGATTCTATGGTCTCATCATCCGTGACCATATGGAACGCAATCCGGAAATTCCACGCCGCTCCGGTCATTCAGTCATTCAGCCGAAGAAGATCAGCTGGATAGCCAAGCGAGACTACACCGAGGGACAGTACGAGATGCCGATCCCTACGCACGTCCTCGACGCTCTAGACCAGCGGGCTCCGAGTGTGGTAAGTTATAGGATACGCCTAGGTCTAGGAGACGCACCTATGGACCATCCTGCCCAGGGTGCGCAACCCGTCCCTACTAGTCCTCGGGCCTTACGTCCGAGGCGCCGGGTCCCACTGGGGGGGCCTCTGGCTCGGGTAGTGTGATGAGCGTAGACGTGAGGGAAAACGTGGGTAGTATTATCCGCAGATCCGCCACCGCTCACGCTGCTTCTACATCTTCCGACCTACCGAGGACTCGTGAAGATAGATTGAGCCGCCTTCGCCAACGAATGCTTGATGACCCCCAGCTGCCAACTCCGCGGGTAAAGGCGTACGTTCCACAACGTCGATCCACGACTCGGCTTCCAGGACTCCCTACTGTCCCCGAGTCCCCGGAGATTCAGGAACCATCTACTCCGACGGACGCCTCGGGATCTACTCCTTCTGGCTCAGCTAGAGAAGTCACGGCTGCATCGCCGGAAGAACAAGCCCATATTTCACCGCCTCCTCAGGCCACCACATCACGACTCCCGACGGATCCATCTGGTGATCCTGATAGTAGCTCGTCCGACACGACGCCACCAGACTCGGATCCGGAGGAAGGCCCGGGAGAGGGCAAAGGGAAAGGCAAGGGAAAAGGCAAAGGGAAAGGCAAGGCCTTTGATGATGACGTTTCCACTTCCTCCTTCAACGAAAGCGACTCCGTCCAACTACTTGACTACTCCGGGACGGAAGAGCGAACGTTGAACACTGAGGTCGCTGAACAGGCTCAGAGCGACTCATGGATGCAGATTGGAGCGGGTAGTGAAGGTTTTGAGGGAGAAAGCCAGGGTCCGGTTGTTAGTAATTATGTGCAGAAGTTGACAAACCAATGATTACATATCCAATGTTACAAGACACTTGAGGGTCACACCTGTGAGGACCTGTAAATCAAATAAGTTAAATAATCCCAGTTTGGAGAGATTGGATTTATAATAGTTAATTATAAATCAGTTGGATAATTTCAGTTAGAAATCCCAAAGTTAAAGGGTTATTAATTAATTATGTAGATTATATATTAGTTAAATAAATATATAATAGTTTAAATAATTAATTAGTATAATTTTTATCCAGCTAAATGGAATAGGAATATTCTTTTCTTCAGGAGAAAGAAAAGAATAATTCCATTAGGATAATTATTAATGAATAAGGAAGCTTTATTATATGGAAACTCTTTCATATAAATAAAGCTTACCAGTTAATTATTCATTCATTCCAACTAGCTTTCTGAAAAGAAACCGAAAACTCTCTCACCTCTCTCTCTCCTAAAATCCGGCGCCGAACCACCAGCATTGTAGCCTGCTCGCGCCGCGAGAAAGGTACTCGCCCCGCGAAGGTTATACTCATCGCGTGACAGCTAGTTCGTGATCTCGGGATTTCAGCCAATTAGAAGGCAATTTGTTTGGTCGATCACCGGTGGATCTAACTCAAGCATTCCAGGTAATAATCCTATTACTTTACGAATAATTTAATAAAACGAACGATCGTGGTTTTTCGGGTTTTTATCAAAATTGCTTCCGCAATAATCGAACCCGTTCGGTTTGATCGAATAAACCTTGATCAGTTTGGTCATTAGGTTTACAGTAAATTCAATCTAGTTAGGTTTGAGATTTACCATGTTCTTCGTGTCAGTTTGATTCGGGATCACAGCAAAAACCCGACAGTGGTATCAGAGCCACAGGTTTATTCGTTTTATTTTATTTTAACTGTTTAAAGATCCGTTTTAATTGTTTCGTTTGTATAAAGATTTGATGATCTTCGTATAAAATTTAATCTATATCAGTTTGGATAAAGATTTAATTTTATCAGTATAATCTTTATCAGTTTGTATAAAGATTTGATGATTATCAAGTTTCGTATAAAATTTAATCTTTATCAGTTTGGGTAAAGATTTAATTTTATCAGTATAATCTTTATCAGTTTGTATAAAGATTTGATGATTATCAAGTTTCGTATAAAATTAATCTTTATCAGTTTGGGTAAAGATTTAATTTTATCAGTATAATCTTTATCAGTTTGTATAAAGATTTGATGATTATCAAGTTTCGTATAAAATTTAATCTTTATCAGTTTGAGTAAAGATTTGATTTTATCAGTATAATCTTTATCAGTTTTATAAGGATTTGTATGTATAAGTTTTTGTATAAATTTTAATCCTTATCAATTTTTTTTTGCAAAAGGATTTAATTTTAATTTTTCCTTATACATGTTTATCGTCAAAAATCCATATACGAAAAAACCATTCGCGAAAAAGGGAATGATGGCGATCACCGAGGAATGGTGGCAGATAGCCGACCGTTCACCGATCGATCGCCGGTTGGCCGAACCACGCCGAGACCAAGGGCAAACCACCAGTTCGGTGGTGGCCGTGGTCGATGGATCGATTGCCACCCGGTGGTGGTATTCGATAGTGGTGGCGATGGTTCTGTTGTTGGCCGCTGGTGATGGAAGTGACAATTTCATTACTGCCGTCGTCGCCGGCTTATGGTGGCGATGATGGTCAGTTTGCTATTATCGCCAATGGGCCACGAAACCACCAATCGCCAGCCTCGATTAGGCGGATTGGTGGTGGCGGTTGTTTGTATTGCCGGTCGCCGGCCAAGTCGATGACGGCGGCATTTTGCGGCTGTCAATCGTGGTCGGTGACGGCGCGGTACGGTGGTGAGGTGCGGATATTTTTATTTAACCGCTGCCGAGCGGCGATGATAGCGGTAGTTGTTGTTCATACGCCGGTTGTCCCGGAGATAGCCGGTAACAATGAACACACCGACGACGACTAAGGGTTTCAACCCTCGGTTGCTTTCGAGCGTTTCTCAAATCTCTTTCGGGCCCAAGCTTACGAGTTTGGTAACGGGCCGAGACCATGAAATTTTGGACCAAGTTTATGGCCCAAAAATGTTTTATGGGTTTTAGGCTTTTATCCAAATTAGTTTATTTTAGATAATATTTAAGCAATTATATTATCTTGTAAAATTAATTTTAAAGGGAATTTTGGTTAATAACTATCCCTAGTAAAATTATGTTTATCAAACAGAATATTTGACTCGGTTTAAGTTAAATGGGTCTTGTGTCATGTTTTGGCCAGTTAGTCAAACCACGGCACAGTTCACGGGCCAGTGTTGACTTAACCGACTAGTTTGTTCGGTAGACCCGGTTTGATATATTTGGATAAATGGCTAATATTTTAGAAAATTGGTTTTGATTTATAAAATAGATTTATAGTCTATAAGTCTTGGTAATTTTATAAATTAAGTAAAATCTAATTTCAGATTAAAATATTAGTTTTGGTTTATGAAACAGTTTGTTTTATAAATCAGTTAAAACCATGTTTTGCGATAAACAAGACGGAATATTTTTTAACGGATCTAGGATTGCTTTACGCTTTATTATATTGCTTATTTTTATGCTTTATATAAATGCTTGGTTGTTTAAATTATATACATGTCTGTGTATATATTTTTATCCGTTATAGTATTTGCCAACTTAGACCCTTGACTTGTTTCTGGGGAGGTCTGCGTGCCACTTACAACCCTTTTGTAAAATGACCTTAGGATAGTTATTTTTAATATTTTTTTTCCGGATTTCCATCGAGGGTGTCGAGGCCAGTGGGAGCACGCGAGAAGATTGAGTATTTCTTTTGGAGTTCCATCGGAGATATGAAAGCCAGTGGGAGATGCACAAGGAGATAGAAACACCATAGAGATAAGTCATTATTGATCCTTAGGAGAAAGTTGGCAAAACTATAATTTGTTTTAACTGCGTAGTTGTTGATTTATTAACTGCGTGGTTGTGATATTTATATGCTATTTGTTTTAAAATAGAGAGAGTTTTTGAAACTAGATAATATCACAAGATTAGATAGGTTTTTATGATTAAAATTGCCAGTTTTTCAAAACCTTTTTTAAACGGTGAATTTTATTTAAAAACCTAAAAGTTTGTGTTTCATAAGGCAAAATTGACAGAACAGTTAGTTTTAGTCAATTAGTATGCTATCAAAACAGTTAGTTTTGACTAGCAAGTATGCTTTTAAAACGGTTGGTTTTAATTAGCAAGTGACTTTTAAAACAACTAGTTTTAAATGGCGTGTATGTTTAAAACAGTTAGTTTAAAACATCAGTTGCCTTTTTAAACAATCAGTTTTTCGAAATTACGGTTTTTCAAAATACTGGATATTAAAAGGTTTTTCATAAATTAATTATAACCCCGAAAATCATAGATCAGTAGTGCAACCCATTTTGGGGCACCTCCGGCGTAAGGTACGCGGGCGTTAGAAGTGAGCAAGCCTTGAACGTCCGCGTTCAAACCCCAAGCTAGAGGGGATGCTACGACTCTGCGAATTATCTCCGGGTGGTACCGGCCAGGGTAAAAGTGTCCAAGTCCCGAAATGGTGAGATCTGTTTTGGTTCTCATATGTTTACCGTGTTGTATCGGGCCAAAAAGCACTAAGAGGGACTAAAACATGTACGGTTAATTCCGTTGTCCCGAAAAGATCTAGGAGTCATGTCAGTTAGATATGATTGGTAAAAGTCCTTACCTACCGAAATAGTACGGGCCTGGTGGAGCGTGAGCACACCGCACATCAGGGCGTATGAAATAAGGATCCTAGTCCAATAAATTGATCATTTAAGGGTTTATTGATATTTATTGGAAATAGTCTTTTCACAGTTACTAAAACCAAAGTTTTTAAATGTGTAGATGGCAAACACAGTAACTAACACTAATAATCTTTCTCTTCGCTCTATTCACGAAAAAGGACAAACTTACTAGGTTTAGTTTTCTCGTTTGGGAGCGCAATCTGATGATTGTGCTCAGGCACGAGAGAAAATGGTATGTCCTAGAAAAGCCTCTTGCGACTATGAGCCCAGATTTTCTTACGAGGCTCATAAACACTAATCCGCCAGTTTAGGGACATGCCTCAGACGCAAGCACGCACAGAGCGTTATCATGCCAGTAGAGCACTGAATGCGTGCAAGATGGCCAAGGGGACCTCAGTTAGTGATCATGAAAATAAAGAGACACATTGATCACCTAGAGAGGCTCAGTCGCCCAGTTTCGTTGCAGTTAGCAACTGATACGATACTCAACTCACTGTCTGAAGATTACAAGTAATTCATTATAAACAACGTGGAAAAGACCATTGCTGAATTGCACTCCATGTTGAAAACCGCTGAGTTGAGTATGGGGACCAAGACCAAAGATGTGCTTGTGGTCACGAATGGTGGAGTAAAGAAGAAGCGTAGGCATGGGAACACCAGTAAGGGAAAGGGCCAAATTATGGCTACCCTAAGTGCACCCAGGGTTAATAATAATGGCAAAGGAAAGAGCAAGGGCAAGAAAGTTAAGTCTAACATAGCAATGACCAAGATTCAATACTTCAAGTGCCATGAAGTCGGTCATTGGAGGCATAACTGCCCGAAGCATTACGAAGCAGGTATAAAAACCTTAGGTATTCGTGACTGCTTCAGTTTATCACTTTCGCTTGTTAGTTTACAAGTATGTTGACACCTAGAAGCAAATGTTTAATTGCAGGTGGTCATTAAAAGTGAAGTGCCCAGATTGCAAGGATCAGCGTGCAAGTTTACATTTAGATATTATCAAGACAATTTTAAACTTTTATGATTTAAAACAATCTTGTTTTTCCAAAATTTGGATTTCTGAATGTTTATCGGTTTTAAAAAACTATTGTCTTGATTTAAATATCTTTATGCATGATATTTGAATCTGTTAGACTTGATCCTAGATGTTGCTTATTACGCTAACAGTATTACTTCAATCAAAAATGATTTGAAGTAATGAAAACTGTCAAAAACACACGAAGTACTATAATTATAGAAATGTGTTTTTAAATAAAACATTTATGAGTAAAGGATTATGAAAGTATTTTATGATCAGAATTTATTACTCATATGTTTTAAAAGGAATTTAGGATATTATCTCAGATATCGTTGATAATATTAGTATTTATAAAACTAGAAAAGAATTCCAAGTTTTGGAATTAGGATTTCAATAAAGTTCAGTTAAGTTTTATAAATGTTAAAATTCTAGTGTTCATTACTTAAAATAAGAATTGACTAAGTAATCAAGTTTTGACTAAGTCAATAGTGATTTTTGAGTAATAGTTAGTTTTCATATAGGTTAGTGGGAGCCTAGTTTATTCTCTATCTAGTTTGAGATAAAGAATAAAAGATGTAATTATTGATTCAGTATATCTAGGAATTATAATCCAGGTTGGATAAAAATTCACGAGATATAGGATCTACCTTTTAGTCAAAATGGTAGATTAGTAATTTTAAAGTCTTGAAAACTAGATAAAGTAATAATTGACTTTAAAAGGGAATCAATAATTAAGTGTGTTGGAATAATTAGTAAAAGGTATTAAGTTATCTTTAACTATAAAGTATTATAAAATACTAGATTAAATTTCCTGGAATTTGCCAGTTTTGGTAAATGGAAATTATATCTGATTTCAGGTAGAAATCATTCATCTACACAGCAACTAAGGTAAGTTGCAGTTCAACTTTACATATTCAGGGAAACTGGGAGTTATTCCAGTATCTCCAAGTTCAGGCAATATGGTAAAGCAAAGTCTAATTTTGTTTTAAAGTGTTTGCAAAACAAAGATTAGCACAATCGAGTAAATTGTATCAGATGATACAAACTTGTATTGTTTTTGGTTGTCACTTTGATTAATTCGGTAAACATTAATCAAAGGGTTTAAACTGAAGTTAGGTGATACTTCATTTAAATCAGAATTTTTTAGTAAACGTTGAATAGACACCGTAAAAGTAATTAAGAAATGCTATTAATTTTGTTATTATTAAGAGTGTATTATGGACTATACAAAATTAGTTTCTTTATCACTTTTATATTTTGCATGTTTTTGATCCAGGAATGAAACTAGTTTCCAGTTTTTCCATTCGAAATTTGTCCGTGACAACTTATCGTGGTGGGAACCCGATAGGGCTTTAAAGTCATTGTGAGCTTTTGGGTAGTTATGATCAGTTGATTGAATAACAGCTACAAGTGATGTAGACCAAAAGCTGCACAGATATTCGATAGAGTAGCGAGTATCGGACGTGATCCGCGGTTGAGATTACTTCTTGGATTTTGTCATAAGTAACTCTCACAGTGGTTGTCCTTATCACCTGAGGTATTTGGTTTGATATCATGAGGACTGTTGGATACTTAGTGCGTTCAACCGCTACGCCGTAACAGGGTGGCTATAAAGGGCGTAACTAGATTCAGCGGAAGCCGTGGTATTAAATGCAGATATGCAAGATGGGATTTGCACATCTTCTATGAAGAGAGATATTTCTGGGCCCCTTGACTGACTGAATATACTGATGAAGTGCATGGCCATGCCCAAACGAACTGATTTGTTCTTTGTCGTTTACCTATCAGTAGAAGTCGGATAGTCGAGAAACATAATCTTGAGTATTTAGAGTTGACTTAATCCAGGCTCATACTTACAGATGAAATATCGTGTTGCAAAGGGAAAAGCCAATATACCCAATTTATGAACTGTTGTATCATAAATGTTATTTCCTTACGGAAATGTTTATATCACCTACCTGGGTATAAGAGTGCTTATAGCCTGGTTAGCCTAAGTGCCTATCTAGGGGCCTCCTTAAGTCCGTGTGATCAAGGCGGAATTGCCAACTTGCACAAGTGGGAGTCTGTTAGTAATTATGTGCAGAAGTTGACAAACCAATGATTACATATCCAATGTTACAAGACACTTGAGGGTCACACCTGTGAGGACCTGTCAATCAAATAAGTTAAATAATCCCAGTTTGGAGAGATTGGATTTATAATAGTTAATTATAAATCAGTTGGATAATTTCAGTTAGAAATCCCAAAGTTAAAGGGTTATTAATTAATTATGTAGATTATATATTAGTTAAATAAATATATAATAGTTTAAATAATTAATTAGTATAATTTTTATCCAGCTAAATGGAATAGGAATATTCTTTTCTTCAGGAGAAAGAAAAGAATAATTCCATTAGGATAATTATTAATGAATAAGGAAGCTTTATTATATGGAAACTCTTTCATATAAATAAAGCTTACCAGTTAATTATTCATTTATTCCAACTAGCTTTCTGAAGAGAAACCGAAAACTCTCTCACCTCTCTCTCTCCTAAAATCCGGCGCCGAACCACCAGCATTGTAGCCTGCTCGCGCCGCGAAAAAGGTACTCGCCCCGCGAAGGTTATACTCATCGCGTGACAGCTAGTTCGTGATCTCGGGATTTCAGCCAACTAGAAGGCAATTTGTTTGGTCGATCACCGGTGGATCTAACTCAAGCATTCCAGGTAATAATCCTATTACTTTACGAATAATTTAATAAAACGAACGATCGTGGTTTTTCGGGTTTTTATCAAAATTGCTTCCGCAATAATCGAACCCGTTTGGTTTGATCGAATAAACCTTGATCAGTTTGGTCATTAGGTTTATAGTAAATTCAATCCAGTTAGGTTTGAGATTTACCATGTTCTTCGTGTCAGTTTGATTCGGGATCACAGCAAAAACCCGACACCGGTCAATCAAGAGGCCGAAGGAGAAGAGGCCCAACAGGTTGAAGAGGCGTTAGAAGCCCAAAAAGAGGCCGAAGTAGAAGTGGCCCAACCTAGGCAGCCAGAAATCGGAACCCGACCAGCCAAGAGTCTATCCTCCACAGAGGCATCCCACACAGATGCTACTCGGCCAATGCCGAGTAGTCAAGTCGTTGGCAGCCAACCAACGCAAATGCACACCCAAGCCATCCACTCGACCACCTCCCAACAGGTGGTCGTTTCATCAGAACACGGGGCTTTACCACCTATTCCATCGTTCACTCGCTTGGAGTCGATCGGTGTTGAAACCAGAGTTGCTCATCCCCAGCACTCGCCATCTTTCATGACACATGGAGTCCTAGAGCCCCTAGGTACACATCTGGCGACTTCCACCCGAAGCCCCGCTGCACTAGACGCCGCAACAGTCGTCAGCGTGGGCCAGGGGAGCACCTTTGCGGGGCTTTCCCTGTCAACCGGTTTCGCACATGAACCGGTATTGACCCTGTCGGGATTGGAACCCAGGGATTCGGACGGCATCCTTAAAGCTGTCCAAAGCAGGTTGGAAGCCATCGAGAAGGCCGACGCGGCAAAAGACAGAAGACTGGCGGCCATTGAAAGGGCCTTAGCAGTCAAGGAACAGGAAGACCAAGCCCGTCGGGCCGAGATCGAAGCGCTTCGGAAAGCGGACGAGGACCGACAGAAGGAGCTGGATGAAGCCAAACGCTTTATCAAGGGCAAATTCCAGGAAGGGGAGCGCCCGTCTTTTGGCGACTCGAGTCGCTCTCCTACTCCCGTCCTCCGTCTACAACCACCACCACTAGCTGAGGAGATTCCCGGATTTGTCTCTGAAGCTGAGCACCAGATCGTCATCGCTCAGCTCACCACTCAGAATGATGCCCTTCAGAGACAGGTGGATCAGTACAAGCAGTTGGTCACCACCAGGGATATGCAGCTAGAGATTGCATTGCGGAGGGTCCGCGAGCTTGAGGCAACTTGTAGGTCTCAGGCTCAACCCTCCAAACGCGGACATGATGATCCGGACGACACCGCCAATCCTCATGAGGGGGGGGACCGTCTAAGAGGGCTCGCCTTGACCTCCCCTCCGGCTCCGGAACCGCCGCCGATGATACACCGGCCGACACGACCCCTCCAGCATATCAGCCCGTAGATCCGGCAAGTCCGGAAGGTCGTCCCACGGATGTTTTAGACTCCGATTCTGACGCCGACGACCTTCCGCCCGAAGCAGCGAACTGGAGGTATGAAGCCATGCCAAAGGGTGTGCCCGTCCAGTTTCCTCACGAGAAGGAGACTCCCGCCATTGACCTGATCGATCCAAACACCGCGCCGATGGATCCTTCCGAGCTTCGTATCTCTGACGACGGAAGGAAGATCCTGAACCAGCATGCCCAGAGCCTTCGGTTTTGGAAGAGATCGGACGACATTGTTTCTAGTGCGGAGTACGACGCCTTTCTCCCTACGGTACAGACGCCCGAAGCATTCACAGCTCAGCAGCCGATCAGACTGGGTTGGAACCACGCCGTCATATTCAGGCCCTTCCTGGAGGAATCCTTCACACGGATCTTACAACAGGAACGCCTCTTCTCGTGGTCCAAGAAGGTCTTCTTCGGCCTATCTCATGTCAAGAAGCGTCGCCGCCGTACCGCGTACATCTACCAGAGGAAGCTCAGCTGGAGCGAGCATGGGCAGATCAGAAAGAAGCACCGGTTTGTTAAGGTAACTGACGTCCGACCTTACAAATTCGGACACCAGCTATTCCTTGAGTTCCACGTGCGGATGTGCAACCCTGGCAAGCCCGACGGAAACCTCCGAGACTACATGTTCACAGAAGCCGATCTGGACAGTATTGATCTCGACGATCTTCTTACACTCATCCGACACCTTGAGGGCCCGATTATGAAACCAGACTACTTCAGAGACGGTCTGGAAGTCCTCAAGAGGTACGTACGGCACTCGATCAACCTCGCGCATCTCACAAACTATCAGATGGCGATCGAAAGCAAACAGCAGAAGGTGAATCTGCTGCGTCCTAACCTGGAGGCCAATCTACTTGACCAATACCTGCCCTACTTTCCGACGAGAGTTCCGGTGCATGGTGTTGTGTATCTCACCTTCAGAAAGAACCAGCGAAGGTTCATGCGTTTCAGTGAGCTATCCAGCTTCTGTGACGACACCCTTCTGTATGTATACAACGGAATGAAGCGTCGTCTGTTAGAGAACTACATGCCAGCGTACAAGGGAACAAATTGGAAGAGTAAGTTGATCGAGGCTATGGATCTGATCGAGAACAAGCTGAAGGAGAGACTGATGCTGAGAAGAGTTGAGACTGCGATGGAGCTCCGTACGAGATCGATCCGCGAATGGGACGAGTACCTGTAGCTCTCGCATTGGGAACCAGCTCTGAAGTATCCGCCGCCTTTCTGACTTCTTCCCAAAGGGGGAGATTGTTAGAACCTGACTAGTTTAGTTGTAAAGAAGTCAGGGGCATATTTTGAAACGTTTGTAATAGTTAGTTTGAAACAATACTTTTGTGCGCCTCTTAAAAGAGTCATAGACTCTAGGGGTGCTTTATGTAACTTCGGCTCTATAAATATGGGTCGCTAGTTAACGTTTTTAAACAATCAAGTAACTGACAACTTTCGTTATATGCTTTGTCGTGTTGTATATCTTTCATTTATATGCTTGATTACCGCTATTTGAGCGTCATTTAGTATTGTGATTGCTTGTAGTGGTCCTTTTATTGCATCCTCGTTGAATATCGGACTCACAGCTCCGGTCGTTGTGTGTGAGAGGAAGCCGGCGGCGGCAGTAAGAAGAGAGGGTGAGAGAGTGATTTTCTTGGAGAGGAATAAAATCAACTGATAGATATCACCTTAAGCCTTTATTTATAGATATAAATAAGGCAGTGATTGTATCTGATTATAATTCCTTTATAATTATCTCATCAATTAATTCCTTAATTAATTAATTACTTAATTAATTAAATTATTTGATTAATTAACCTAATAAATAATAAACTTATTATTTATTTCTTCTCTCTTCTTAATTATTTCTCACACACTAATTTTCTCAATTAGGTGTGCAGCGGTGTGACCTACTAGTGTCTTATAACATTGGACACGGTAATCTTCTGTTACTGTCTTGCACATAATCCTTACATACTCCCACTTGTGCCAGACATGTAACTGTACTGTTACCATTAGCCTAAGGAGGTCGCTAGCCAGACACTTAGGTTAACCAGGTTATAAGATCTCTTACATCCAGAGATACAATTCACGCTTGAATTTGTACACAGGTTCATTCCTTTTGCACGCGATATTTCTAAAGTGAATTTGAGACATGGAGTGGAGGATTCATTTCTCGAATTCAAGTATTTCTTGACTCTGATTACGATTGCCTGCAGTAACGGATATTACTAAATAACACCTGTTATTCTATCTGAGCGTGGCCACGCGTTTTCTGCAAATCTTAATCGTCAAGGGGCCCGGAATTATCTTTTTATATCAGAGGTGCAAATCCCTTCTTGACTATCTGCATTTGGATCCATGGCTTCCGCTGTATCTAGTCACGTCCCGTATGACTACCCTGTTACGGTGCAGCGTTAGAACGTGCTAAGAGTACATTAGTCATCATGTTCCCAAACCAAATATCTCAGGTTTGAGGACAACCTATCATCAAGTCAATGCTTATGACTGGGGCTCCGTGAAGCAGACTTGAAACTGGTCACTTCCAATACTCAAACACTCTGATGAGTATCTATAAATACTTGGTCACATCACTTGTGCTTTTACTATTTACTTCGAATAAATCATCAAGTATTTATAATAGCGTTAAACTCCTTATTGAAATTCCCATTTCAATAAGTGGCTACGGAGATTTAGATTTTATTGCAAGACTTTGCATAAATCATGGATACATTTAAATATGCAAAAACAGTTTAACTTTTGAAACAATCATGAATTAAAATCCTCCAATATTTCAATCACACTGTGAAATAAAACTTTACATGATCTAATGTCTCATAATTAAACTACTGTAATAATAATAAACTAAAACTAGCTACTGGTGTCCAGGTACTGCATCCCAAAGGAATTTGCATGAGCCTCAAGCTTCACCTTTGCTAGCGGCTTTGTCAGCGGATCTGCGACATTGTTTTCCGTCGAAATCTTGCATATTCTTACATCTCCTCTTCCAATGATCTCTCGGATGAGGTGATAGTTTCTGAGCACGTGTCTTGACTTGTGATGCTCTCTAGGTTCCTTTGCTTGCGCCACGGCTCCCGAGTTATCACAGAATATATCAATCGGTCTAGAGACACTGGCAACGACTCTTAGATCCGATAGAAAATTCCTCAGCCAGACAGCTTCCTTTGCTGCATCAGATGCTGCAATGTACTCTGCTTCTGTAGTTGAATCTGCAATTGTATCCTGCTTCGAGCTCTTCCACGAGATCGCGCCTCCGTTTAGGGTAAAGATGTACCCTGACTGTGATCAGAAATCACCTCTGTCGGTCTGGAAACTAGCGTCAGAATATCCGATGACAATAATTTCATCCACAGAACCTCCAAACACCAAGAACATATCTTTCGTTCTTCTCAGGTAATTGAGAATGTTCTTGTCAGCCACTCAATGAGGTTCTCCTGGATTCTGTTGATATATGCTCGTAACACTTACTGAGTAAGCAACATCGGGCTTAGTACATAACATGGCATACATAATCAATCCAATTGCTGATGCATATGGAACCGATTTCATCTTGTCCTGATCTTGACTAGAAACAGGACACTGTGTTTTACTTAACACTATGCCATGTTGCATCGCGATAAATCCTTTCTTGGATTCATCCATCCTGAATTTTTTCAGGATTTTGTCAATGTACGTACTTTGGCTAAGTCCGATAAGCCGCTTAGATCTATTTCTGTAGATCTTTATGCCAAGTATATAAGCGGCTTCTCCAAGGTCTTTCATCTGGAAACATTTGCTTAACCAACTCTTTACACTCTGTAAAGTTGGTACATCGTTTCCTATGAGTAGAATGTCGTCTACGTACAAGACCAAGAAGGTTACTATGCTCCCACTGAACTTAGTGTAAACACACGGCTCGAACTCACTTTTCGCAAAACCAAACTCTTTGATTCGCTCACCGAAATGTAAGTTCCAGCTTCGAGATGCTTGCTTTAATCCATAAATGGATTTTAGCAACTTACACACCTTATTAGGATTCTTAGGATCTTCAAATCCTTCTGGTTGTTCCATATAGACGTCTTCTGTTAACTTTCCGTTCAGAAAGGCTGTCTTGACGTCCATTTGCCAGATCGCGTAATTATAGTACGCTGAAATGGCCATTAGAATCCTAATTGACTTTTACATGGCTACTGGTGAAAAAGTTTCATCATAGTCAATACCATGAGTTTGCATGAATCCTTTTGCGACCAGTCTAGCCTTAAAGGTGTGCACGTTCCCGTCCATGTCAGTTTTCTTCTTGAAAACCCATTTACATCCAACAGCTCTACAGTGTTGGGGTAAATCAGTTAACTCCCATACTTGGTTGTCGTACATGGACTGCATCTCGGCCTTCATGGCTTCTTGCCATTGTTTAGACTCACTGCCTGATACAACTTCTCCATAGGATGTTGGTTCATTCAAGTCTCCACCATCCTGAGAGACTAGAAATCCAAGATACATATCTGGTTCTTGTCTTACCCTATTGGATCTGCGAAGGTCCTGTGTTTGCACTTCCTCAATCGGTTCTGATTGAGGTTCAACATTTTCATGTTGAATTTCTGGCTCAACAATCGGTGTAGTGTCTTCTTCGTCTACTACCTGTTGATCTACATCCTCTCTGGTGTTCCCGGAACTGAGAAACTTTTCTTCTAGAAATTTTCCATTTCGAGCCACAAAAACTTTGTTCTCTTCAGGGTTGTAGAAGTAA
>CM058047.1:48109086-48213039 GCA_030169165.1 Centaurea solstitialis
GAACGGATCCAATCCTAAACCTTACAGATTCAAAGAGGATTGATCAGATTAGTTTACCTTATGTGATAAAATTTCCGGAAAGCAAGCAGGGGGTACACCGCTACTGACACCACGTGAGAGGGTTGCTAGACCACCATGACTGATCGGAAAAACGCTCCGGTCGTTGTGTGTGAGAGGAAGCCGGTGGCGGCAGTAAGAAGAGAGGGTGAGAGAGTGATTTTTTTGGAGAGGAATAAAATCAACTGATAAAAATCACCTTAAGCCTTTATTTATAGATATAAATAAGGCAGTGATTGTATCTGATTATAATTCCTTTATAATTATCTCATCAATTAATTCCTTAATTAATTAATTACTTAATTAATTAAATTAACTGATTAATTAACCTAATAAATAATTAACTTATTATTTATTTCTTTTCTCTTCTTAATTATTTCTCACACACTAATTTTCTCAATTAGGTGTGCAGCGGTGTGACCTACTAGTGTCTTATAACATTGGACACGGTAATCTTCTGTTACTGTCTTGCACATAATCCTTACAGACTCCCACTTGTGCCAGACATGTAACTGTACTGTTACCATTAGCCTAAGGAGGTCCCTAGCCAGACACTTAGGTTAACCAGGTTATAAGATCTCTTACATCCAGAGATACAATTCACGCTTGAATTTGTACACAGGTTCATTCCTTTTGCACGCGATATTTCTAAAGTGAATTTGAGACATGGAGTGGAGGATTCATTTCTCGAATTCAAGTATTTCTTGACTCTGATTAAGATTGCCTGCAGTAACGGATATTAGTAAATAACACCTGTTATTCTATCTGAGCGTGGCCATGCGTTTTCTGCAAATCTTAATCGTCAAGGGGCCCGGAAATATCTCTTTATATCAGAGGTGCAAATCCCGTCTTGACTATCTGCATTTGGATCCATGGCTTCCGCTGTATCTAGTCACGTCCCGTATGGCTACCCTGTTACGGTGCAACGTTAGAACGTGCTAAGAGTACAGTAGTCCTCATGTTCCCAAACCAAATATCTCAGGTTTGAGGACAACCTATCATCAAGTCAATGCTTATGACTGGGGCTCCGTGAAGCAGACTTGAAACTGGTCACTTCCAATACTCAAACACTCTGATGAGTATCTATAAATACTTGGTCACATCACTTGTGCTTTTACTATTTACTTCGAATAAATCATCAAGTATTTATAATAGCGTTAAACTCCTTATTGAAATTCCCATTTCAATAAGTGGCTACGGAGATTTAGATTTTATTGCAAGACTTTGCATAAATCATGGATACATTTAAATATGCAAAAACAGTTTAACTTTTGAAACAATCATGAATTAAAAACCTCCAATATTTCAATCACACTGTGAAATAAAACTTTACATGATCTAATGTCTCAAAATTAAACTACTGTAATAATAATAAACTAAAACTAGCTACTGGTGTCCAGGTACTGCATCCCAAAGGAATTTGCATGAGCCTCAAGCTTCACCTTTGCTAGCGGCTTTGTCAGCGGATCTGCGACATTGTTTTCCGTCGGAATCTTGCATATTCTTACATCTCCTCTTCCAATGATCTCTCGGATGAGGTGATAGTTTCTGAGCACGTGTCTTGACTTGTGATGCTCTCTAGGTTCCTTTGCTTGCGCCACGGCTCCCGAGTTATCACAGAATATATCAATCGGTCTAGAGACACTAGCAACGACTCTTAGATCCGATAGAAAATTCCTCAGCCAGACAGCTTCCTTTGCTGCATCAGATGCTGCAATGTACTCTGCTTCTGTAGTTGAATCTGCAATCGTATCCTGCTTCGAGCTCTTCCACGAGATCGCGCCTCCGTTTAGGGTAAAGATGTACCCTGACTGTGATCTGAAATCATCTCTGTCGGTCTGGAAACTAGCGTCAGAATATCCGATGACAATAATTTCATCCACAGAACCTCCAAACACCAAGAACATATCTTTCGTTCTTCTCAGGTACTTGAGAATGTTCTTGTCAGCCACTCAATGAGGTTCTCCTGGATTCTATTGATATCTGCTCGTAACACTTACTGAGTAAGCAACATCGGGCTTAGTACATAACATGGCATACATAATCAATCCAATGGCTGATGCATATGGAACCGATTTCATCTTGTCCTGATCTTGACTAGAAACAGGACACTGTGTTTTACTTAACACTATGCCATGTTGCATCGGGATAAATCCTTTCTTGGATTCATCCATCCTAAATTTTTTCAGGATTTTGTCAATGTACGTACTTTGGCTAAGTCCGATAAGCCGCTTAGATCTATTTCTGTAGATCTTTATGCCAAGTATATAAGCGGCTTCTCCAAGGTCTTTCATCTGGAAACATTTGCTTAACCAACTCTTTACACTCTGTAAAGTTGGTACATCGTTTCCTATGAGTAGAATGTCGTCTACGTACAAGACCAAGAAGGTTACTATGCTCCCACTGAACTTAGTGTAAACACACGGCTCGAACTCACTTTTCGCAAAACCAAACTCTTTGATTCGCTCACCAAATGTAAGTTCCAGCTTCGAGATGCTTGCTTTAATCCATAAATGGATTTTAGCAATTTACACACCTTATTAGGATTCTTAGGATCTTCAAATCCTTCTAGTTGTTCCATATAGACGTCTTCTGTTAACTTTCCGTTCAGAAAGGCTGTCTTGACGTCCATTTGCCAGATCTCGTAATTATAGTACGCTGAAATGGCCATTAGAATCCTAATTGACTTTAACATGGCT
The DNA here is from genome assembly GCA_030169165.1 of Centaurea solstitialis. NCBI lineage: Eukaryota > Viridiplantae > Streptophyta > Magnoliopsida > Asterales > Asteraceae > Centaurea > Centaurea solstitialis. The sequence goes on from CM058047.1 coordinate 48,111,843, forward strand.
ACTGGTGAAAAAGTTTCATCATAGTCAATACCATGAGTTTGCGTGAATCCTTTTGCGACCAGTCTAGCCTTAAAGGTGTGCACGTTCCCGTCCATGTCAGTTTTCTTCTTGAAAACCCATTTACATCCAACAGCTCTACAGTGTTGGGGTAAATCAGTTAACTCCCATACTTGGTTGTCGTACATGGACTGCATCTCGGCCTTCATGGCTTCTTGCCATTGTTCAGACTCACTGCCTGATACAGCTTCTCCATAGGATGTTGGTTCATTCAAGTCTCCACCATCCTGAGAGACTAGAAATCCAAGATACATATCTGGTTCTTGTCTTACCCTATTGGATCTGCGAAGGTCCTGTATTTGCACTTCCTCAATCGGTTCTAATTGAGGTTCAACATTTTCATGTTGAATTTCTGGCTCAACAATCGGTGTAATGTCTTCTTCGTCTACTACCTGTAGATCTACATCCTCTCTGGTGTTCCCGGAACTGAGAAACTTTTCTTCCAGAAATTTTGCATTTCGAGCCACAAAAACTTTGTTCTCTTCAGGGTTGTAGAAGTAATATCCCACGGTGGTTTTGGGATATCCTACGAAGAAACACTTGTCGGATTTGGGTTTGAGTTTTTCTGAGGTAGGTCGCTTGACGTAAACCTCACAGCCCCAAATTTTCAGAAAAGACATTTTGGGTTTCTTACCCTTCCACAACTCGTATGGCGTCTTTTCCACTGACTTTGTTGGCGCTCTGTTCAGTATATGTGCTGCTGTTTCGAGCGCATGTCCCCAGAATGACACTGGTAGTGTAGAGTGACACATCATCGATCGTACCATATCTAGTAATGTACGATTCCTCCTTTCTGACACACCATTCATCTGTGGTGTATACGGAGGTGTGAGTTGTGATACAATTCCACATTCCATCAGATGATTGCCAAACTCTTGACTAAGATATTCGCCTCCTCGATCCGACCGTAAAAACTTGATCTTTCTGTCAAGTTGATTCTATACTTCATTCTGATATTCTCTGAATTTCTCAGAGCTTTCAGATTTATGTCTCATCAAGTAGACATAACCATATCTACTGAAATCGTCAGTAAATGTGATGAAGTACCGGTATCCTCCTCTTGCCCTATGACTAAATGGTCCACACACATCTGTGTGAACTATTTCTAACAAGTCAGAAGCCCTTTCATTATCTTTATTGAAAGGTTCTTTTGTCATCTTGCCAGATAAACAGGATTCGCAGTTGTCAAAAGGTTTAAAATCAAAAGTGCCAAGAAAACCTCCTTTTAGGAGTAGTTCAACGCGTTTCTTGTTTATGTGGCCTAGACGACAATTCCAGAGGTAAGTTTGATCCACAATGTCTTTGGATCGTTTACTTATATGATATATTTCTTTATTATCGTCTTGCAGATTTACTGTATATAGACCATTCACAGGTGTAGCTTTAAAATAGAAAATATTATTTTTAAAGACTGAAAGCATTTTATAATCATATTTATAATAAAATCCTTGGTCTACCAATAAATCAAAAGACATAACATTCTTAATCATCTTTGGAACATAATAACAATTTTCCAGTTCCAAAACTAGACCCGAGGGTAAACTAAGACTATAAGATCCTACTACTTCAGCTATCAGCGGAGTGCCTTCGCCAACTCGTAGGTTCGAACGGTCCTTCCTCAAAGTCTCTCTTCTAGTGAATCCCTGTAAATGATTACAAATGTGGTTACCACTGCCTGTATCAATTACCCATGATTCATAAGAAGTGATTAAGCAATCTATCATAAAGATACCTGGAGCATCGGGTAAACCGATCTCTATCTGGTCGATATTCATCGAGTGCTCGCAAATATCCTGGCTACCGCATTCTGGGCAACTCAGATCTCCCAGCTCATCAATCCAATCAGTGTCCATGAGTTCAGCCGGTGCTGGTTTCGGCTCTAGATTGGCCAAAATGTCCTCATGTAACATTGCTACGTCTTTCCTTGGTTCCTTCATGTAGGCACTAGCTATGTCACATATCTCGTCGGGACATCGGATTTTTAATCCGTGCATATTTAGTCCCTCTAGTGCATTTTGGCCCGGTACCACCGGGTGAATAAACAATTACCAAAACAGATCGCACCACCCGGGGCCTGGACATACTCTGGCCGGTACCACCCAGAGATAATTCGCAGAGTTTTTATCCCCTCGAATTTCGGTTTGAACGCAGGCGATTGAAGTGTGATCACTAGCAATGCCTTACGTACCTTACACCAGAGGTGTCCCTAAAGTGGGTTGCACTTACTGATCTATGATTTTTAACAAGGGTTTCAAAATTGCCAGTTTTCAAAAAAAAAAAAAACTTGGATCCAAAAGCCAAACTGGTTTTTGTATCCATTTTATTTCAACAGTTTATATTTAATTTTAAACATACATGCTATTAGATATAAACAACCACGCAGTTAAACAACATGTCATAGTCAAAAACCCTTAAACTATTGCCGTTTTGCGAGCCAAAACAAAACGGCGGTCTCAATCCTAAGTGACAACAATACACAGGGCATGATCTTCTCGGTGCTCCCACTGGCTCCAAGATCCATAGTTGAATCCGTGCTCCGTCTTCAGTCCTTGATTCTTCGGTTATTTTATTTTAAAATTATTACAATTAAAGCGGTTGTAAATGGCACGCAGGCCTCCCGTAACCAACAACGAATAAATAAAATAAAATATACGTACAGTTATCAAAACACAACCACGGGTCAAAGGGTTTGACTACGACATCAACTAACAAAATAAAATCTTAACTAGATTCTATTTTTTTTATTTTAAAAATTAATTAAACTAAATTAATTTAATAAAACAAAATTTAATTTCCTAGGGTTTAAGCCCTTATCCGTTGTTACCTACCGCGTACAGCAACAGCTAGCTGCCATTGCCGCCGCACTGGTCGGTATTCGGAAAAACAACAGCCACCATCATCAGCCGCTGCTCGTGGCACGAATCCCGCTGTTCGCGGCGCAAGGACTCCGTTCGCGGCGCGAGCTGGTTAGCCAGTGGCTTTGACGACGACAGCAGCCCAAGAGCCACCGCCGCCATCCCCTGTTTGATCGGAAACCTAAAACCGGCAGTGGCCGATACCCCTTTGCGGCGGTTATTGACCACCGCCACCACCACAAACATCATCGCCACCATTAATCCACCGGCGACAGTAGCACCTCGGCGCCACCACCATCGCCGTGGTCGACGATCAACAAACAAAACGCCACCACCGCCATCACCGATGACAGCGGCGGCCATCGTCACCACTTGGTGGTAGCACGACAGCAGCAACAGCAACCGCCACCACCGCCGCTGCCCCCCGGCGAATTGAAATAAACATCACCACCGCTACGTCGGTGGTTGCGATCTCAATCGCCACCGACTCCCACCACTGATCCGCCTGACGGTCGTCGATCGGTGGTTGGAAGTCACTGGCGACAGCAGCAGTACGAACACCACCACCATCGCCGTCCGGCGATCGAAGAAACAAACAGCCACTGCCACCATAATCGGTGGTGCGGTGGTTGTCTTTACCCACAACCGACGCCGCCGTGATCGAATCAATTACCACCGCCACCATGAACGGTGGTGCGGTGGTTGGATTTTGTTGGTCCCAAGTAGGTGACCTTCAAGTAAGGATAGTGTTTGGGATTATAGAAGGGGGGGTTGAATATAATCACACAATTTTTTCACTTTTAAATTCTTGTTGTATTAACAAATTGAATTTACAGATTGTTGCGGAAATAGAAAAGACAATTAGTCTAAACTAAACAATCTAAGTTCTTTCACTATGCACTAAGTGAGAAGAGAATAAAGAAAGAATATAGAGGGAATAAGAGAGAAAGGACTTGAGTATTTTAGGATGAAGAAGAAGTATGGAGAACATCTCTTCACGTCCTATTTATACTCCATGCATTAAATGCATGCAGACCTACTATTGTGACGTGTCACAATGTGAGTGGTCTGTTGTACTATTTACTATAAACAAATTACTCTTAGCATGGTGTGCTAAAGAGGATGTTTGTAAACAGTTGCCTTGAGGTCTGATAAGTACGGAGGGAACAGTAAAGTAACTGCCCTTATGTACTATTGTGTCAGAAAAGGCGGATAATCCTTTTGTGCATTAGACTAAGACATTGTTCTAATCCTTCAGGATCAGGATACTGATCAGTGACTAGAGTCCTGAAACTGAGGAAGTTCAGGGTCACGTGTATCCTGATGAATCTTCAGGATGTCATACGATAGTGAACAGACTGCTATCACTGAGTTCCGTCTTCAGATCACGAGCATGCTGTTCCTGTCATCAGCTATTTCTTCGACGTCGCTGATGGTTCTTTGTGTATGATCTTAATGTCTTCAGGAGGAGGTCTTCACTTCAGTGGACAGGATCAGTAGACTGCAGAACAGGCTCGTTAGTCTCCTGATCCTGATCCTGAAATCTATAAAGTTAAGTTACAGCACAAGTAACATGGAATAACACTGAACAGACTCAGTGATAATTCCTCAAGCTATAACAGAAGTAAAAACCTATTCACTAAGTAAAGATTCAGGATCATTATCATTTCATCAGGTCTTAGGAGAGCTGGATCAACAATCTCCCCCTAAATGATAATGATAAGACAAATAGAGTAATTGTTTTAATCTAGAAAAGTTAGAAATAAATCTAAGTCTAGAACTAAACAGTAGGAAATAGAACTCATAAAGGTACATGTCCCATTTACTGTTTTGAGGGATCTTTTTCAGTACTATGATGGAATGAAGTACAATGCACTGAATTGCATTCTCATTAATCTCATTTAAATATTACAAGAGTAAGGAAAATACAAGAGTACATGACAGTGGTACTGAAAGATAAAAATTACAAAATATCTAACTATCAGATTCTTCGCTAATGTATTCAGTCTTGACGCAAACAGGAACAGGAGTGTCGCTGAAGGCAAGTCTGTGATCAAGAATAGCTCTGACAGTGCGAATAATCTCTTTGTTGTCTGGATTTTTCTTATCTTGTTGTGTAGTGAAGAGAACTGTCAAAAGATGTTCATAGGGCGCTATGTGTAGCTCACTGAAGCGCTGAAAGCGTAGGATTGAGTTATTGCTAACACAAATGCCATGAACAGGTTCTCTGATTACTTGTCCTTCAGATAGAGAGATTCCAGGAGGGAATGAAAGATCAAGCATCGAGAGGTCCAGAGGTTTAACAACCATTCTGGGAAGACAGGGAGTAGGTCTTCTTGTAGAGGTGCCTGCAGATCTTCGAACAGGTTGCTGAGATAGGACTGAAGAGTAATGGAGCAGGTCATCAGGTATTTCAGTTGTCCTTCTGATGCGAGCAATAAGTCCTTCAATGACTTCTTCTACTTCAGCCCGATAGTTCTTGTTGGCTTTGGGAAGTAGGGATCTGATTTCGTTCCACTCTGACAAGTTGTAGCGATCTAACTTGTCCAGAGTGTGCTCTACGTCCTTTACTCCAGAGCGTTTGACTGTGATCCAGGTTTTGCCAGGATTACCTTTCTTGCCTCTAGATCGGCGAAGATGGATTCCTGAGATGGCAGCACCATGCTTTCGGAGGTGTAACCGATCTCTGCACCAGTCAAGCTCAGCGTTTACTTCTCCAGTCTGTACCTCTGAATTTTTGTTGAAGACCTTCAGAACAGCCTTCTGTGCAAGGATAGGATCTGCACTTATTTCTGCATCTTCATCTACAAAATCCGATGCAAGCCTTCGAGCGGCTTGGGCAGAGAGGAAAGCTTCCTTCTGCTTTTTATTGTGCTCTAGTTGAGCCTGTACAGCTTCGTTGTACTCCTCCTGCGAGAGATAGGCGAACTCGGAGTCACAAGAGGTACGAAGAGGGATTTTTACTCTTGTACTCTCGAGTCGCTCTATCACGGCGTCTAAGCGCCCATCCCTGTCAATGGCAAAGGAATTGTCAGAGTAATTTTCACCTTCAGATCTAGGAGAGTTTGAGGGAGGTGATCTGGGTGAAGAAGCAGGGGTAGAGAAGTCATCAGAGATGAATTCATCATCTGATGAAAGGCAAATGGTTTCAGGGGTGGCTCGGATTTCAGGGGTTCTGGATGAAGAGGCTTCTTGGTTGAAACGGGTTGTAGGATGGGTAGTAATGGTTTCTTGGTTGAGGGGTGTGATCCTGAAGGTCATAGTATATAATTCAGCCCTGGTCTGTTCATTGGGACTATTCTCCATTAGGCGAATAATGTCACAAGTGACAGAACCATAGTTGACATCTTCAGGATTGGCTAGGGTATTAGGTTCAGGTTCAGGTTCAGTGTGAGAGGTGATTTCAGGAGAGGGTAGTTTAGGAGGTTGGTAGATAACCATTTGAAGGTTATTAGGAGGGGAGTCTTCAGGTGAGGTGTCTAAGGTGATGGTTTCAGGGGTAGGTTTGGTTTTAAGAAGAGTAGAGATAGGTTGGTTATCAGAGGAAGAGGGAGAGGATGGTAGTAGAGACATACCAGAGGCATCAGGGTTCTCCCCCTGAGGTTGTGCGAGCCCTGGAATGGGCGCAGAGGTAGCAGGAACCTTTTCGACGAAGATGTCATCGTCTATATCATCATCATCATCATCGTCTTCTTCATTATTCCCCCGGCTTCAGTGGTTCTCCAGTTGGTGGAGGGGGAATAGGCTGAATGGTCTCGGGGCTGTCTCTCCCCCTCAACAGGTGCCTGCACTAAGGCAGCTGTTAATACACTCCTTTGGAGGAGAGAGGCCATGTCACTGAGGACTTTGCGTGTAATGAAGGATGATGAGATCAGGGTCTGCAACACCTCCCTGTCCGCCGTGGTGAAAGATGGCGGCGGCGCAGGAGCAGAGGTGAGGGCGTTGACAGCAGAGGAGAGCCCTTGCACCTGCTCCTGGATGGCGCGGATGGCAGCTTCCTGAGCATCCAACCTCTGAACCACCGTTGATTGGAAGGTGGTGAGAGAGTTGGTGCTGTTGTTGATTTCTGTGGAGAGCGCAGGGAGGGCCGTTGCCTTCAGGTCATCAATAGATGCCTGAAGGTTGGTGGAGGAGGAGGCAACTTGAGAAACCTTGTCGTGGATGTTATCCAGACAAGGGATGGAGAGGGTGACGGCCGTGGGCGGCGGAGTTGCGGCAACGGCGGCGGCAGTGGCACTGGCGGCGGCGGCTTCAGCAGCGGCTGCAGCAGCTTTGGCAGCAACAAGCTCCTGTTGTAACGTCTGGAGACGTGCTGAGTGCTCTGCCTCCTTCTGCTGGAAGGCTGTGCGGGCCTCCTGCAGGTTCCGTTCAGCGGACTGCCTGCGAAGCTCAGCTGTGTTCAGCTGATGCTCGGCATCCGTGAGAATGAAATCATTGAAGGGGTCATCCTGATGCCCTTCAGAACCTGCTCCTAAAGAACCTGTAGACAGAGTAGCTAAGTGAGTACTAGAAGACTCATTAGCTTTCATAAAAGAAGAGACAGTAATAGTTTGCTTAGAATTATTACCTGAGGCTAGGAGGGTATCAGAACGATTACCCCCTCATTCTCTGAGGGTTCGAGTTGAACCACCTCAGGTTCTTGTGTAACAGGAGCAGAGATAGGAGTATCTGCAGTGGAAGAATTTTTAGATAAAGGAGATGGTTTATTAAAGTACTGGGGCAGGGTAATGTAATATTTCTTACCAGCCGCCTGTTTCTTTTTCTTCAGTGCCCTTGACTTGGCACGTTTTGGAGGAGGTGGAGGAGTGGCAGAAGATGGTTGGGGGCGCTTCTGGAGCGCAGAAGTTGTGGTTGCAGCTGGGGAAGTCAGTATGGGGTTAGCTACTGACATAGCATGCATAGAAGTAGAAGAATGTGGTTTGGAAGAGAAGAGAGAAAAAGTACCTGCAGGTGGAGAGGAGGATTGTTCAGCATTCTCCTGAACTGGTTCAGGAACGACCAGGACGTCGGAGAGAGGGACGTCGTCAGGATGATGAGCAACCTGTTCCAGGAACCTGGGTCCCAGAGTGTAGTTGTTGGAGTTTCCAACCTTGGGGTAGTTGTCCCCCATATGTAGCTCCAGGATGGCCGAGAAAAATCTGGGAAAGGCCATGTTGACGACCCGGGTCTTGCTCCGGACCTTCTTCACCATGTCGTCCCAGATGGAGCGAGCATAGTCAAACTCGCGATTTTTGATCGCAGAGAAGACCATGTGCTGGATGACCGTAGGGAACTGCTCCGTGCTCCCTGTCTTGCCCGATAAGCACAGGCCAAACGTGTTCCATATATAATAGAACGTAGCGTTTAGTCCTGACTTATGGACAGTGGCACCCGTCTTTGGTAGCAGGACGCCTTCCTTATTCACAGGCCATCGGTAGCCTATGGCGTCCAGGAATTCCACTATTTCGTCAGCGGTGGGGACAGGAGGGAAGCGCTTCTTCTTTGGGAAGTTGAGCACGTTCCTGAGGGTTCCGAAACCAAAGGAAATAATGTTTTCCTTGATTTGGAATTTGATGACCTCTCGCAGGACACCTTTAGTATTCTTCTCCTTGGCAACAGTGGCTGTAGACCATAGTTGTTGCAGCATTGGCTTGTTCGGCTTGGGGTCAAGGGTGAAAGCCGTCTTCAGAGGGCTGTTCAGCAGGAATTCCTTGGCAGGCAGCAGGTATTCTTTGTCTGCTGGGATGTCGAACAGTCCTACGACGTTGTTCTGCTTGAACTGGACGTCGTGTTGTGGGATGATTATTGGCAAACTCTCAGTAGCTTGCAGAGGTGTGGCCTCAGATGAGAGCTGGGCGTCCAGGGATGTAGATGTAGTAGCAGCCATCCTGTTAAAAACATAAAAATAACATATATGGATGATTAAGAGTCCAAAATATGCATTTTTCTTCATTTTTCAATGAACACAAAATATGTTCATAAAAATGGTGAAATCCTTTATACTTAGAATAGATTAGATACCAAAATACACAAAAGGAATGTGTTTTGGTATTAAAAAGGACTTCTATTTTGATGAATAGATATCAAAATAGGAGTTTATGATTGTTCTTAAAAGAAATAAGAAAAATCATTTTAAACAGTTTTAACAAAAATCTTAGAAGATTTTGGGAAAACTAAGATCAAACGAAGTGATCTTAGGGTTTTTGGAAAAACGTTTATCAAAATAAGTTGTTTTTAGAGAAGAATACCAACTTAGATTGTGGAAAGAACAAAGAACATAAGGAAACTTACGTTGATCTTGTTAAGGAAGTGGTAAGTGAGTGTTCTTGGTGTTCTTGAGAAAAAAGTTCTTGCTTGTTCTTGCTTGAGTTCTTTGAGAGAGAATTGTAAGCGTAAAGAGAAAAAATGGATTACGAATGAGGTTTTTATACCTCGTGGTAGGAGAGAGAAAAAGGATGAGAGAGAAAAGAGCGGCTAAATTCAAACGTAATGATGAAAAAGAAGCTCGACGCGCGTTCACGCGCCTGACACACGTAGTGGGGAACAGGAAACGTCCCATTACGTGTCAGTGCAGATGAAAAGTTTGTTTTATTTGAAAAGATAAAAACCACCTTTTCAGGGGATGATTCCATTTTGGTGAAAGATATGTTTTATGGGAATCAGAGTACTTATCAGATAAGTACTGTTTTGGGAAAATCCTCTTATCACATTTAATGCGATAAGGTTTCAGTAGCAGAGGGAAGAAATACTTACCTGAGAATCATCAGTATTCGGATTTTGAACCAAGATTTTGTAAGTACTGAATAGAGTTATCCTCTGAAGAAGAGTTATTCAGGAGTTGTTAAGAAAAGAGGTCCTGAGAGAATATTTTATAAGGACTTTAACAACTGTTTGTCCTGAGAACTTCTATTCTTCAGGATTTAACATCCCAAGTTCACTGAGGAGCATATTAAAACGCGTCACATCCAGTGGTTTGGTAAAGAGGTCAGCGAGCTGATATTCAGTAGGGACAAAATGGAGTTCAATATCACCATTCATCACATGATCCCTGATGAAGTGATATCTCACTTCAATGTGCTTTGTCTTAGAGTGTAAGACAGGATTGTTAGCGATGGCTATTGCTGAAGTGTTGTCACAGTAGATAGGAATTTTGGAGAGTTGTATGTCATAGTCCTGAAGTTGATTTCTCAGCCACAGGACCTGAGCACAACATATTCCTGCTGCAACATATTCAGCTTCAGCAGTTGATGTGGACACAGAGTTCTGCTTCTTGCTAGTCCAACTCACCAACTTGCCACCAAGAAGGTGACAACCACCAGTGGTGCTTTTCCTGTCAATCTTACATCCTGCAAAGTCACTATCAGAATAAGCTGTTAGATCGAACCCTGAGTCCTTGGAGTACCAAAGACCCATGTTAGGAGTTCCCTTCAGGTATCTGAAGATCCGCTTTACAGCGGTCAGATGGGATTCTTTGGGTTCAGCCTGATAACGAGCACAGAGACATGTAGAATACATGATATCAGGACGACTCGCTGTAAGATACAGCAGTGAGCCAATCATTCCTCTGTAGAGAGTCACATCAACAGGTTTCCCTTTGGAATCCTTGTCAAGAGACAGAGGAGGAGCCATTGGAGTCTTCATCGGTGTACAGGATGTGAGATCAAATTTCTTCAGCATCTCATGCACATATTTACCTTGATTGAGAAAGATTCCCTTTTCAGATTGCTTGATCTGAAGTCCTAAAAAGAAAGTTAGTTCGCCCATCATAGACATTTTATATTCAGATTTCATGAGCAACTCAAACTTTTCGCAGAGTTTGGGATTGGTGGATCCAAAGATAATGTCATCGACATATATCTGGACAAGAAGGATATGCTTAGGATATTTCTTTAGAAATAAAGTGCTATCAATCTTTCCACGAACAAAACCTTTAGAGAGAAGAAAGGTTGAGAGGGTGTCATACCAGGCACGAGGAGCCTGTTTTAACCCATAGAGAGCCTTGTTTAACTTGTAGACGTGATCAGGGAACTTAGGATCTACAAAGCCAGGAGGCTGAGCCACATAGACTTCTTCATTAAGTTTTCCATTCAGAAAGGCATTTTTAATGTCCATCTGATAAACCTTGAAGTTCATATGTGCTGCAAAAGCTAGGAAGAGTCGAATTGCTTCGAGCCTAGCAACAGGAGCAAAAGTTTCATCGTAATCAATGCCCTCTTCCTGCCTGTATCCCTGAGCCACAAGGCGAGCCTTGTTTCGAATGATTGTACCAATCTCATCAAGTTTATTTCGAAAAATCCACTTGGAACCAATGATTGTACGTTTTCGAGGCCTAGGGACGAGAAGCCAGACATTGTTTCTGATGAACTCTGCTAGCTCTTCCTGCATGGCTGAGACCCAGGCAGGATCACGCAAGGCATCATCTATTTCTTTAGGTTCATTTTCAGAGATAAAATTTACATAAAGACAGACGTTACCAGCCTGACGTCTGGTTTTCACACCAGAAGAAGGGTTTCCAAGAACTTGATCAATGGGATGATCTTTGGTCCATCGGAGAGCAGGTGGTTGATACACCTGTCCTGAAGTAGATGCTTCATTGGATGATGGATCAGGAAGAAGATTGATAGGAGAGGGTTCACTAACAGTGGTTTGAGAGAAGTCTTCACTGTTAGTGGGTTGATCAGGTTCAGGTGGTGTGATTTGAGTGATAGGGGTGGCATTTATGAGAGGTGGAGTGGTTATATAAGTGGGTGTTATAGGATTTTCTTCAAAACCATCAGGAAGGTCTTGAGGAGATGGATCAGCAATAGGAGGTTCAGGGACTTGAAAGAAAGAGTCAGCCCACTGATTGATTTCAGTATTATCATTTGGGTGAGGAAAGGTAGGACCCGATTCATCAAACTTGACATGAATCGTTTCCTCAATGGTTTGTCTTCGTTTGTTGAACACACGGTAAGTTTTAGAAATGGATGAGTATCCGAGGAAAATTCCATCATCAGATTTGGAATCAAACTTTCCAAGATTGTCTTTGTTGTTCAGGATGTAGCAGACACAACCAAAGATATGGAGATGTTCGATTGATGGTTTCCTGTTACGAAAGAGTTCGTAAGCAGTTCTTCTGAAACGCTTGACAATCAGAGATCTGTTCTGAGTATAGCAAGCAGTATTTACGGCTTCAGCCCAGAACTGAGTGGCAAGGTTGGCTTCACTCAGCATAGATCTCGCAGCTTCAATCAACGTCCTGTTCCGTCTTTCAGCAACACCGTTTTGCTGAGGAGTTCTCACAGAGGAGAAGTTTTGAGAGATGCCTTTCTGTTCAAAGAAAGATTCCAGGGTACTGTTTTTGAACTCAGTCCCATGGTCACTTCTTATTGATCGAACAGTAAGGTTGTTGAGTCTTTCCATCTTCCTGACGAACAGGATGATTTCTTCAGGAGCATCACTCTTGGCACGTAAGAAGAAAACCCAAGTATATCTGGAATATTCATCTACGATTACCAGAGTATATTTCTTTCCACCAATGGATTGGACATTAACGGGTCCAAAGAGATCCATGTGGAGAAGTTGTAGAGGAGAGCTGATAGAGGAAATCTGCTTGGACTTGAAGCTAGCCCTGGTCTGTTTTCCTTTCTCACAAGCTGAACAAAGAGATTCCTTTGTATAGCGAAAGTCAGGAAGACCAATAACCAGGTTGTTGATGCAGAGTTGATTCAGCGTCTTGAAGTTGAGATGAGAGAGACGCTTGTGCCAGAGCCAATTCATATCAGTGGAAGCACGTGATACGAAACAGAAGTTATCAGTGGAAGTATTCATGTTGATGATGTAGATATCTGCATGTCTAACACCAGTGAGAATAACTTCCTTCCTCCTGTTCTTGACTTTGCACTTTTTCTTTGAGAAAGAAACTTTGTGATTCTTATCACATAGTTGACTGATGCTCAGAAGATTATGCATCAGGCCTTCAACATAAGCAACTCTTTTGAAAGTAGTTACTCCGTTGGTAAGAGTGTCGTACCCTCGGGTTTGGCCTATACCGTTTCCGCCAAAGGTCACAGCAGGACCTCTTTCTTCACGGTAGTTAGTGAGGACAGATTTAGAACCAGTCATATGTCGAGAGCATCCACTGTCCAAGTACCAGATGCCCTTATCCTGTAAAATACAGAGTTTAAGTTTTCTTTGGTACCCATAGAACTATGGATCCAGGATTATCAGTAGGACTGGTTGAGTCAGTGTCAGCCTTTACTGATTTCTCAGTATAGGAGGCTGGAGTCTTGACTGAAGGAACAGTCTTGACAACCTTCTTTCCTTTGACTGATTTCTCAGTCTTGGGAATCTTCTTTACCTTAGCTGATTTTTCAGCTTTGATAGCATCAGGACACTTACTCGCAATATGGTCATTTAATCCACAGTGATAACATTTGCGATATTGAAAGCGTTTAGTGTGGTCCAGAAAGTTTTTGAACTTTAGGTGAGCAGGACCTGTACCAAGTATGCCTTTAGCATTTGACAGAGGAGGAATTTGAGTCTTCTCCTTAGTTGTTTGCTTTAGGTCAATCTTCAGTCTAGGAGCAGGACTCTGAGAAAGAGACTTAGTTCCAGAGACTGAAGGACCACCACCCAGAACTTTGTTCTTGGGTTTAGGACCCTTGGTCTTTGAAGGTGTTTCAGTTTTGGATTTATCCTTAACTGTATTCTTTTTGCTCTTAGGAGCACCTTCAGGGTGAGTGTTAGAAGAAGAAGAAGGAGTGTTTTCAGAAACATTAGGAAGAGGAATAGAGGAAACAAATTTTCCAAATTTGAGCATGGAACTATCAGACTTAGTGTCTTCTTTCTTGTATCCACGAGGGAATCCAAGACCTCTTTTGCTTTTGTCAGGCCTCCCTGAAGCTAATATTTCATCAACTTTTTCAGAGGCGTCACTCCATCCTTTGATGGTGACTTTTTCAGCATTTAATTGAGCAAGGGCCTTTTCTTTGGCAGCAAGAGCCAATTCTCTTTCAATACATAGAGTTTTGTTTACAGTGACCTGGTCCTTATAATTTTCTTCCAAAATGGTAAGCTGTTTTAATTTTTCTTGACATTCTTTGAGTTGTCCTCTAAGATCAATATTCATTTTTTCAGCAGAGGTTTTACCATTAAGGGCTTTGTAAAGATCGAGAGTGACCAGGTCCAACTGAGTTAAGCTTTCAAGAGGGATGAGAGGAATAGGTACCTGACTGGAAGAATCAGTCGCAGAGGTTGAAGCTTCAGAAGTAGGGGAGGGAGCTTCAGGAGTAGGAACCTCTTCAGGAACCTCTTCTATTTTAGCCATGAGAGCTAATATAGGTTCCTCAATAATGGCCATGAGTGCCACTTGAGTTTCTTCCTCATCAGATGAATCATCAGAGGAGACATCATCCCAGTCGCAGTCTTCTGCGATTAAACCTTTGCCTTTACGCTGAGTTTTCATCTTCTTGTATTTTTCCTTCAGGCGCTGGTATTTGGGGTTCTTAGAAGAAGATTTAGCAGAGGAGGGAGCAAACTGACTTTTTCTGTACCTGCAATCATTAGCAAAGTGTCCTTTGCCCTGACAATTGTAGCAGATAGCAGTAGCCTTATCAACAGGGTCTGATTTAGGCTTGTCAGTAATAGTAAGATGTTTCTTTTTGTGGAAGTTTCCCTTTTTGGCAAACTTCTTGAAAGATCTGGTTAAAAGAGCAAGAGATTCATTGAATTCAGGATCTTCTGACATGTCAGAGTCAGAAGATTCTAATTCAGTAATAGTTACTGAAGAAGAAGTGGCAGCAACAGGAGGAACTGAATCAGAAACCAATGCAACAGATGTGTTTTTGGATTCTTTAGAATCTCTTATGAGATTCTTTTTCAGTTTCTTCTGTTGTTCACGGTTCAGAAGAATACCGTACAACTCACTTAGGGTGAGTGTCTTTATGTCCTTTGACATAGTTAAGCAGGAGGTGTAAATTTCCCAATGTTCAGGAAGAGCTTCCATGAACTTGGTAACCACCTCAGAGTTAGAGTAGGTAGTACCGATGGTCTTCAGGTCAATCAGAAGACAGTTAAATCTCTGATGTAGCTGGGAGAGAGTTTCATCCTTCTGATGAATAAAGCTTTCGTACTGACGAACCAAGAAAATCTTTCTTGATTCCATAAGAACAGCAGTACCTTCATATTGAACACAGAGAGTGTCCCATATCTCCTTAGCAGAGCGAAGGTGACAGACAGAGTGGAATACATCGTCAGGGAGTGACATGGCGATGAGAGACCTAGCCTTGGTGTCAATGTTGACCAGGCGTCTGTCTTCATCATTCCAGTCAGTTACGGGCTTCACCAGTTGCCTTTCAGGAACAGCTGGTTGGCCAGCAGCAGCAGGAATGGGGTGGACGGTTTGTGTAGGCACATGTGGTCCGTTTTCCAGAAAGTAAGGAATCTGGGGATCAGAACCAGAGAGGAAAAGTTCCATCCTGGTTTTCCAAAGAGAGAAGTTGTCTTTGTTAAACCGAGGAGGCTTTCCAGCAGAGCCGGTATCAAAGTAGTTATCCTTAGCTTGAAGAGCCATAGAATAAGAAGAGAGAGGATCACAAGATTTTTCTTAAGAAGAAAATGAGAGCTTGTATCTGCTCTGATACCACTTGTTGGTCCCAAGTAGGTGACCTTCAAGTAAGGATAGTGTTTGGGATTATAGAAGGGGGGGTTGAATATAATCACACAATTTTTTCACTTTTAAATTCTTGTTGTATTAACAAATTGAATTTACAGATTGTTGCGGAAATAGAAAAGACAATTAGTCTAAACTAAACAATCTAAGTTCTTTCACTATGCACTAAGTGAGAAGAGAATAAAGAAAGAATATAGAGGGATTAAGAGAGAAAGGACTTGAGTATTTTAGGATGAAGAAGAAGTATGGAGAACATCTCTTCACGTCCTATTTATACTCCATGCATTAAATGCATGCAGACCTACTATTGTGACGTGTCACAATGTGAGTGGTCTGTTGTACTATTTACTATAAACAATTACTCTTAGCATGGTGTGCAAAAGAGGATGTTTGTAAACAGTTGCCTTGAGGTCTGATAAGTACGGAGGGAACAGTAAAGTAACTGCCCTTATGTACTATTGTGTCAGAAAAGGCGGATAATCCTTTTGTGCATTAGACTAAGACATTGTTCTAATCCTTCAGGATCAGGATACTGATCAGTGACTAGAGTCCTGAAACTGAGGAAGTTCAGGGTCACGTGTATCCTGATGAATCTTCAGGATGTCATACGATAGTGAACAGACTGCTATCACTGAGTTCCGTCTTCAGATCACGAGCATGTTGTTCCTGTCATCAGCTATTTCTTCGACGTCGCTGATGGTTCTTTGTGTATGATCTTAATGTCTTCAGGAGGAGGTCTTCACTTCAGTGGACAGGATCAGTAGACTGCAGAACAGGCTCGTTAGTCTCCTGATCCTGATCCTGAAATCTATAAAGTTATGTTACAGCACAAGTAACATGGAATAACACTGAACAGACTCAGTGATAATTCCTCAAGCTATAACAGAAGTAAAAACCTATTCACTAAGTAAAGATTCAGGATCATTATCATTTCATCAGGTCTTAGGAGAGCTGGATCAACAGATTTCGCCGTAGCACCATCGCCACCACACGGCTGTGTGGTGGTTGTCGTTTGACATCAGCCGCCGCTACCACCAACTGTGGTGCGGTGGGATTCGGGTGCGGCAGCCGGCGGTCACCACCATCTGTGGTGTAGCCGGTTGGTGGTTCGTGGTGGCCTGGTGGGACGGATGGCCAACTGCCGCCGTTCCACCGCCGATTAGGTTTACAAAAAAAATCCAATTTTTTACAAAACTAAGAACAGATAAAAAATCGAATTTTTAAACCTAAACAAACAGTTAAACCTGATCTGTAGGTTTAGGAAGTGGCTCTGATACCACTGTTGGGAATCGTAGGCACAAAAACATACACACAGCGGATAATAAAACCTAGATTCCCAAGAACGGATCCAATCCTAAACCTTACAGATTCAAAGAGGATTGATCAGATTAGTTTACCTTATGTGATAAAATTTCCGGAAAGCAAGCAGGGGGTACACCGCTACTGACACCACGTGAGAGGGTTGCTAGACCACCGTGACTGATCGGAAAAACGCTCCGGTCGTTGTGTGTGAGAGGAAGCCGGCGGCGGCAAGAAGAAGAGAGGAGAGAGAGTGATTTTTTTGGAGAGGAATAAAATCAACTGATAAAAATCACCTTAAGCCTTTATTTATAGATATAAATAAGGCAGTGATTGTATCTGATTATAATTCCTTTATAATTATCTCATCAATTAATTCCTTAAATAATTAATTTAATTGATTAATTAACCTAATAAATAATTAACTTATTATTTATTTCTTTTCTCTTCTTAATTATTTCTCACACACAAATATTCTCAATTAGGTGTGCAGCGGTGTGACCTACTAGTGTCTTATAACATTGGACACGGTAATCCTCTGTTATTGTGTTGCACATAATCCTTACAATTAGTACAAATGGAATAGTTTGGTTACCCAAATAAGTCATAAACCCCTTAAAAAATTGCACAAAATTATTTTAAATTATGCAAGTTTATATCTTATTTTTCAGCATTTTTATTTAAGTCTTATATATTATTTTATTATATTTATAGACAATCGTTTTTTATATTGTTGGGCATTCTTTTGTTTTTCCGCCCTGGGCATGAAAAACCTCAAGGCCGACCCTGCGTGATGGTATTGACTTCTTTTATATATCACAACATATAAAAACAAAGAAGAACATAAACATTCAACGAGTGATATATGAGTCTATCACCACATACAGTTGAACCAAGTAAAAGCTCTCATATATAAAAAATGAACACAATCTATAATAAGAATTAACAGCACTTGACATAGTCAACCCTGGGATGTCTAGTTTAATTAAAGTACAAGTGGCGCCCAATTCTCAAAGTTTTTTAAAGTAAGGAAATGAAATGATTTTTAAGGAAACTACAAAGGGTGCTCTCGAGTTTTAAAAAAAATGAAAGTAAATAATTTGGAGGGATTTATGTGTTCTCGAGTTTTTTAAAGAAATGAAAGGAAATGATTTAGAAGAATTTGTGTGTTCTCGAGTTTTTTAGAGGAAGAAAAGGAATAGATTTCGAGGGATTTCGAGGGATAACTCTTTTTTTTTCCCTTGAAAGTTATCCTCCCAAAAGTGGGATGATTTGGAGAAATAACTTTTCCCTTCTCTTTCTTTTTCTTTTCATTCCCTAATTTTTAAACTCGAGAACATGTGATTATCGTTGAATGTGTTAGTAATTATGTGCAGAAGTTGACAAACCAGTGATTTCACATCCAATGTTATAAGACACTTGAGAGTCACACCTGTGAGGATCTGTAAATCAAATAAGATAAATCCCAGTTTGGAGAGATTGGGTTTATAATAGTTAATTATAAACCAGTTGGTTATTTTATATAAGAAAACCCAAAGATAAAGGTTTGAAATGGATTATATATATTTATTAGGTAAATAAATATATATATGAGTTTATTAGTTAATAAATTATGTATTTATTAAGATTAATAAATATATAATAAGAATATTAATTAATAAAGAAATAATTATCTAGTTTGGTAAATATTCTTTTCTTTGGGAGAAAGAAAAGATAATTACCAAAAGATAATGATAAGAGTTATATGGTAACTAGGAAACTTTACCTTATAAATAAAGGCTTAAGGGTTACCAGTTAATTGACTCATTATTCATAAAAACCAAAAAGGAAAAATCTCTCTCTCTCTCTCCCCTCTCCCTAGAAACCGGCGCCAACAAACACAACCCCACGAAGTTCGGTTTTTCGGTTGACGTCTCGCAAAACAGCTTGTTTCGTGATCTCGGGATTTCAGCCAACTAGAAGGCAATTTGTGTGATCGTTTACGGGTGGATCAAACTTAAGCAATCCAGGTAAACTAATCAAAACCCTTTTGTTAGGATTAAAAATTAAAACGATTAAGATCAGTCGAATGTTTCGGGTTTTTAATTCTAAGCTTCCGCATCAATCAAACCAGTTAGGTTTGAACCTTTTGGTCAGTTTGATCATTAGGTTTTACCGTGCATCTCTTCCAGTTAGGATTGAGATCCATAGTGATCCTCGTATCAGTTCGATGTGAGGGATCATCAAAAACCCAACAGTGGTATCAGAGCTTTGTTTTTAATCGTTTAGTTTTTTATCAGATTATATGATCCGTTAAAATTAATTCTTATTTCTTATCTTTTTATAAAAAATTTGATTTTTATCGAAGTTTTTTGTTTATCACTTGTTATCGTACGAAAACCCGAACCCAATCCGATCACTTGGTGGTCGTTTGCCACCGAGCGTGGACCACCGAGGCCACACCACCAGATCGGTGGTGGTCGTGACCGGTAGTCGAACCAAACCTCGGCTGCACCATCGCTTTGTGGTGGCAGCTGATCGGTAGCCGTGGCCCTATACAACCGAGGCCCTCGAGCCAAACCACCAGATTGGTGGTAAGGCAAGAGTACCGCAACCACCAGAAGCTGCGATGGCAGCGGTGGATGGCGGTGGTCTGATGATCGCCGGCCGATAACCCATATGGCGGTGGAACGACGGCAGATAGCCGATCGGATCACCACCCGACAACCAAACACCCGCCGCACCACAGAAGTGGTGGCGGTGATTGCGGTTGCAAACCACAGCCGAACCGTGGCTGCACCACCATTCATGGTGGAGGCCGGACGTTTTCCGGTCACGAAGGCGGGAATGGAGGGCGTACGGTAGCCATGGCCGAATCGCAACTCAACCACGGCCAAACCACCAGATCGGTGGTAGCTGGTGGTTCCAGACCACAGCGGTGGCAACGGTAGCGTTGTCCTCACTGCCATTGTCGCCGGCTGATGACGATGGTGCCGGCGTTCTTAGTTGCTGCTTTCGTCGGAAGGCGATGGCGGCGGCATTTGGTGTTTGCGATGGCCATGGCCAAAACCACCGTATTGGTGGTGGCGGCGTGGATTGTTTCCAATCGCCGACCACACTTGGATCGTCACCAGATTGGTGGTGATTGATGGTGTTGTGCGGCATCGGTGGTGGCCGGCGGTTTGAAACCAAAACCATGGCGATGATCAACGGAGCTAACCAAATCGCACTCGACGGTGACCTAGACCCACAACGCACCCGGCAGTGGCCGGATTATGGATCAATAGCGGCTGCACCATCAGTGAGATGGTGGCAGCGCTTGGCTGTCATCGGCGGTGGCGGCGGTGGCTTTGAGCTATCATCATCGCCGACCGATAAAACGGCGGTGGTTGATAGCCTCCCATAAGTGGCGTTGATCGCCGCTGCTATTTTTCAAATGGTGGTCGAGGGTATAAGCGACGGTGGTGGTTCAATCACAGAGCGCTGATTGCCACCTATGGGTGGCGATCGGTGGCGATGGCAGCAGCCAAAAGGGGCCTCGCGATGCGAACAGGTCCCTAACGAGACCTTTCGCGGCACGAGCCAGTCTCACCCTTCGCGGCGTGAGCCGTGCCTTCGCGGCGCGAGCAGGGCTGCCGAGCCATCCGTCTAAGGTTTTTTCGTCTGTCTGGGCCAAGTTTTGTGTCAGGCCCAAAGCCCAGTAATTTGGACCAAGTTATGGCCCAAAAGGGTTCATTTGGTTTTAACCTTTTTCTTTATCCAAATTAATTTTATAAAGTTTTTTTTTCTATTAAGGAATTTTGATATATATTTGACCCGATTGGTCAAATAGGCCTTGTGTCGTGACTTGACTAGTTGGTCAAACCACAACACAGTTTTATGGGCCAGTGTTTTTAATATTCAAACCAGTTGATTCGGAATGTCCGGTTTGATGAGTATTTTATAAAATTGTTTCTCGTTTTATAAAATAAGTTTATCGTTTATAAATCTCATTTTATGAAATATTTTTGGGTTTATAAAACAACTAGTTTTATAAATAAGTTAAAACCGGGCTTTTACGAAAAATGAAATAAGATAATTTTAACGGATCTAGGTTTGTTTTACAATTTATATTGCTTAACTATATGCTTTATGTATAAATGCGTGGTTGTTATATACCTGTCTGAGTATATATGTTATAGTATTTGCCAACTTAGACCCTTGACTTGTTTTGGGGAGGCCTGCGTGCCATTTACAACCCTTTTGTAATAATGATCTTAGGATAGTTGTTTTATTCGGGATTTCCATCAAGGGTGCCGAGGCCAGTGGGAGCACGCGAAAAAAATAGAGTATTTATTTCAGAGTTTCATCGGAGATGCCAAAGCCAGTGGGAGGTTCACGAAGAAATAGAAATGCTATATTAATAGGTCATAAATGGTCCCTAGGAATACAGTTGGCAAAACTATAATCTATCTTAATTCGTAACTGCGTGGTTGTTATTTTGTGATATCATGTATGCCTAGTTTTTATCACAAGTATATATAGGTTTTATAATTGCCAGTTTTTCAAAACTTTTTAAACGGTAATTTTATTCAAAAAAAACCTTATGTAAAATGATTGTTTTAAGTTGACAAAAACAGTTAGTTTTTAATCAACTAGTGTGCTATCAAAACAGTTAGTTTTGAATTAGCAAGTGGCCTTAAAACAGTTAGTTTTAAAAGAAGTGTGTATTTGAAACATTTAGTTTAAAAACACAAGTTACCTTTCAAACAATCATAGTTTTTCAAAACACTGGATATTAAAAGGTTTTTCAAAATTAAATCATCAAAGCCCCGAATAATCATAGATCAGTAGTGCAACCCATTTGGGGGCACCTCCGGCGTAAGGTACGCGGGCGTTGTAAGTGAGCACACCTTGAACGTCCGCGTTCAAACCGAAGCTGGGAGGGGATTACATGACTCTGCGAATTATTTTCGGGTGGTACCGGCCAGAGTAAAGTGTCCAAGTCCCAAAATGGTGAGATCTATTTTGGTTCTGTTAAGTTTACCGGGTGGTACAGGGCCAAAATGCACTTAGAGGGGCTGAAACATGTACAGATAGTTATCGTTGTCCCGAAAAGATCTAGGAGTCATGTCAGTTAGATATGATTGGTAAAAGTCCTTACCTACCAAAATAATATGTGGGCCGGGTGAAGCAAGAACATTACGCACATCAGGGCGTATGAAATAAGGATCCTAGTCCAATAAATTGATCATTTAAGGGTTTATTGATATTTATTGGAAATAGTCTATTTACAGTTGTTAAAACCAATTTTTTAATTGTGTAGATGGCAAACACAGTAACCAACACAAACAATCTTTCTCTCTGCTCCATCCTCGAGAAAGATAAGCTCACTGGTCCCAATTTCCTCAACTGGGAGCGCAATCTGATGATTGTGCTCAGGCATGAAAGGAAATGGTACGTCTTGGAAGAGCCTCTAGGAGAGGCCCCTCCAGCAAATGCATCGGCTGCTGTCAGGAACGCTCATAAGAGGCATTCCAATGATTTGTTGGATGTTGGTTGTCTTATGCTTGCAACTATGAGCCCAGATCTGCAAACGGGGCTCATAAACACGAATGCCTATGACATGATCCGTCGGTTGAGGGACATGTTCCAAACGCAAGCACGCACAGAACGTTACGATGCCACTAAGGCGTTCAACGAGTGCAAGATGATCAAGGGGACCTCAGTAAGTGACCACGTCATGAAAATGAAACGGCACATGGATCACCTGGAAAGGCTCGGCCACCCAGTTCCGTTGCAGCTAGCAACGGATACAATTCTCAACTCACTGTCAGATGATTACAAGCCTTTTGTAATCAACTATAATATGAACAACATGGAGAAGACAATAGCAGAATTGCACTCCATGCTAAAAACCGCTGAGTTGAATATGGGGGCCAAGAACAAAACAAAGGATGTACTGATGGTGAGAGATGGGGGGTGAAAAAGAAACATGGGCATGGAGGCACCAGTAAAGGAAAGGGTCCAGTTCAGGCCGTCCAGAATGCACCCAAGGTTCGTGAGAATGGAAAAGGCAAGGGCAAGGGCAAGAAAGTTAAGCCTAACAAAGCTAGGACCGTGAATCGCTGCTTCACGTGTAATGAAGTCGGTCACTGGAGGCAGAACTGCCCAAAGCATCATGAAACAGGTATATAAAACTCAGATATTTATGACTGCTTTAAAAATCTGTCACTAGTATACTGATACCTAGAGCAAATGTCTATTGCAGGTGGTCAGAAGTGAAGTGCCCAGGAGTTGCTGAGGATCTTAAGTACCTGTTCATTTCAATTCTTGTCAAGACATTTTTATTTTTAAGCTTATGTTTTAAAACAGTTGTTTTTGGATGGTTATAATTTTATATTTACCTTCTATGGTTTTAAATTTAAAAGTTATTGTCTTGACATTGAAATATCTGTTGTGCGTAATAATTTGAATCTGATTGATTTAATAAAAGATCCTAGATATTCCCTACTGCACTAACAAAGTTACTTCAATAGTTTTAATTGAAGCAGTTTATATGAAAACTGTCAAAAACACACGAAGTACTATCTTATAGGAATGTGTTTTTGAAAGAAAACATTTGTGAGTAAAGGATTATGAAAGCATTTTATGATCAAATTAATTACTCAAATGTTTTAAAGAGAATTTAGGATATTAATATCAGTATTTATAAAACTAAGAAGAATTCCAAGTTTTGGAGTTGGGGTTTTTAAAATCCAGATAAAGGTTTTATAAATGATAAAATTCTCAAGTATGTTACTTAAAATAGAATTGATTAATCAAAGTTCTTGACTAAATCAATAGTTAAATTTTAAATAACAGTTGGTTTTCATATAAGTCAATGGGAGCCCAGTTAATTCTCTATCTAGTCCAAGATACAGAATAGATGATATAATTATTGATTAAATACATCTAGGAATTCATAATCCAGGTAGGAAGTGAATTTATAAGATGTACAATATACCTTTCGGTCAAAAAGGTAAGATAAAAGTTTCAAAGTCTTTGAAACAAATTAAGAGTCATAAATGACTTTAAGAAAATCAATAATTAAGTTATGTTGGAATATTTAAAGATAGGATAAAACCAGTGAAACTTGCCAGCTTGGTGAAATGAATATCTTATCATGATTTCAGGAAGAAATCACTTGTCTACACAGCAACTAAGGAAAGTTGCATTTTAGCCTTACATGTTCAGGGTAACTAGGAGTTTTTCCAGGTCTCCAAGTTCAGGGAATATGATAAAGGAAGAGTCTAATCTTGTTTAAAGTGTTTGCAAAACAAGGATTAGCACAATCAAGTAGATTGTATCAAAAGATACAAACTTGATTTGTTTTTGGTTGTTATTTTGATTAATTTGGTAAACATTAATCAAAGAATCTAAACTGAAGAAAGGTGATACTTCATTTTAGATCAGTATTTAACAAACGTTAAATAGACACCATAAAAGTAATTAAGAAATATTAGTTTTGTTATTATTACAGAGTGTAATATGGACTATACAAAATTAGTTTCTTTATCACCTTTATATTTTGCATCTTTTATTATCCAGGAATGAAACTAGTTCTCAGGTTTTTATTCAAAACTTGTCCGTGACAACTTATCATTGTGGGAACTTGATAGGGTGTTAAAGTCATTGTGAACTTTTGAGTAGTTATGATCAGTCGTTGAATAACAACTACAAGTGTTGTAGACCAAAAAATTGCACAGATATTCGATAGAGTAGCGAATATCGGACGTGATCCGCGGTTGAGATTACTTCTTGGATTTTGTCATAAGTAAAATCTCACAGTGGTTGTCCCTATCACCTGAGGTATCTGTTTGATATCATGAGGACTGCTGGATACTTAGTGCGTTCAACCGCTACGCCATAACAGGGTGGCTATAAAGGACGTAACTAGATTCAGCGGAAGCCGTGGTGTTAAATGCAGATATGCAAGATGGGATTTGCACCTCTTCTCAGAAGAGAGATATTTCTGGACCCCTTGACTGACTGAATATACTGATGAAGTGCATGGCCATGCCCAAACGAACTGATTAGTTCTTTGTCGTTTACCTATCAGTAGAGGTCGGATAGTCAAGAAACATAATCTTGAGTTTTTAGAGTTGACTGATTCCAAGCTCATACTCAAAGATGAAATATCGTGATGCAAAGGGAAAAGCCAAGATATACCCGCTTTATGAACAGTAGTTTCATAAATGTTACTTCCTTGAGGGAAATGTATTATCACCTATCTGGGTATAAGAGTTCTTGTAACCTGGTTAGCCTAAGTGCCTGTCTAGGGGCCTCCTTAGGTCCGTGTGATCAAGATGGTATTGCCAACTTGCACAAGTGGGAGTCTGTTAGTAATTATGTGCAGAAGTTGACAAACCAGTGATTTCACATCCTATGTTATAAGACACTTGAGAGTCACACCTGTGAGGATCTGTAAATCAAATAAGATAAATCCCAGTTTGGAGAGATTGGGTTTATAATAGTTAATTATAAACCAGTTGGGTATTTTATATAAGAAAACCCAAAGATAAAGGTTTGAAATGGATTATATATATTTATTAGGTAAATAAATAAATAAATATATATATATATATGAGTTTATTAGTTAATAAATTATGTATTTATTAAGATAAATAAATATATAATAAAAATATTAATTAATAAAGAAATAATTATCTAGTTTGATAAATATTCTTTTCTTTGGGAGAAAGAAAAGATAATTACCAAAAGATAATGATAAGAGTTATATGGTAACTAGGAAACTTTACCTTATAAATAAAGACTTAAGGGTTACCAGTTAATTGACACATTATTCATAAAAACCAAAAAGGAAAAATCTCTCTCTCTCTCTCCCCTCTCCCTAGAAACCGGCGCCAACAAACACAACCCCACAGAGTTTGGTTTTTCGGTTGATGTCTCGCAAAACAGCTTGTTTCGTGATCTCGAGATTTCAGCCAACTAGAAGGCAATTTGTGTGATCGTTTACGGGTGGATCAAACTTAAGTAATCCAGGTAAACTAATCAAAACCCTTTTGTTAGGATTAAAAATTAAAACGATTAAGATCAGTCGAATGTTTCGGGTTTTTAATTCTAAGCTTACGCATCAATCAAACCAGTTAGGTTTGAACCTTTTGATCATTAGGTTTTACCGTGCAGCTCTTCCAGTTAGGATTGAGATCCACAGTGATCCTCGTATCAGTTGGATGTGAGGGATCATCAAAAACCCAACAGAATGAACTTATAGGGTTAACAAATACTATCATTAAAAGTACTAAATGGCTCACACGAAAGTGCGAAACTAGTTTCCTAGCAAATAGATAGCCCATATAAAGTTTCTCAGGTTTGGCCCCTTCCCCCTGGTTTTTGAGTTCAATTGGTACAGGAGTTGTAGAGTCAATTGCTATGAATTCAAAACTTACCATTAAATGAAGTCATTAGATCTAAGTGAAAAGCAAGGCACGAGGATCTAAAAAGGTAAAGTGTATGCAATTCTTGCTCTATCCTAAAAGGCAAAGAGATCGTTCTTAGAAACGAAAACGTTGTTATATCATTTTGCTAGCTAACATGTTAACTTCATATCAAACTATATATAAAAAAGAAAAAAAAAACATCGATTGTATATATTTCTTTACCTAACAATGTGGATCTGCATGGTTGTGGTTTTTGTATATAAAATCCATAACTTCTGATAGAAAAAAACGTAACTCGTACCTAAATAATAGTTTCTATATTATTTATAATTATGTTTTAATGGCATCATACATAGCCAAGATCTATCATTATAGAGATTCGACAGTAGAGTCAGACTTATGAAGACTCGAGTGTGGTCCGTGCACCTGTTTAATCGATTCCTGGAAATAGTTTCATTTAGGTACATCTGCTAAACTTTGAGGTGCTCCAGAATATTCGAAAATATGAACATTAACCAAACCTAAAAAAATCCTTTAAAATTAAACAAGAAACCAAAAAATTTAATAACATATTTACCATTATTTAGTTTTTTTATTGTCACAACTTTAAATATTTTGTGTTATTACAATTTTGTCAACCAACTAACATACTTACTATTATTTAGTTTCTTTCTTGGACATCTTCTAGACACTTGTTTTTAGATAAACATATTATAAAAGTTTGGACACTTATTTTAAAATTGATAAAGTTATAAAATTTCAAATATATCTACATTTCTGTTTACCCTTTACCCTTTTTTATTTTATGTTTTTGCAAAAATCAAACATGGGGAAAATATAATTGGATAGATGAGAATTCAGTTTAAATTTTATAATTCACAATGAATGGGAGAGGAGTCAACTAGTGAATATATATTATATAGAGTGGGGCGGTATAGATGTTGTGAATTTTTAATGATATCATATAAATAAATATTTTTATTATTAAGGCATTTTATGAAACAATTTTGATTGCATGATTTATATCGTTAGTGTGTGTCGACGTTAGGAAGGCTTGTTGCTTCTCACGCTTCAATTTTAGTTGAGACAAAACCGTATCCACTCCATTTAATTTAAAGACTTTCACTGGCTAAAAGAAAGCCAATCAATCACATTTATTTTTATTATTTCATACAATTTTTTGAATAATAAAAAGGTAATGAAAGGTTAAAATAAGAAGATTAATGGGTTTGTGTCGGTTTTTATTAACCTTTCTGCAAAAGATTGATTTCGATAATCCCAATCGGCTCACAATCGATTGCCAATACCATAATAATATGGGGGGCATCTCTGACTCACTCAGCGGTTGTGGCTATGGGAGTGCTTGAGGTCAAACCCGGGTCGTATTGATTTTATGCAAATTTGCTCCCACCAATTACCAACTGAGCTACACGACGTTGGTTTGTATAGGTTAATCTATTTGTATAGATTGTGAAACTTTTTTTGAAGAGTTTTTTCGTAGATGAAATATGAAAGGGGGTATATTTTTTGAATTAAGAAGGGTAAGTTTGGAAGAAGAAAAAAGAAGAACCTGGATCTCTTCAAAAATATTCCTACAAGCTTTGTCAATAAGCCACTTTCTATATTATTAAATTAGTAATGTATAGCTCACCAAATAAATTATGAGTCTTATTAAACTTATTAAATTGCTCACAGACAAGCCTCTACCGATACATATCGTAAGTATGTAACAATATAAGAATTATATGTAAATTATGAAGAAAAAGAAATCATTTACAAAGGATGTAACCCATATAAATACTATACAACGTAATTATATAGATCTTTTCTGATTTTTCTAAAGAATACAAATATGAATTTTTCTTTTAACTTTTTTCTTTTATTTTTATATAATATTAACTTTTTATTTGAATTAGCCTGTAAAATAAATAAAACTTGGTTGAAATTTTGAAAAAGAAAATATCATAATTGACACACATGTGTAACAATATGGGCTTCTTTTTTTATGGCATGGATGCTGGGCCTTTTTATTAGTCTCAGAAGATGGGCTTTATATCTTCAACAATCCTGTTTAGGATAAACCGTAACAAAAATACATTAATAACACCAATGATTCAATGAATACACTAAAAGCACTAAAAAATATAGGGCTTTTGAATACCAAAAATAAATAAATAATTCATACCAACTCAACACTAAAAACATGTTTGATATATAATAATAAAATAATGTATGTATGTATTAAATTATTAATCTACATATATGTAATATCAATATAAAATTTTAGCGTCTTGTTTTATTGGCATTTAAATACGAAGGGTTGATATTTTGGACTCTACATTTTTTTTTGTGTTTAATTGTTGAATTAAAATGAAAACATCACTATTTTAATGTTTTTAATAGTGGGTTTGAGATGATCTAAGAATTGTTAGTAATTGATACAACTTTTAAAGGGTTATTAAAAAAATTCAGTTGGATGGTTTTCTAAGAAAAATCCAAAGCAACCAATTTTGAAAAATACGTTGGTTTATTAATAATTCTATAAGCTTAGTTACATAATTAAAAATGAAACAAAACCACGTTGTGATTGATTACAATTTATTCAAAAGAATCACCCTTGTTTAAGGATTGTGGCTTAGTCGATTGTTGTGGATACCAAGGTCACCCAATCCCAATAGACAAGAATTCTTTGCATAATTTGGTCTCATGTTTTTGTCTATGAACACAGATACACATTATGTATCCCTTAAGAATGGGGATGGTATTCCAGTATTGATTTTGTTGAGATGCCAAGCATAAACAAGTATTTGTAGAAAGAGAGTTGAATATGAATACAGAATACACAAGTCTTTTCAAACATAATTATTTATCAATATAAAATGAAGACATTGCATAATTGTGGAAAGAAGGAATAAGTGAACTTAACATGAACAATCTACTTCATTTGTTTGTTGGTATGGCAAGGTTTCGGACTTCATTTGTTTCCGTCCTTGCCTTTGGACTTTGTAGCTTTTCGTAATTTTTTCTATTTATAATATTGCTTGGCTTAATGTCGTTCCTAAAAAAAACATGAACAATCTACTTGAATGACAAGTTTGTCTCACACATATCTCATAAGAATGCCAGCCAAGGACATTCTTGAATTAATGAACGAAATATTTTCTTATCAGGGGAAGTTGATTTGCTCTAGAGAATTTTTCCCGTAGGATTCTTGTCTGTATTGTATGGTATGTATATTGTGCATTTTGTACACGTCACATATTAGAGATGTGTGCACAATCAACAATACAGAGATAACACATCCAACGCTATAAGACACGCAAGGGTCACACATGTGAGTGTCTATAATTCTAGTAGTAAAATAACCTTATTTAGAGAGTTAGATTTATAATAGTCATTGTAAAATAGTTATGAGTTCAAGTTCAAACTATGAATAAAAGGTGTTATCAAACGAATATAATTAATAGGTTTATATATATACACACGTATTTATTAGTTAAATATATATATGTAAGATTAATTTTATTTGAGAAATGATTTAAATTAATTTTAGTTTATGCAATATTTATTTAATTGGAAAATTGATATATATATATATATATATATATATATAAGGGTGGGTTCAAATGTGAACCACTTTTTGGTTGTGAACGTGAGGACAGCCGAGAGCACGACATGTGTCGGATGACTAGGCGCCACGTCAGATCCACGACGGATGACTAGGCGCGATTCATGGGAGGGCATTGAATTAAAGAGGGGGACCACACTCAAAGCCGACACGTGTCGCGCTCTCGGCTGTCCTCACGTTCACAACCAAAAAGTGGTTCACATTTGAACTTTCCTCTCTCTCTCTATATATATATATATATATATATAGGTAAAATCAAGTTTTGGTATATTGAATAAATAAGATTTGAATTTTATAATTATTGTAAAATTATTTTTTATCCATCTATACTATCTATTAAAATAAGGTTTTCGTTAACATCATCAATACTTAAATTGAACGATTTGATTAGCCAATTAAAAAAATACATAATTTGACGATGTCGTCATATATTTTTTTTTTCTTAATACCATATTAATATTGTATAAATATCATATTTGGAACTAACAAATATGAAAAAAAAAAATATCATTCAAAATTAACCCAAGTCAATTTCTCATTAATTTATCAATTTTAATTTTATAACTTACATTTTGTATTCTTAGAATTACTTGATTAAATTACTTTTTATCTCTTAGTTTTCATTTTTCACTTTACATCTTTATCATATTATCATAAATAACATATTTTAACTAAAATGTATTAATTTTTTTTGTTTTTCTTTTCAATAAATTACACAATTATAATCATCTCGACAATACCTTCAAAATAAGTCTAATATTGAATATTTTTTAATTTAATTATATTATTAAATATTAAATATAGATATAAATTAATTTGTTTAAATTTTATAACATTCTGATTTACACTTTATATCCTTAACTATATATATATATATATTTATATATATATATATTTATATATATATATATATATATAGAGAGAGAGAGAGAGAGAGAGAGGAAAGTTCAAATGTGAACCACTTTTTGGTTGTGAACGTGAGGACAACCGAGAGCGGCGACACGTGACGGCTTTGAGTGTGGTCCCCCTCTTTAATTCAATGCCCTCCCATGAATCGCGCCTAGTCATCCGCCGTGGACTTGACGTGGTGCCTAGTCATCCACCACGTGACACTCTCTCGGTTGCCTCACATTCACAACCAAAAAGTGGTTCACATTTGAACCCACCCCATATATTTATATATAGGGGTTGTTTGGGATTGCTTATTTAAAAAATGTTTATCAACTTATGTGAAATGATAAATGAGTTTTACAAAAAGTGTTTGGATTAGCTTATTGTTGTACCAAAACGTGATAAGCACATAAGTTGATTTTTAGTTCCTCACAAATTTTTACTTATTTAAGTAAAATGATCAAAAATGACATTTTTATAGGGTTAATTTCATGTATACCCTTATTAAAACTCAAAATATCATATTTACCCAACATAGTCTATAAATATTATATATACCCTTTTTAACCTATCAAAATATCATATATATCCAAATAAATATCATATATACCCAAATAACTATTTTTTGCAATATTTAATCATTTTAAATTAGATTTAATTATTAAACTAACTAAATGACTATTATACCCTTATAAATCTAATCATAAATGTAAATATAATAATAGGTTATACGTATCCTCCTTGACCTAGATTCCACTTACTCACTTTTTCAAAAGCAATCCAAAACCCCCTCATTCAATCTTCAAAAAACCCAATTTTTTACAATTAAAATGGATTCAGAAACTGCTGTAATCATTATAAGTTGGGTTAATTACATAGATATGTATCGAACTTGTCACGTTTTATCATTGTATGTACTTAACTTATAAACTTATCATTGTATGTATCGAACTTGCTAGACTTGCCATTGTATGTATCCAACTTTATCAAAACCTATCATTGAATGTATTCTACTTGTCACGAAAGTGTATCGAACTTGAGGTTTTGATAAAGTTGAATACATACAATGGCAATTTTAGAAAGTTCGATACATACAATGGTAAGTTTATAAGTTGAGTACATACAATGATAAAACGTGACAAATTCGATACAATCCCATGTAATTAACCCTTATAAGTTTTATACATCTAGTAATGGTTTTGTTCATAATAATTGGAGAAAGTATCCCCTGTAATGATAAAGATGTCGAAGTCGGCTTCAATCTGAGAACGTCGATGATTATGGCATCGGCCGGCGGCGATATCTTGGCCGACAATTTCTTTGGTCGGCGATTTCGTTTTAGACCATGTTCTTCCTCACATCATACTGGGTTGCTACCAAACCCAACAAAAGTTTTCAAATTCAGAATCAAACACATAAAAGTTTTTCAATGTTCTACTATTCTCATCTCAAAATTACAAAATTTGAATCTATACATGTGAAAATTCTTCTACTATGATAGCAAAAGAAGAAATTATGAAGGGACTTAAGAAATTGGAAACGATGGTTAATTGTTATAGAACAAAACCATCGAAGCAATAACCGAAGGCGACATGCAAAGAAAAAGATGAGAAAAAAGGGGTTCTATACATCCACTTTCTTTGTTCAATTTCATTAGCAAATTATTAATTTTTTTTTTTTTTGAAATTTATGTGTTATAAGAAGGGGTTTTGTAGCTGGTTGCTATCTTGATGGACTTTTAGTTTTAAGATTTGGGTTTTGTGGATTAGACTTAAAAGGATACAATAGTCATTTAGTTATTTTTAATTATTAAGTTTAATATTAAATGATTGAAAATTGATAAAATTGTTATTTGGGTAAATATGATATTTGGATAGGTTAAGAAGAATATAGATGATATTTATAAATTAGGTTGGACAAATATGATATTTTGAGTTTTAACAAGGGCATATATGAAATTAACCATTTTTTATGTTATTGAATTATTTCCTTATTTAAAGAGTAAATTACAAATTTGGTCTTCGTGGTTCACTAAAAATTACGGTGCGAGTCCCTAAACCCTAATTTTCATGAGTCAGGTTCCTAAAAATTCAATTTGTTTACGATACGGGTCCTCACCCTAACAACCGTTAAATAGCCTCCATTAGATAAGGGGCATTTTAGTCTTTTTATTATTTTTTTCATTCTCTATTAAAACTAAAATTCTATTTATATTAATTTAATATTTATGTTTTATATTATATGTATGTGTGTTTGAAGAGGCAACACGTGCCTTCTACCCACCTATCACCTCCCACCTCCCTTCATCTTCTTTTATTTTCTCTTTCCTGTAACGTCCCGTTTTCGGAATTAATTTAACTTTTTTTTACATGTGGAGTTTCTTTATGTTTAGTTAGTGATTGATAGATTTCTAATTATTTTGGAGTTATATAGAAAAATGAGATGTAATTAGAATGGTTAATCGGGCTTAGTTATCAATCGGGCTTGGGTTATTAGGAAGGTAAACCAGCCCGAGCATATAAACTCTCCCTTAGCCTCAAAACTCTCACTATCCCTTAAGCAAGAAAAGAGAAGGGAGAAATTTGGAATTCCCGTCAGGATTGCGCAGCCGTGGGAGATTGGCCCGTTCTCTCTCGTTAACCGTCGGATCATCGTGAAATTTGGACAGCGGCTTCACGACTCACTGTTCTTCAATCTGACCGGAGGGATCGAGAATCGGAGGCTCCAGTAAGAAACAGAAATCGGCCAAAGTTGACTGTTTTTCCAGGAAAGCGAATTCGATAATTTGGATATTTAAGTGGCGTGTGTGTGTGTGTGCGATTCTCGTAGGCAAATGATGGAGAATCAAGTGTGATTGTTATCAATCATAAGAACCCTTGTATAGTTGGATTTTGCTAGTTTATGTAGTTGAATAAGAGGTTAGGATTTTTACGAAACTGGTTGGGGATTTATAATCAATTGATCATCAATCAGATGTTTTAGTAATGGTGTATGCTATAGAATGTAATTGAATATGTGAGAATATTTTGTATACACCTATTAGGTTAAAAGAGGTTGATTTGGAGGTTGGAGGTGGAAACCTCGGTTGTTTGGGCGATAACCTGCGAGTAAGACGAACTGGGGGTATCGGCGGGTTACCCGCGGGTATAAACTGCCGACAACCTGCCGTTTGCACTGGGTCAATTTTATATTTTTTTCCGTACGGGTTCGTTTGGGGTTTTCTTGAATGTTCTCCTCTAAGGGATGGTAAAAGAGGGTGAGTGGTGAACTTTGGTAAGATTTGGACTAATTTTGCTATGTTATTTCTGTAAGAGGTCGGTTTAGAGTTAGAAACCCATTTTGGGTCGGTTTATGATATGTGTATGCATGTGTATATCTATAGGTTGTTCGTGGTGAACCTTTTCTTGTGGACGTGCTTACTTGGGTAGCATCTCGCCAGGTGAGTTTACACTATGTGTTGTTTATATTATTGCTTGTATGCGTATGTGTAGTAGTGTCGAGTAAGGGAACCGCATGCCCTTGATGAGTTGCGGGAGTAGACTCATGTCCTAAGCTGGCGACGAAATGAAGGGATACCGCATGCCCTTGTTGAGTTGTGGGGGCAGACCCGTGTCCTAAGCTGGCGGGGGAAATTAGTTCCGTTCTCATGAGTCGGATGTCGGTCAAATGTCTTATTGCATGTATGTATGTAATGATGTGTTGATGTGATGATACAGTGATGTGATGTTTATGAGGGACCTGCTATGGATATGTATGCATGTGCTAGTATAAGTTACATACAGTGTCTGCTCACAAAGTGTTTCGCTTACCCGTTGTTGTTTCCCTTTTTCTCCAGGTACTAGTTCGAGTAAGGACAAGGGCAAGGCCCCGGCTTGACTCCGAGGCTCTGACAGTTCCATCCGAGATTTCGACGTCTTACGCCATTTTCAATTAACAATAAATGACTTTTGTTTTTAACACTCGATGTGCTGGTTTTATTGACGCTTTGGTTTTGTCGTTATCCGTTTTTCATAAATGTTAAGCAATGGATTTTGGTATTAAATGCGGATTTTCTTTTAAATTACTTTTATTTTGGAAATTTGGAAAAGTGGTGTTACAACTTGGTATCAGAGCCTAGGTTTAAGAGAATCAACACATGTGCTTGCGAGTGTGTGTGTGGTTGGACTTAAACAGATTTTGAGAAAAAGAAAATGGTTTAAAGATTCGGAACTGTCAGCTGGAGCTTCAAGACGGGGGTGAGCAATATTTACTATATGTTACCTTATTATGCTAGCGGGTGTATTTACCACAGAAGTGATAGAACTACATGATAAAAATATGTACCAGCATGTTGAGCATGCAGTAGATGTGAATTTTGTGAATGATGTGAATGTTTGGTTTTAATGATGTTTATTTTAGCCAGTTAATTACCTAGCTAGTCGGTAAATTGGAATACTTAAGGATGGTATCAAAAGCAAAATTGTACATTGTTGGATTTTGGTAAGGGGTTGTTGAGCATGTTTTTGTTTGATTGTTGCCTAATAATCCTAGACCCGATTTCTACACTTGCTCCGGTTATAGTAGTACGGGCCCAAATAATAGTACTACTATAAACGCCAGTATGAAGTTGCATTTGATTAAGTCTTGGGGATTTCAATTGACTGATGACAATTAAGGGATTGATTGGTGTGTTGATTGCTAGTATAGCTTATGTGACTAGGATGTATGATGCAACTTATGTAAGTTGAAAGATATATCGTGTATATGTAGAATTGCATGTTCACTATCAGTTAAGCAGTGAAGATGGATAGAACTTGTGGTAATCAACTCCTGGTCATTTACCGTGCAATTTGTTTTTTTAAAAGGTGTTATGTTATTTGGATTACTATGGGTTGTGGACCAAAGGGTGTCCTAGTTATGATGAGAATTGATAAGATTGTATAAATAGACTGCATATTTACGATCAGTAGATTTAGTTGACTCTTCAGTGAATCAGGATGCCTAGTGGTGAAGTTAAGACCTAATCTGTATAGTTGGGTGGGAATCTCATGAAGAATTCTCTGGCATGATTGTTGCCTTGGGGTTCGAAACACGATTCTTACATCTGGCTTGTTTATAATGGTACGGGCTCCCATACTATTATAAATGCCGGTACAAATTGGATTTTTGTCAGAATCGAAAGGAATCCTGAGAATCTGGTGAAGGATTTGGTGCGCGGTATGGATACACTATAGGTTAAGTTTGGCTTATAGAGACAGTTTAGAGATCAGTTTTGCACTATAGGTTAGTTTGGCCTATAGAGACAGTTAGAAGAGCAGTTTGCGCTTTAGAACACTCAGTCAGTTGATGATAATCCTAGAGCAGTACGGTTGAGAAAGTGTGTAGTGCTTGTCGTATGATATGGTACTATGTGTATGTATTGTTGAACTTTAGATTTCGGTGATCGATAGAGAGATACCCAGGAAAGATCGTTTTTTCGGAGAGATAGAAACCCCTGACTTAAGGGGGATGTTTTCGTTTAAGGTTGGAGAGACACTCCAACAGTCGTGGTTAGGATGGTCTATCTAGTGGGAGAGTGATGTTAGCCTAATGATAGACTTGAAGATCGAGGCAGCCCTAGCAGCTAGGAACCATGGAGCCAAGGGGTTGCAACAGAGGTAAGATTAAGGACGCAGCTATGTTGACGTTGAAGATTTTCCAGTTGCCCTATTAAAGGGAGAGAAGAACCCAGTGACTATCTACGTGTTGGACAACAGGGATGGAAGGTGCTTCCTACGCCAATTCCAGAATTGAAAGAAAAGTCGTTGTCAATCTTTTCTGATGGGTAGATAAGGATAAGTAGAGCTTAGCGCCCGTGCTTGGGATTGTAGGGATTATTTGAGCAATAAAACTATTAATGCAGCGGAATAAAATAATCCCAATCGTAGATCCAACCATGAATCCATCAAACACAATAAAGTTAGGTTTACGAATTTACCTCTTTGCGATACAAAAACCGATTCTAGAATGCTAGCAAGGGATACACCGCTACTGTACCACCACAAGATAGGCTGCTAGATCGCCAAGGATTGATCGAAAAACGAATTTGATTTGTGTGTGTGTGTGTGTAACCGGCACACACACACACACACAGAGAGAGAGAGAGAGAGAGAGAGAGAGAGAGAGAGAGAGAGAGAGAGAAAGGGAAGAGAGAGAGAGAAAGAGAGAGGGGTTATAGGTTTTCTTGTTCTAAAAGCAACTAATGAATTCTGTTATCCTAAAAACCTGGATATTGCCTTTATTTATAAACATAAATAAGGCAGTATCCATTTAAGAAAACCCAACCCAATCATAGTTCTAGATAAACTATAAAACTTAAATTAACAAACTGTTAATTTATTTCCATAAATAATAAATAACTGATTTATTATTTATTCTCTCTTAATTAATAATTAAACTTAATTAATTATTTCACACACATAATTATAATCCAGATAATCTCTATTCGGGTGTGTAGCAGTGTGACCCACTAGTGTTTTATAACATTGGGCACAGTAAACCTAGTTACTGTCTTGCACATAATCCTTTCAGACTCCCACTTGTGCCAGACAAATAACTTAGCTGTTACCATTAGCCTAAGGAGGTCCCTAGCCAGACACTTAGGTTAACCAGGTTATAAGATCTCTTATATCCAGAGATACAATTCATATTCGAATTGTACACAGGTTCATTCCTTTTACACATGATACTTCTAAAATGAGTTTTAGACATGGAGCGGAGAATTACAATCATAAACTCAAGTATTTCTTGACACTGATTTCGATTGCCTGCAGTTACGGAACTTTCCAAATAACAAATGTTATTCTATCCGAGCGCGGCCACACATTTCTACCAATCTTAATCGTTAAGGGGCCCAGAAATATCTCTCCTGTAAAGGAGGTGTAAATCCCATCTTGACTACTTGCATCTGTAAACATGGCTTCCGCTGCATCTAGTCATGCCCCTTATAGCCACCCAGTTACGGTGTAGCGTTAGGACGTGCTAAGAGTACAATAGTCCTCGTTGATTAAAACTAACTGTTCTAAAATCACTTGCTAATTAAAACTAACTGTTTTAATAGCACATCTAGTTGATTAAAACTAACTGTTTTTGTCAACTTGCCTTTTATGTAAAACAATCATTTATAGGTTTAAAATAAAAAACTACCGTTCTGAAAAGTTTGAAAAACTGGTAATTTTAAATACAAAATCTATATAATTTTGTGATACAACCTAGTTTTAAAATAACCTTTCTATTTAAAACTACTAATATGCAAGATATCACAAATAATCAATCAACCATGCAATTAAACAATAATTAATCACATAATAGCTAATTATAGTTTTTGCCAACGTTTGTTTCCTAGGGACCAATAATGACCTATTTCACTAAAAGCTTCAAAACTTGCGTAGCTCCCACTGGCCTCGCCATGTTTGTTAGAACTCCGGTAAGAGGAAGAATTTCAGTGACTCCCACTGGCCTCGCCATCCCGAAAGAATAAAAATATCTATCCTAAGGTCATTATTACATAAGGGGTTGTAAATGGCACGCAGGCCTCCCCGTGAATATGTCAAGGGTCTAGGTTGACAAATACTATAATAGACATATATATATATACTCAAACTGAGATGCATATATAAGATCCAAGCAATCACGCAATTATATATATGTGCAATATAATAAAAGCAATATAGTAAAAACGAGAAATAAACCTGGATCCGTTAAAATTATCTTGTCTTAATTATCGCAAAACTTGGTTTTAATTGATTTTGTAAAAACAAACTGTTTTATAATATTTTATTCTGAAAAATAGTTTTTATCTGATTTATAAACTCATCTAGACTTATAAACTATAAGTCTTATAAATCAAAAACTAATTTCTAAAATATCTACAATTTATCCAAAAATATATCAAACCGGATTTTATCGATCCAATTTTTTAAAAAAATACTGGCCTTTGAGTTTAATTAAATAGTAAAAACACAATATTATGCCTATTTGAAAAACAGGTTAACTATTCGGTTTTATTTTAAAATTTACCGGAAAAAAAATGAAACAACTTTATAAAATTACTTGAAAAAGTTAATCTGTTAAATGGATCTAAAACTAACATGACTTATTTAGGCCACAACTTGGTCCAAAGAAAATGGGCTTATAGGCCCATCACCAAACTGGCCATCAGGGTTTTGCGATTTGCTCGAAAAACTATCGAGGATCGAAAAATCCTAATCCCGTCTTATCGTTTCGAGTTTTTGGAAAAATAACCAATACCAATCCGGTCAATGATAGAAAACCGTCGGCCACCACCAAACGGGTGGTTTGGCCTCGGCGGTTGTGTGTGGTCCGGCCACCGGTGTGTAGCCAACACTAATACCGCTACCGCCTCCGTCACCACAAAGCGCTGCCACCACCACGCTGGTGGTGTAGCCGTGGGAAACTCGCAATCCGGCCACAGCCGGGTGCGATGCGGGTTTCGATTGAGTTTCGCAGCCATCATTATCGTAGATAACCACCACCAGCACGGTGGTTTTTGGTTACCGTGCAACCACCCGGCGACGACGACAGCGAAAACAACGCCATCATCGCCACCATCGCGTGATCATAGTGAACCCGCCACCACCGAACTGGTGGTGCGGTTTCGATCTCTGGCGGTCACGGCCACCGTGGTGCGGCCTTGTTTTGGCCACGGTTTATCACCTCAAACACCGTTATCCATCACCATGGTCGTAATCGGCCTCGGTGGTTGATAACACCGCCACCACTATTTGTGGTGCGGTGATCGGCTTTGGCCATAGCCATCGCCACCACCACTCGCTGCCACCGTCCACCGGCAACAGTAGCAACGAAACACGTCGCCACCATCACCGGTCACCACAGGCGGCAGCAGCAATCAGTTGCCGCCACCGTGGTTTGGTCCATCAACGAACACCACCGTTGCCTTGCGGCCTCGGCGGTTGTTCCGTCGCACACGGCCATGACGATCCAGCCACCATCGATTGTTGGCGGCGATAAAATCACACCATTAACCTGAAAACGGAAACAACCCACCATCACCGATCTGGTGGTTGTGGCTGTGGGTTATGCGCCGCCGCATCCACCACCGTCTGGGTGGTTGCGGTTTGGTGGTTTTACGCACAAGGGGCCGGTGCCGCCACCATCGACTGTGGTGCGGCCCGGTTGTTGTTCTGGCGACGATCGGATCGGCCGCCACCACATACGGTGGTGTGGCCATGGTAATGTCGATTAGGGTATTTGTACGAAACGATAAACAAAGTTTTTTTTTTTTTTTAATTTTATAAACCATATAAAGATCAGATTTTTTAAACTTGTTATGCAAGAAACAACGATTTTAACGGATCACATAAACTGATAAAAAAAAACTTAAAACGATTATAGCCAATGGCTCTGATACCACTGTTGGGTTTTTATGGGTATCCTCGGATCAAACTGACTCGAAGGTTAACACGGATCTCAAAAACCTCACTGGTTTAATAGATCCCATAGGTTTAACGATCAAACTGATAAAACCCATATGATCAAATACACACTGTTTCGATCTTATCATGCGGAAGCGATAAAGTTAAAAACCCTTAAAAGCTCATTGATCTTTAATCGTTCTAGTTTAATTAATTCTAATGGTTTAGATGATTCACCTGGATTGCTCGAGAATTAGTCCACCAGTGATCGACCAACGAATGTTCCTCTAGTAGAACTGAAACCCGAAAGCTGAAAAACCAAAACTGGAATTCGACTCGAAGGAGGGCGGTGGCGGCGCCGATTTGGGAGAGAGAGAGAGGGAGAGAGGAAACTGGAAACTGATTCTTAGATGGTTGAAAGCTTAGCTTTTTCCTTAACCCATAAGCCTTATTTATATGGAGGAAAAATACAGTTTGAATAGAATCCAGTTTCCATATTATAATTATCTCAAATCTTTTCCCTCTTTAATTACTGGAAAAGAATTTGCCTATGATAATTATATATATATATATATATTTATCTAATATATATATATATATATATTACTTATTAATTAACTATTATATATTTATTTTATCTAATAAATATATAATGTACCTAATTAATTAATAACCCTCTAACTTTGGTAATTCTGACTGAAAATACCCAATTGATTTATAATTCACTATTATAAATCCTAACTTCCCATTTCCGGGTTTCATTTAACTTATTCGATTTATAGGTCCTCACAGGTGTGACCCTCAAGTGTCTTGCAACATTGGATGTGTAATCACTTGGTTTGTCAATTCTGCACATAATCCCTAACAGTCTCCTCTTCCAATGATCTCTCGGATGAGGTGATACTTCCTGAGCACATGTCTTGACTTGTGATGTTCTCTAGGCTCCTTTGCTTGTGCTACAGCTCCAGAGTTATCACAGTAGATATCTACGGGTCTAGAGATATTGGCTACAACTCTCAGATCCGAGATAAAATTCCTAAGCCAGACTGCTTCCTTTGCTGCATCTGATGCTGCAATGTACTATGCCTCTGTAGTGGAATCTGCTATAGTATCCTGCTTCAAGCTACGAGATCGGGCCTCCGTTTAGGGAAATACGTACCCAGACTGTGATTTAAAATCATCTCTGTCGGTCTGGAAACTAGCGTCAGTATAACCGATGACACTAATCTCATCCTCAGAACCTCCAAAGACCAAGAACATTTCTTTGGTTCGTCTCAAGTACTTGAGAATGTTCTTGACAGCCACCCAATGGGCTTCACCTGGGTTCTGCTGGTATCTGCTTGTAACACTTACTGAGTAAGCAACATCGGGCCTAGTACATAACATGGCATACACGATCGATCCAATTGCAGAAGCATATGGAATCGATTTCATCTTGTCCTTATCTTGACTAGATACGGGACACTGTGCTTTACTTAGGACTATGCCATGTTGCATCGGGATAAATCCTTTCTTGGATTCATCCATCCTGAATCGCTTCAAGATTTTATCGATGTACGTACTTTGACTAAGTCCGATAAGCCGTCTAGATGTATTTCTGTAGATCTTTATACCAAGTATATAGGCGGCTTCTCCGAGGTCTTTCATTTGGAAACATTTGCTTAACCAAGCTTTCACATTCTATAAAGTTGGTATGTCATTTCCAATTAGTAGAATGTCATCTACATAAAGGACCAAGAAGGTTACTATGCTCCCACTGAACTTAGTGTAAACACATGGCTCAAACTCACTTTTGGTAAAACCAAATTCTTTGATTCGTTCATCAAAGTGTAAGTTCCAGCTCCTCGATGCCTGCTTCAATCCATATATGGATTTCAGCAACTTGCACACTTTATTAGGATTCTTTGGATCTACAAAACCTTCCGGTTGTTGCATATAGACATCCTCTGTTAACTTCCCATTCAGGAAGGATGTCTTAACATTCATCTCCCAGATCTCATAGTTGAAGTACGCTGAGATGGCCATCAGAACCCTAATGGACTTTAACATTGCTACTGGTGAAAAAGTTTCATCATAGTCGATACCATGAGTTTGCGTGAAAGCTTTTGCGACCAGTCTAGCCTTAAAAGTGTGCACATTTCCGTCCATGTCAGTTTTCTTCTTGAAAACCCATTTACGTCCAACAACCTTACAGTGTTGGGGTAAATTTGTCAATTCCCAGACTAGGTTGTCGTACATGGACTGCATCTCTGCCTCCATGGCTTCATGCCATTGCTCAGACTCACTGCCTGATACAACTTCTCCATAGGATGTCAGTTCATTCAAGTCTCCACCATCCTGAGAGACTTGAAATCCAAGATACCTATCTGGTTCTTGCCTTGCCCTAGTGGATCTGCGAAGGTCCTGTGTTTGCGCTTCCTCAACCGTTTCCGGTTGAGTCTCAACTTGTTCTTGTTGAGTGACTGGCTCAACAATCGGTAAAGTAGCATTTTCCTCTACCTCCTGTAGTTCTACATCGTTTCTGGTATTCTCAGTGCTGAGAAACTTATCCTCCAAAAATTCTCCATTCCGAGCTACAAAGACTTTGTTCCCGGTAGGATTGTAGAAATAGTATCCCACAGTAGTCTTGGGATAACCCACGAAAATGCACTTGTTTGATTTGGGTTTGAGTTTTTCAGAGGTTGGTCGTTTGACGTATACCTCACAACCCCAAATCTTCAGAAAAGACAACTTGGGTTTCTTACCCGTCCAAATCTCGTACGGGGTCTTTTCAACCGATTTAGTTGGCACTCTGTTCAGTATATGAGCCGTTGTTTCGAGCGCATGTCCCCAAAATGATACTGGTAATGAGGAATGACACATCATTGATCGTACCATATCTAGCAAGGCACGATTCCTCCTTTCTGACACACCATTCATCAGAGGTGTATACGGAGGTGTGAGTTGTGAGACAATCCCACATTCCATCAAATGATTGTCGAATTCCTGACTAAGATATTCCCCACCTTGATCTGACCGAAGAAACTTGATCTTTCTGTCAAGTTGGTTTTGCACTTCATTCTGAAGTTCCTTAAATCTCTCAAAGGCTTCGGATTTATGTCTTATCAAGTAGACATAACCATACCTACTGAAATCGTCAGTAAAGGTAATGAAGT
This sequence comes from Centaurea solstitialis, assembly GCA_030169165.1. NCBI lineage: Eukaryota > Viridiplantae > Streptophyta > Magnoliopsida > Asterales > Asteraceae > Centaurea > Centaurea solstitialis. The sequence continues at coordinate 48,155,173 of CM058047.1, forward strand.
ATCGGTATCCTCCCCTGGCTTCATGACTGAAAGGTCCACACACATCTGTGTGTATTATTCCTAACAATTCACTTGCTCTTAACAGATAAACAAGATTCGCAGTTGTTAAATGGTCTAAAATCAAAAGACCCTAGAAATCCTCCCGACAATGCCAGAGGTAAGTTTGATCCTCAATTTCTTTGGATCGTTTACTTATATGATATACTTCTTTATTTTCTTGTAGATTTAATACATATAGATCAAGTGGGAGTTCCTTTGAAATAAAAGATATCATTTTTAAAGCAAGAAATCAATTTATAATCATATTTATAATAAAAACCTTGGTCTATTAATAAATCAAAAGAAATAACGTGTTTTATCATTTTGGGAACATAGTAGCAATTCTCAAGTTCCAAAACTAGACCCGAGGGTAAACTAAGACTGTACGATCCCACAGCTTCAGCTACAAGCATCGTGCCTTCACCGACTCGTAGGTTCGAAGGATCCTTCCTCAAGGTCTCCCTTCTTTTGAACCCCTGTAAATGATTACAAATGTGGTTACCACTGCCTGTATCAAGTACCCATGATTCATAAGAAGTGATCAAACAGTCTATCATAAAGATACCTGGTGCATTGGGTAAACCAATGTCTAGTTGGTCGATATCCATCGAGTGAGCACAAATATCTTTGCTACCACATGCTGGGCAACTCAGATCTCCTAGCTCGTCAATCCAATCGCTGTCCATGAGCTCAGCAGCCGCTGCGGGTTTTGGCTCTAAACTGGCCAAAATATCCTCATGAACCTTTGCAACGTCCATTTTTGGTTCTCCCATGTACTCACTAGCTGTGGTACGTATCTCGTTCGGGAGCGAGAACCACATGAGATGTACTAGCTCCTCTTGAACCATCTTGTATCCCATGTGCGACAAACTTTTAAAGAGTCTTCTTATCTCCAGAAGGTGATCTTTAATTGATTGACCTTTTTCCAGTTTCAGCGAATAAATCTCTTTCATGATTAGATACTTTCTATTATTCTTATAGAAACCTACCTAGCTTTCTATATTCTTCACGACCTCATGGCAATATTTAAATCTTAAATCAGCCGTGAACTCGGGTGAAGTAGAGAAAGATAAGATCGACATTACATCAGATTCATCAGCCATGAATTTGAAGTACTCAGCAAAATCCTTTTAAGGAGAATTGCATTTAGGTCGTGAAATGGGTTTCTCAATCACGTATCGCTTACCCTGTGCATTCAAGACATTGTCAAGATGCATTTTCCAAACTAGAAAATTTTGGCCTGTAAGCTTCCATTTCCCCATTATAACGCGGAGAGACTCCTCAGGTGAATAAAACAGAATAGCAGTATAAGACATCTACAGAAAAATAAAATTCCGATTTAGTTATCTGATTATAAAAATTCTAATAAATTATTACCTTAGAACAATAAATTTATTAGACTAGAATCCATATTTCACATGAATTGACAAGCGGTTTGATCACACAAGTCAACTCATGCTATTTCTGGTAGGTAATAACTTATACCAATCGCATCTCTAAACGAAGATACGACTTCTAGATCATCGGGACATCGGATAAAAATCCGTGCATATTTAGTCCCTCTAGTGTGTTTTGGCCCGGTACCACCCGGTGAATTGTAACAAAAACCAAAATAGACCGCACCATTTTGAACTGGATGTACTCTGGCCGGTACCTCCCGATTATCGCAGAGTCTTTTCACCCCCTTTGGCTTGGGGTTTGAACGTAGGCGCCCAAGGTTTGAGCTCTTCGAGCGCCCCACGTACCTTACGCCAAAGGTGTTCATAAATGGATCACACTAACTGATCTAAGATTTATTTCTAAGGTTTTTAGCCAGTTTTATTTTTGGAAAAATTAAATAATTGATTCGAAAAACAAACTGTGATCGAATTCCTTTTATAAAATTCATTAGATTTTGAAAAGATTTGTTTTATCTAAAATAGGTGACTATAACAAACCATGCAAGATAAAACAAGAAAATTGTCATAGCTTTGCCCAAAACTAATGTCCGTTTCGTGAGCCAACATGAAAACCGACGGTCTCAATCCTATGTGACCAAACAAACCACAAGGCGTGAAAACTTGGCGCTCCCACTGGCTCCAACATCTTCGGTTGTGTCTCCATAACTCCGTCTTCAAGTTTCCACCGTCTTTAAAGAATTTAATTACAATAAATCGGGTTGTAAGTGGCACGCAGGCCTCCCGTCTAAACTAATTAAAAATTAAAATTACAAGAGGGTTGTAAATGGCATGCAGGCCTCCCTTACCAGAACGATATTAAATAAAACATAAAACCAATAACACAACCGTAGGTCTAAGGGCTTGAATATATGGTTAAAAAGAAGATGAAGACGTAAAGTTATATAGATGTCCTCGAGGTTGATACAAGATGGTGCCAAGACCTCAACCATATCATGAGGGTAGTTCGAGTCAGAGAATTGTACCTAAAGGAGCAGCAAAGCAAGAACAGAAAGTCGGATCAACGAAGGCGTCGGTTAGGAAGCAGAAAGGTTTCAAGCTAGTAGAGAGATTGTCCGAAGGGTAACAAGCGTGGTAGGAATCATTCCAGAGAATGTCAGTCGGGATATTTCAAGTATTAATGCACTATTCTTGTGGGAACAACAGGCCAAGCGTCACTATTAACTACACAGTGGATTACTGATGGCAGATCGAGAAAGAAGAATCGGCTCAGACGAGTTAAGACAAGGCCTTCAACTTGTTGCAGAGAAGGTCAAATCAACATCAGTTATAGGCACAAGTAAGTTTGTAGTTGAAGTTGCAGTTTTCTTGATTAGTCGTGTTGTTGCTCATTAGTATAAGACCATCTCATGACTAAAAGAATAAGATAGTTTTCAAGCTGTAGGGATAGCAGATGATAACTTCAGTTTATGTTAGCGTATATGAGGATTGTTTGATAGAGATTAGTGGATTAAAGTTTTCGAGAGATCATATCTTCTTTCCTTAGGATGTTCATGGAGCAGCCTTCGGAACCAGATGCGAACAACACGAGTGCGGTGTATTCCTGTGCGGACAGACAAATGTTCAGTCGCATTCATGAACATGATGATCATGGTAGGTAGACCGCCGATAGAAAGATAGTGGTGGTGTTAGTTAGCGATGTCTTGATTTATTCTAAGACAAGGGTAGCACATAAGAGATACTAGGAGTTTTGAGGTATGTTTTGGACCAGTAAATTTTGTTATTTAGATAGTGTAAAGGTTCGGTGCAGTAAAGGATTCTAGTTGCAGGAGTCTTTATCAATCTGATTAGTGAACCTCATAGCAGACGCCTTAAGCCGTAAGGCTAGCAGTGTGTCATTCAGAATCGTGGTACTGAAGATGACAGTAAACGCATCACTTTGATGTGTTTAGACAAGCTTGGGAAGAGGCGGTTTGAGGAGGAGAACCAGAACAAAGGGAGACTCAGAGGTTAGGTTCCTATTTTAGTCAGGGATAGTCTAGGGTTGCTGACTAGATATGAGCAAGATGGGATCCAGCTACAGGAGACCCCGTATCGACAATAACGGATGAAGCTCACAAGTGACAATTTCCATACATCCAAATGCCACTAGGAGGTACAAGGATTGAGGACTGATTAATGGTGGCCATGGATAAGGAGGGACGCTTTCCAAGCATGTAGGACGATGTTTGACTTATTGGAGGGTGAAAGCTACGTATCTGAAACCGCATGGTAAATTGAAACCGTAGAGGTTCCAGCATGGAAGGAAGAGCGTATTATTATAGGTAGATTACAAGGTTGTCCAAGGCCCAAGGAATTATGTTCGTTATGGAATACAGTGGTCAGACTGACGCTGAGTGTCCATTTCATGGTGATTCGAGAGAATTTCGCCTCAGAACAGTTAGTAGATGTTATTGCCAGGGATGCGGTATCTAGGCACGGGGTGCCAGTGACAGTTACTTCAGATCAGGATACCTGCACCATGTTATGTCTCTGAGGGAAATTTCTCGAATTTTGTTGACACTAGTTTGCAGATCAGTACAGCCTACCATCCTCAGATGAATGGACAGTGTAAGACATGATGCGGTAATTTATATATATAAAAACAGAACCAAGTTTAATTCTTAAATTGCCCAACTAGTATTACCACATTCACAGGCAAGCGTACCCGATCGCGTGTAATATAGTGTAGCAGAGTCTAGGGGTGTTCACGGGGCGGGGCGGGGCGGGTAGTGAGATTTTTGATAACCATATGTACGGGACGGGTACCTAATTTAACTATCCGAAACGGAACCGCGCGGGGCGGGTACCCGCACCGAACGGATCGAAAAAAAGCGGGTACCCACGGTTCGGTTCACGGGTACCCGCATTTTGTCGAATTCTTTGATGTACACAAAATATATACTAGAAAATGAAGTTATTTTGTGACAAACTAACACAATTAACCCTAAAAATGTTATAAAATGAAAATAAAAGTATTAAGGATTGTCGTCGATATGAGTATACAAAAATGATCTAGATTGAATTTGACCAACAAACCAATGGGAGTAGGGGGTGAACGAAAAAAATACGATATGTAATAAAGATTTTTTAAAGATTAGTAATTTTTTATTATGAAGTATTAATAAATATATTTTTCTTATTAAATTAATTATATACGGGGCTGGGCGGGTACCCGCGGGTAGTAGATTTTGAGAACCGAACCCGACCCGCGACTTAGCGGGTACCCATATTTTCGGGTTTTTCGGGTCACGGGTTGCTCGGGTATCGGTTTTATCGGTTTCGGATCATGCGGTTCGGTTCGGTTTTACGGTTTTTCAGTTTTTTTGAACACCCCTAGCAGAGTCCAGGTATCGTTCTTACCACTGGGAACGGTTAAGCTAGAAGTTTACCAAAGTAATAATTAATTAATCTTGAAAAAAAGGGGTTTGCTTTTGAAAATGATTTTTATTTAGAAAAGATAAGTAAATAATTAAACCTAACCAAGAAGTAGGAAAACTGATAACCAAACAAACATCAGAGACAAATGCATTCATTATGATAATTTAAGATTACTTTTCAGATGATTACCAAAAAAACATAGATTTAATGGTTATTGTAAGAATTTAAGCCAAAGCACCCTAACATGCGTATCTATGATTATCAACCAGGTTGGTCTCCCGGCCCAATTACAGGGACTGGTTGTCAGATAGTCTAGTAAAAGTCACCCTAATCAATGCTAAGTCGTGGGACCCTACAATCCAATCCACTCTCGGTCCGAATAAATTGCTTACCACGTCTCCCCCACGTCACCAGATCGATAGGTAAGAGAGGTAGGAAATATATTCATTAATTGTCAGTTAACAAATACAATCCCAACCAACGACTTCAAGTAGCCACAGTTAAAACACCAAAATAGGAATCAACAGATAAACATTCAATAAATCACAAATCTAATAATTAAATTAAAACCATAAAATCAAATCATCTTTCAATGTAATCACACCATAATGTAACACAACGAGAAACTAACACATAGACATGTTAATCATAGATGAAAAACCAAACCATACTAAAGACCGGTTGATTTGGCATAATATCCTCTCGAACCGTCTCCTCCGGTGTTGATCATCGAGCCTCCATCTTCTCGGGTTGGAAACCCTAAGTGGTTCCCAACATCTAACCTAACTAATTATTTTTGAGAGTATTTTCTGAATTGTTGGATGATTAAAACTGAATACCCAAGGCCTCTATTTATAACAAAATTCGGCAGACCCGTTTAGCGTTTGCGAAACGGCAGCTTCGCGGCGCTAAACGATGCTAGATTTCTTTTGCGGCGTGAAACGAGCAACTGGATCTTCTAGAATCTTCTATTTAGTGATCCTTTCCTTTTATTTGATCTTCCAGAATAATCCAAGGATCAATCTTTTCTTTAGCGGCGCGAAACTTTCCTTAGCGGCGCGAAATCCAACGGATTAAAGAAACTGCATAATTATCAGATATCCAGAATATTCTAGTTGATCTTTGTTTCTTTATCTGCTGAAGATCTTGCTTTGGGAGGAAGTCTTCCATCTGATGGAGAATTCTGGAACATTCTGGAATTGAAATCTCTGCCTCATCTGACCAAATCCTTTCTTTGGGAGGAAACAACTGACTTGGAAGGGAAGAAAAGCCCATAAATGGAAAGGATTTTTCCATTTCATCACAAAGTCTCCATTTCTGACGCTTTTTACCCTCTTTTTAATACTTTTTGCATTTCATCCCCCAAATTTACCTGAAATTACAATTCACACCCATTTAGTAGCAATTATGTCCAAATTAGGCCTAAAACATAAACAAAAGTGGGGAACTAGTGCGAGTAAAACATGTATAATTTTGGAGTTACCAAACAACGATGTAGACTTTGGAGGACATGTTATGAACAGTGTTTGAGACCTTGGGGAAGCAGGGACACGGATTGTTCATGGTTCGAGCTATCTTGTAATAACTAGTTACCATGCTAGTATTGGCGAGCCTCTATGAGGAAGTTGTGCGGAAAGAAGCGTAAAACCCATATATGCGAAGGTGAAGCCAGTCAGTGAGAACTAGGGGTTGCAATTCGCGACACGACCCGCGACACGACACGAACCCGACACGGAAATAAACGGGTTTGGGTTTACCCTTAACGGGTTCGGGTCGTAAACGGGTTGACCCGCGAACCCGTTTAATTAAATGGGTCGTGTTCGGGTTGGGAGCCGGTTTCGCGGGTTGACCCGCCAACCCGTTTAGTATTAGTAAGTTTTAAAAAAATCAAAATTTTATATTACCCCCAAAATTGAAGTATATGATAGTAACCCTAATTCATACATGTAACACCCTAAAAATCAGGGCGAACAAAAACTTTCATTTCATCGAAAGTGGTATACAAATTGTAACGCCATGGCGTGAGCTCTTCCCAAAATGGGGTATAAATAATGTATAATTACAATGTTTGTAATCAAATGAAGAAATACAATAACCAAACTAGTCTAGTTCCGTCTAAGAAGAAGACTACAAAAGGGTTATCGTCAACCATAAATCTCACGGCCTAAAGGACCGGTCTCTCATCTTTCCCCCATGCTCACTCAAGGCCCGAAGCCTACTTGGGAGCGGCGTCCCTAGTACCTGAGAGACACATCGACACCAAACAAGTGTTAGGCTAAAGGAACCTAGTGAGTTGCACAAATAATATCATGCGCGTAGAGTGTATAAAACATGCGAGATATACAGGATTATATTAGCAATACAATTAACATATTAAACCGGTTTATTATTATCTTTGGAAACAATGGGAGCGACCCATTTCCCCCAACCAATACCCCATCATTCGTTACTTCCGAACACCTCGATGCCATATCTATCATGACACCATCAGAGGCCCGCGCACCAAGGAGCAACCCGAGGGCCGGCGACATAGGGGCATTCCTATTTCAGAACCTCCCAAGACTGTTCGGTGTGGAAATACTGCGTTGGTTCGTCCATGTCATTTAGTTACAAACAACCCCGATGTCATATTTACCATGACACCATCAGAGGCATATACGTACTGTCTCAAAGACTCGTACATTTGTTTCCACCTATCATAGGCATAAATCGAGGGTCTCAAGCCCTTTGCTCATTTCATATGTGCCGACACGCACGGACATCAAATCCCTTTCACATGGTTCCATAGCATACATAATTCCACATGTTTCGTATAAATACATTTCATGGATAATTCCTTGAACTAGACATAACAAGCATTTCATACTAGAAACATGTTCATCCACCAAATCAAGCAAGGAACGTAAAATCATCAAGATGATGTGCTCTCGGTTTTAACAAAATAGTTTTAACAACTCACCTTAGGGTTTTGTGACAAAAACCCCCAATTCCAAGATTTAGGTCAAGTAATGAGCACGAACCTAAAATCAAGTAAATCGAACCCTAGGTTAGTTCATAACCCTTATCATATGTATAGATCCAACCTACAAGGGTTTAATGAAGCTTACCGAGTGAGATCCAAACTAAAACCCTAGGATTTGAGCTTCCCTCTTTTCAAGCAACAATGGTGGAGAATGGATGGGTGGAGAAGATGAAGTGGGTGAGAGGTGGTTTCCAACCTAGCTAGCTCTATAGGTGAATCCAACTTCAAGATCTTGAGGAGCTTTGAAAATAGAGAGAGTAGGAAGAAGAATCAGCAAAATCGGACAAGGAATGAAGGAGTTATGACCAAATGAAGTGAGGAAGGGTTTTAACCCGATTTCAGCTCTCATCAGCTACCTAGCGATCGCTAGGCTCGAGGGCTAGCGATTGCTAGCCTTCTCTTGTCTCACGGTCGCTATTCTGATCGGGAGAAAGGACAACAGCCAATGTTTTGTGCCTAGCGATCGCTAGGGTAATGGCTAGCGATCGCTAGCATCTGGGCATTTTCGACGCTATTTTGTTTCGGCCATAACTTCTTCGTTATAGCTCCGTTTTCGATTCCGAAAGGACCGTTGGACTCGTAATTGAATTTCCTAACATATTAGACCACAAAATGCAAGATTTGATCTAAGATTCTAAATTCCATATTTTATCAAAGAGTCGTTATTACACCGAAATTACGGGTGTTACAATCCTCCCCACCTAGATAAAATTTCGTCCCCGAAATTTGTTACACCTATGTGAACAATTGTGGGTATTTCCGCTTCATGTCCTCCTCGGCCTCCCACGTGACATTAGCACCTCGGTGGTGCTTCCATTGGACTTTGACCATCGTCACCTCTTTATGGCGTAGTCTCTTCGTTTTCCTTTCTAAGATGGCTTCCGGTTCTTCTATACATCGGTTACCGGTGTCAACTCGAATCTCCGATAACGGAATGACGCTCTCCTCCTCGGCTAGACACTTCCGCAAGTAACACACGTGAAAGGTGGGATGTATTCCATCCATTTCGGGTGGTAGTTCTAATCGATAGGCTTGTAGTCCAACCTTTTCCAAAATAGTAAACGGTCCTAGGAAACGTGGGCTAAGTTTCCCCCGCTTCCCAAACCGTATGATACCCTTCCAGGGGGGATACTTTCAACATCACGCGCTCTCCCACTTGGAAATCTATGGGTCGACGTTTCTTGTCGGCATAGCTCTTTTGACGGTCTTGAGCGGCTTTCAAGCGTTCGCGAATACCCTTTACTTTATCCGCCGTCTCTTGTATGATTTCGGGTCCCACAAATTGTTTTTCACCCGCTTCCAACCAACATGTTGGCGTTCTACACTTCCGTCCGTACAATGCTTCGAACGGTGCCATCCCGATGCTAGAGTGATAACTATTGTTGTAGGCAAATTCCACCAAGGGTAGGTGTGTGTCCCAATTTCCACCGAAGTCGATGACGCATGACCGCAACATATCTTCTAGTGTTTGGATCGTCCTTTCGCTTTGTCCGTCGGTTTGAGGGTGGTAGGCGGTGCTCAACTTGAGTTTCGTACCCAAGCCTTCTTGCAATCCATGCCAAAACTGGGAAGTGAATCGGCTATCTCTATCCGAAACAATCGATAACGGTACACCGTGCCTTCTCACGTCTCCTTTATGTAGAGTTTGGCCAATTTGTCCATGGGTAGGGTTTCACGCATCTCGAGAAAGTGAGCACTCTTCGTGAGTCGGTCCACGATCACCCAAATACTGTCGTGACCCCTTAAGGTTCTCGGTAGTTTAGTCACGAAGTCCATGGTAATATACTCCCATTTCCATTCCGGAATATCCAAAGGTTTCAAACTCCCATAAGGCTTTTGGTGTTCCGCCTTGACTTGGAGACATGTGACGCACTTCTCGACGTAACTAGCCACGTCAAGTTTCATGACCGGCCACCAATAATTCATCTTCAAGTCTCGGTAGATTTTGGTGCTCCCGGGATGTATGGAATACTTGGACTTGTGGGCATCGTCCAAGAGTAATTCCCGGTTGCCACCAAGTTTCGGTACCCAGATTCGGCCTTGAAATAGTTTAAGTCCACGGCTATCTTCGGTCAATAATTCTTTTTGCTTCACCATCACCTCGTTCTTAAGGTTTTCTTCTCGAAGAGCTTCCGTTTGACTCGCCTTGATCCTTTCCATCAAGCTCGACACCACACTAATCCGGTTAAGGGTCACACCAACGCTATCACCATGGTCCTTACGGCTCAAGGCGTCGGCGACTACGTTCGCCTTACCGGGGTGGTACAATAAGTCGCAATCATAGTCCTTTAGTAGCTCGAGCCATCTCCTTTGCCGCATATTGAGCTCCTTTTGGTCGAAAATGTGTTGGAGACTCTTGTGATCGGTGAATAGCGTACACTTGGTCCCGTAAAGGTAGTGCCGCCACAACTTCAAAGCAAACACCACCGCCGCTAACTCCAAATCGTGCACCAGATAATTTCTCTCGTGATCCTTCAATTGGCGAGAGGCATAGGAAATCACTTTGCCTCTTTGCATAAGCACGCAACCTAGACCCATCTTCGACGCGTCGCTATACACCACAAAGTCCTCCGTCCCGTCCGGTAACGACAAGATCGGTGCTTGGCATAACTTCTCCTTGAGCGTTTGAAAGGCCTCTTCTTGTTTGTCGGTCCATAGAAATTTGGCGTTTTTCTTCGTTAACACCGTGAGCGACGAAGCGATCTTCGAGAAATCCTGAATAAATCTCTGGTAGTAACCCGCCAAGCCTAGAAAACTCCTTATCTCCGATGGGTTCGTTGGCGACTTCCAACTCATCATGGCTTCGATCTTTGCCGGATCCACTTTAATCCCGTCTCGCGACACCACATGCCCTAGAAACTACACCTCGTGGAGCCAAAACTCGCACTTTGAGAATTTGGCGTACAACTTCTCTTTTCTGAGCACGTTCAATACCTCTCGTAAGTGTCGCTCATGCTCGGCCTCATCTTTGGAATAGACCAAGATATCGTCGATAAAAACTATGACCGACTTATCTAAGAATGGTCTGCACACTCGGTTCATTAAGTCCATGAATACTGCCGGTGCGCTGGTTAATCCAAACGGCACCACTAAGAACTCATAGTGCCCGTATCTCGTTCGAAAAGCCGTCTTAGGCACATCGTCCTCTTTCACCCGAAGTTGGTGATATCCGGATCGTAGGTCGATCTTCGAGAAGCATCCGGCACCTTGAAGTTGATCGAAAAGATCGTCGATCCGAGGCAAGGGATATTTGGTCTTCACCGTCACTTTGTTTAGCTCGCGGTAGTCGATCCACATCCGCATGGAACCGTCCTTCTTCTTGACGAAAAGGACCGGCACTCCCCATGGCGACGAACTCGGTCGGATGAACCCCTTCTCGGAGAGTTCTTGCAATTGTGTCATCATCTCCTTCATCTCGGTTGGAGCCAACCGATACGGAGCGCGCGCTATCGGAGCCGCTCCAGGCGTAAGGTCAATGTGGAACTCCACTTGGCGTTCCGATGGTAATCCGGGCAAATCTTCCAGAAAGACGTCCGGAAACTCCCGTACCATGTCTACATCGGCGACCCCTTTCTTTTCTAACTTCGTGTCGATGACGTAAGCTAGATAGGAGGCGCATCCCTTAGCTAGGCACTTTCTTGCCTTTATCATAGAGATGGTCGTGTTAGTGCCCTTCTTCTTATCCCCGTACACGGTGATCAATTCCCCTCGAGGCGTTGGAATAGTGACCATCTTCTTACCGCAACCTATATTGGCGTCGTGAGCGCAACCAATCGATCCCTAACACTACGTCGAAGAAGCTACTGACATTCATGGGTATGAGGGTCGCGGAGAAAGGTTCTCCATCTAACTCTATAGTGCACCCCTCAAAGCAATCTTGAACAGTCACAAGAAACCCACCCGCTACTTCTACTACTAACGCATCAGATAAAGGAGTGGTAGGCATAGTGAATTCCTTAGCTAAAGTATCATGCACAAAGGAGCGTTCGGCGCCTGTATCAAACAGAATAAGTGCGGGTATGGAGTTAACGAGAAACGTACCCGATACAAGATCAGATGTCTCCCTCGCCTCCGTGGCCGTCATCTGGAAAGCTCGACTAGTCACCCTCGGCGGGACTTCTCCTTTTGCAACGGGTCCGCTCGAACCCCCGGTAGCCGCCTTCTTAAACTTCGGACAAGCATCCCGATAATGCCCCGGTTCCTTGCAATCATAACAAACCGCCACTCGGACTACGCAATCTCAAGCCAAATGACCCCTCTTTCCACATTTCCCACAAGTGTCGCTCGTGGGGAGATCACGGCGGCATGGTCCAAAATGCTTGCTTCGGCACCGGTTGCACCACTTAGCCTCATTCCGGTTTCCACCTCGCCTCACCTCTTGGAAAGTCTTGCTCGGTCGAGCCGACGCGGCGGCCTCCTCAAATCTCCTCTTTTGCCCGGCTTGGTAGCCTTCTACCCGGGCTTGGGTGATGTCATCCTCCACTCTCAACGACTCCTCGATCGCCTCATGCAAAGTAGTAACCTTTGTGATCCTCACCGCTGATCTCATCTCGGCCGGTAGTCCACGTGAGTAAGCCTTGATCTTCTCTTTCTCATCGGGAGCCAAGTGCTCCACCATCCCTAACTTCTCCAAGAACTCCTTCGCGTAATAAGAAATGGGGTTGTTGCCTTTCTTCATCCCTCGGAACTCGTCCTCGATCTTGTAAAGGGCTCGCTCGCTACAATACTTCTCGAGCATCTTTTTCTTGAATTCGACCCACGAGAGCCTAGCATAAACCTCCGGTGCGAGAGAAGACCGGGTCAAGTTCCACCAAGTTAAGGCCTCGCCCTTGAGAAGGTGTGAGGCGAACTTGACTCGTTGGGAGTCGTCACATTCGCTCGCCTCGAAGGCCATCTCCATCTCCCGGAGCCAATACAAGCACGTTACCGGCTCGTTACACCCACGAAACTCGGGTGGCTTTCATCCCAAGAAGTTCTTGTACGAGCACCCCTTCATCTTTGCTTTCCCTTTTTCCTTGTCTCGGTGATTCGGGTCTCCTCGGTGACCACCACCACTTCCGCATCTCCCGACGCCGTAGCGGCGTTCTCTCCCACCGTCTCGTTGCGACGGTGGCTTGCGTCACGATCCTCTAACATCTTCATAAAGGATTCTTGTTGCTTGCTCATGGCCTCGTTCACGGCCTTCATCACGTTATCTAGCATCCGCATTTCCGGGGTCACTTCGGTTAACACCGGATTCGGGTCCTCGAGATTGACCCTTGGTACGTGCTTCGGTCCCCCACCTAGGACTTGGAGCCTCGGTGGGCTCTCAACCGTCTCGACCCGTACACGTTGGTCGGCGGTTGAAGCGGTTTGGTCGGGTGGTCCTCTCGCGACGCCCGTCTGACTACGGGTGTTCGCCATACAAATCTATCACACAATGCACGAGAATAGGATAAAAACATACTATCTTACGAATCTCAACATTTATCATTTTCATAATAACAGTTACTCAAACACTCGCGTACAACGCATTCATAGATCAGTAGCTAAGTGATTTATGAACTAATCATACATAAGTATCCTCGTTACCATCACCACAATTTTGAATAAACGTGAATTCGTAATCCTATCACTCTCCCCACCTAAGGTTCTACCCAAGGTATGTGACATGTCTATTAGTGCACTAAGTTTAAGTCTAGGTATACTACGGTCAATACCTAGTTCGCTTAAACTAAAGCTCTGATACCAACTTGTAACACCCTAAAAATCAGGGCGAACAAAAACTTTCATTTCATCGAAAGTGGTATACAAATTGTAACGCCATGGCGTGAGCTCTTACCAAAATGGGGTATAAATAATGTATAATTACAATGTTTGTAATCAAATGAAGAAATACAATAACCAAACTAGTCTAGTTCCGTCTAAGAAAAAGACTACAAAAGGGTTATCGTCAACCATAAATCTCGCGGCCTAAAGGACCGGTCTCTCATCTTTCCCCCATGCTCACTCAAGGCACGGAGCCTACTTGGGAGTGGCGTCCCTAGTACCTGAGAGACACATCGACACCAAACAAGTGTTAGGCTAAAGGAACCTAGTGAGTTGTACAAATAATATCATGCGCGTAGAGTGTATAAAACATGCGAGATATACAGGATTATATTAGCAATACAATTAACAAAGTAAACCGGTTTATTATTATCTTCGGAAACAATGGGAGCGACCCATTTCCCCCAACCAATACCCCATCATTCGTTACTTCCGAACACCTCGATGCCATATCTATCATGACACCATCAGAGGCCCGCGCACCAAGGAGCAACCAAGGGGCCGGCGACATAGGGGTATTCCTATTTCAGAACCTCCCAAGACTGTTCGGTGTGGAAATACTGCGTTGGTTCGTCCATGTCATTTAGTTACAAACAACCCCGATGTCATATCTACCATGACACCATCAGAGGCATATACGTACTGTCTCAAAGACTCGTACATTTGTTTCCACCTATCATAGGCATAAATCGAGGGTCTCAAGCCCTTTGCTCATTTCATACGTGCCGACACACACGGACATCAAATCCCTTTCACATGGTTCCATAGCATACATAATTCCACATGTTTCGCATAAATACATTTCATGGATAATTCCTTGAACTAGACATAACAAGCATTTCATACTAGAAAAATGTTCATCCACCAAATCAAGCAAGGAACGTAAAATCATCAAGATGATGTGCTCTCAGTTTTAACAAAATAGTTTTAACAACTCACCTTAGGGTTTTGTGACAAAAACCCCCAATTCCAAGATTTAGGTCAAGTAATGAGCACGAACCTAAAATCAAGTAAATCGAACCCTAGGTTAGTTCATAACCCTTATCATATGTATAGATCCAACCTACAAGGGTTTAATTGAAGCTTACCGAGTGAGATCCAAACTAAAACCCTAGGATTTGAGCTTCCCTCTTTTCAAGCAACAATGGTGGAGAATGGATGGGTGGAGAAGATGAAGTGGGTGAGAGGTGGTTTCCAACCTAGTTAGATCTATAGGTGAATCCAACTTCAAGATCTTGAAGAGCTTTGAAAATAGAGAGAGTAGGAAGAAGAATCAGCAAAATCGGACAAGGAATGAAGGAGTTATGACCAAATGAAGTGAGGAAGGGTTTTAACCCGATTTCAGCTCTCATCAGCTACCTAGCGATCGCTAGGCTCGAGGGCTAGCGATCGCTAGCCTTCTCTTGTCTCACGGTCGCTAGTCTGATCGGGAGAAAGGACAGCAGCCAATGTTTTGTGCCTAGCGATCGCTAGGGTAATGGCTAGCGATCGCTAGCATCTGGGCATTTTCGACGCTATTTTGTTTCGGCCATAACTTCTTCGTTATAGATCCGTTTTCGATTCCGAAAGGACCGTTGGACTCGTAATTGAATTTACTAACATATTAGACCACAAAATGCAAGATTTGGTCTAAGATTCTAAATTCCATATTTTATCAAAGAGTCGTTATTACACCGAAATTACGGGTGTTACAATACAGCCGTCATTTGCTCATTTCCAAAACCCTATCAAGATCTCACCCTAACTGCTCTCCCTCTCCTTCTCAGTCGAAGAATCAAGCTAATCAAGGCTGGAAACGGGAAACCTTCGAATGTAAAGGTAACTTCGATCAAGCTACTTCTGTCGTTAACTTCTTGCTTCTGTTGTTATCGATTTTTACCTCCATTATTATCATTCGATTCACAAATTCTTACTGCAATTTTGCTTCCATTTTTAATTTATTCCAAGTATATGAGCATTGTTTTGTTCTTTCTTTTTGCACTTACTAGTACTATCTATTGTTTTAGTTATATAACATTATAACTTGCTTGGTTTTCTGGTTTGTATAACTTGGTTTTCTACTGTATAACATTGTTTTATATAACATTATTAAGGTCTTTTGTTTTTGTAGTTAAGATATGGACAACAATCAGAGCACAACTATGGATCTTGAAGATGATAGTGATGATCCAATTCAAGAAACTGCACAACCAGTTGGATCTCAATCCCAAGGTGTTGAAAGCACTTCAACAAAACAAAAGAAAAAAAGGAAACTAACTTCACCGGTTTGGAAGACTTTTCGTTTGCTGCCCCAAAAGGATAACGAGCCCCTGTATTGCGAGTACATAAAGTGTGGTGCAAAATACCTTGCAAAGAGTCAGAATGGTACCGGTAATTTACTCCGTCGTCAAAAATCATGTGTTAAGACAACAACAAAAGATATCGGTCAGTATATGATGTCTTCAAGCAATGGTCTTTTTAACACAAGAAATCCTAAATTTACTCAAGATAAATTTAGGGAATTGCTTATTGAGGCTACTGTTATGCATGATTTGCCATTCTCATTTGTTGAGTACGAAGGAATTAGACAAGTTTTCTCATACTTGGAACCAAAAGTTACTCATATCACTAGAAACACGGCAAAATCTGATATCAGAAAGTTACATGCACGTGAACGTAGTAGACTTCGTGATGAGTTAGCTAGATATCCTAGTAGCATATGCTTAACTTCTGATGCTTGGACTTCAATTGCTACTGATGGCTATTTAAGTTTGACAGCCTACTATGTTGATTGCAACTGGGTCTTACAAAAAAGAATTTTGAACTTTTCTCACATGCCTCCTCCGCATACAGGTGTTGCTTTAGCTGAGAAAATTAGTGATTTGGTCAAAAGTTGGGGTATTGAAAAGAAGCTATTTTCTATAACTTTAGATAATGCTTCTAATAATGATGTTTGTGTTGGGCTGCTTAAAGATCGATTTCGTTTGATTTTGGTATATGATGGTAAGTTATTTCATCTTAGATGTTGCGCTCATATTCTCAATCTAATTGTTCAAGATGGGATGAAACAAATTGATGTTGCTGTGGAAAAAGTTAGAGATTGTGTCAAGTATGTTAAGGGTTCTCATGGAAGGAAAGATAAGTTTTCTCAATGTTGTTCACAAAATCTTCTAGATAACAAGAAAGCTTTGATGCAAGATGTCCCTACTAGGTGGAATTCTACTTATAGGATGCTTTCTAGTGCACTTTATTATCGGCTTGCGTTTTGCCATCTTAGCTTGAGTGACTCGAACTTTCAAAGTTGCCCATCAGCTGAGGAGTGGGAAAAAATTGAGAAGATATGCAGTTTTTTGAAGGTTTTTTATGAAGCCACTCTTGACTTTTCGGGAACTCTTTATCCAACTTCAAATTTGTACTTCCCTAAAATCTTTGGAATACACTTGAAATTGGTTGAAGAGTTAAAAAGTTCAGATTTGTATATGAAGAAGATTGCTGATCAAATGTGGCTTAAGTTCAATAAGTATTGGGCTGATTTTAATCTTCTTTTAGCCATTGCTGTGGTGTTTGATCCAAGGTATAAGCTTTCTTTTGTTCAATTTTGCTACACGAAGCTTTATGGTAAAGATTCGCCACAAATTAAAAAGGTCGAGGAGGCCCTCTTTGCACTTTTTGATGAGTACATGCTAGCTACCAAGAATTCAACAGGAACGACATCATTTTCGAGTAGTAGTGACGCTCGACAATGTCATGATGGGGAAAAGATGAGAGTACAAGCATTCTTGAGGTAAAAAAATAATTTCATTACATTTGTATATATTAATGTTAATTTCATCCAGATTTAACACATTGTTTTTTTTAATCAATCAGCTATTCTTTATACTAATTCATTTTATTTTTTATATTGTATTGTCATTTGATAGGAGTTTGATGAATATGAGAATGTTGATAGCGGTGCGCTTAAAACTAGTCAATTGCAAGTATACCTTCTTGAGCCAAGAGCCAAAAGAAGTAGTCGTCTAAACATGCTCGACTATTGGAAAGTCCAACAGTATAGGTATCCGGAATTGGCTCGATTGGCTATGGATATACTTTGTGTTCCTGTTTCAACTATCGCATCTGAGGCGGCCTTTAGTCTTGGTGGAAGAGTTTTGGATCAGTATCGAAGTTCTATGACACCTTCTACTGTTGAAGCTGTGATATGTAGCAGGGATTGGTTGTTTGGAGATAAAGGTAGTAATATATTAATTATTTGTTCATCTTATTTCCTAAATAATATTGTGTATTAATATTCATTTGTCTATTTGCAACACAGCAAAATCTCAAGTTGAGCTTGAAGAAATAACTCAGAATATCATGGATATAAACTTTGATGAGGATAAAAATGAGGCCACAAATTCAAATGTAGTTTAGTTGGATTTGGTGAGTACCTTATCTTGTATATATATTAAGCTTATACATGTAATGCTTTAATCTAGTTATGGTTTTGTTAATCATAGGTTTGTAGCAGCCGCTTTGGAGAAGAATGTTGGAGGACAAAAAGTTTAGAGCTTTAAGAGAGATATTTGGATTGTTGCTTGTTATTTCCACTTGCTGTTGAACTACTTTTGGTATTTTAGGTTTGTGTTTGCAAGTATTTACGTGTTTAAGACTTTAAGTATGTTGGACACTTGGAATGGTTGATGTGTGTTTGTAAGGATATTTGGTACTTTGTTTGGTGTTTGGATTAACTATTTGGTTTAGTGTTTTATTGGGTTATGTATTGTGGTCTAAAAAGGATTAAAATGATAAAATTCAGCTGTTGACCTGTTACGGACCCGCAGACCGGCGAACCCGCAGCAAACCCGCGAACCCGTGAAATTAAACGGGTCGTGTCGTGTCGTGTCGTGTTGTGTCGTGTCGTGTGCTATTCGTGTTCGTGTTTGCAATCCTGGCCCGTTTAGTTAAACGGGTCGTGTTCGTGTCAGCACATCCTGACCCGCCAACCCGCGACCCGTGAACCCGAACAAGACACGATTGCCACCCCTAGTGAGAACTGAGAAGTACGTAAGTGGGTTAAATAATTACTTAGAACATTTAGAGAAGTGGAGAACCACTTCAGATAGCCCAGAGTAGATAAAAAGCTATGCATATAGGCGAAGATCGGATCTGGAGTTCCAAGTGGGAGACTGTGTCCTTTTGAAGGCTTCACCGTGGAAGAAAGTAATCCGTTTTCGGAAGCGAGGTAAGCCAGGACCTCAAGATATTGGACCATTTACGGTCCCTGCTCATGTTAGGGCATCTCCAGAATGTTCCAGTTCTCACTGGAATTGAAATCTCTGCGACATCAGCATTCCACTCACCATACAACCCTACCATTTTATACCCACACTCCATAACACTCTAATGAACTTAATGGATTTCCACATCATATATATATATATATATAATTTTACCTACAAATTTAAAAATCTACTAAAAACAAGGAATAATACATTAAAATGAAAATGAAACAAAATTAAAATACATTTGTAACGCCCCAAATTTCACAACCTTCGGGTGCCGTTACTTGATACATAAATCTTATAATAAACAACATCTTAAACAATACATGCTTCTTTATTACATCGAAAGTTCATACATAACGGAAATGTAGCTTAAAACCAGTAACATAATAAACTATCTTAGACTTTGTAGTGCTAAATCGAGAGGTTCATCTTACTCCGTTCCTGAGATGCATACATAAGATATGTAAGCTTTTAAGCTTAGTAAGTAGTTATGGTTTTCATAGGAAATCTTCATAAAACTTGTTTATTCATAACATTTTTTGTAAATGCATAAAAGTTTCTTTTGAGATCTCACTTGACACATGTATGTATGCCATACTTATCATGAGGTTTGCTAACCCCCGGGTCTCTTAAAGGCTGTCCCATAAGGTTTGTTTGCAAAACGTTCCTTCTTGTCATATCCCGTACGTTGGATATTATGGCAATACATAAATGTAAAAGCTTTTCACGTATAGATTTATTTAAAGCATAACATATCATCATATATCACTTTGATCATAAATTCTCATGCTTTCATGTATAATAAACATATTATAATATCAAAGTTTTCATAAAAATAGATTTCATATGTATGATCTCAAAATCACATAACATACTTACTTTAGTTGTAGCTTTTCTTGACTATTTGCTTCTAGTGTTTAGAGAGAGAGTGAGAGAGAGAATATTGGATGCTTTGAAATGCTTAGATCATGCATCTATTTATAGTTGTAGTTTGATGTTCCTTAAGCCCAAAATAGTGCCACCTCCTACTCAAGGATAAGCAAGATGATTTACTTGATTCTCAAGGTGAAATGCCACCTCCTACTTGAGGATATGGATTATCCTTGCTTTGTCATGCTTATAGGTTACCCATGTGGGTTAGTAGCTTGTACTTGCTACTAATAGATCCTCCATCTCATGCTTATTAGCTTAGGATTCATCATTTTAGGTTTTCCAACACTTATATGTAGCTTATAACTAGACTTCTTAGGCTTGATTTCTCATGCTTGCTTGGTAAGCTACTTGTAAGCTACTTGAAATTTATGTATATATTTTTATTTATTTATTTATTTACTTGTAACTATTAAAAAAATATGTTGCTAATGTTATCATTTTGCTGCTGCCAATACTGATTTTAAATCATAATAATCAAGTTTAATTAGTGAAATAAATATCTTATTGAGATTAGGGTGTTACAATTCTTCCCTTCTTACAAGAATTTCGTCCTCGAAATTTTTACACAAAAAGGTGCGGGTACTTATTTCGAATTTTTGATTCAACTTCCCATGTTGCTTCTATCCCATGAGAGCAATCCCATTGGACTAATACTAGTAATACCTCTTTATTCCGAAGCTTCTTTACTTTACGTTCTGTGATAGCTATCGGGCTTTCTACGAACATGAGTTTGTCATCAACTGAAATTTCTTCAACTGGAATCACAATATCTTCTTTAACCCGGCATTTCTTTAGATTGGATACATGAAAAGTATTGTGTATACTTTTCAATTCTTCAGGTAATTCGAGTTGATATGCCACTGCTCCTATCTTTTTAGTTATTTTGTATGGTCCAATGTATCGTGGTCGCAACTTACCTTTCTTGCCAAAACGTAGAACCCATTTCCATGGTGATACTTTTAATAATACCTTGTCATCAACTTGGAAATCAATGGGCTTCCTCCTTTTGTCGGCATAGCTTTTCTGTCGATCCTATGCGACCTTGAGTCTTTCTCCTATTTGAGTTACCTTGTCAGCTGTTTGTTGGATAATCTCAGGTCCAGCTAATTGTTTTCTACCGACCTCCATCCAACACACATGAGTTCTACATTTTCTTCTATATAGAACTTCAAATGGTGCAGCTTGAATACTACTGTGGTAGCTGTTATTGTAGGAAAATTCAATAAGAGGTAGATGACTATCCCAATTCCCTTTTAAGTCAATTGCACATGCCCTTAGCATATCTTCTAAGGTTTGGATTATTCTTTCACTTTGACCGTCAGTCTGAGGATGGTATGATGTACTCATTTTAATCCGAGAACCTAACTCCTTTTGAAAACTTTGCCAAAAGTTTGAAGTAAAACGACGATCTCGATCGGAGACAATGAATAAAGGTGCTCCATGTCTTGAAACTATTTCGTTTATATATTTTTTGGCTAGTTTCTTCAGTGCATACGTTTCTTTTATCGGTAGAAAATGTGTTGTCTTTGTTAATCGATCGACAATTACCCATATAGCATCAGAACCTTTCAACGTTCTTGGCAATTTTGTCACAAAATCCATAGTAATGTCTTCCCATTTCCAAACAGGAATATCTAACGACTGTAATTGCCCTGATGCGGTAATTATTATATATAAAAAGCGGAACAAGTTTTAACCTCTAATGCCTAGCCACTGTCTTATCACATATACAGGCAAGCGTACCTGATCGTGAGTAATATAGTGTAGGAAAGTCCAGGTATCGTTCTTACCACTGGGAACGGTTAAGCTAGATGTCAACTAAAGTATTAATCAGTCAATCTAGAAAATAGGGGTTTTGCTTTTGAAGAGGAATTTTATAAGATAAAAGACAAATAAATAATAATCCTAACCAAGAAGTGGAAAACTGATGAACAAACATACATTGGAGATAAGTGAATCCATTATGGTTTACTTTCATAAAACAAAGATTTATGATTATTGTCAGAATTTAAGCACAAAGCACCCGAACATGTATATCTAAAATTATCAACTAGGTGTTGGTTCTCCTAGTCCCAATACATAGACTGTTTGTCAGACAATCTAGTACCGGTCACCCAATCCTATCTCTATTGCACGGTATCTACTATCTGGTCGCTCTCGGTCCAAGCTACCACCTAACACAACTCTCTGGGTTCCGAAGGGAAGGTCAAGAAAGGTTGATTAACCTAACGGAGTCTATCTATCTTAGCCAAACAGATACACCCAACCAACGAGTTCAAGTAACCATACAATATGAATCAAATCGGAATCAAAGACAACATTCAACAAATCATGCATCTAGTTAATAAACTGAAATCCAAAGTATCCAAACCATAATGAAAACACAAACGGAATCAGTACATAGACATACTAATCGTAAATGCGTAAACAAACCAAACTAAAGACCGGCAGGTTTGTCGTAGCATCCCCTCGAATCTCCTCCGTAGTCTTCACATCGAGCCTCCGGCTTCTTGGGTTGGAAACCCTAAGCGGCTCCCAACATCTAACCTAAACTAAATTATGAGAGAAAGTACTGAAAATTAGATGATCCCACTGAATGACCCCAAAGGCGGTATTTAAAAGACCTCGTTAGAAGCCTTTTCGAGTTCGCGAAACGGCACTTCGCGGAGCGAAACACTTAACGAACAAACCCTAACTTTCTGGAAGCTTCCGTGCGAGAAAAACCAGGCTTCGCGGCGCGAACAGTGTTAAAACCAGCTTCCAAGATCTTCCGGAATATTCTCTTGCCTTATCTGCTGAAGATCCGTCTTTTGGAGGAAGTTATCTGACTTAGAGAGCAAGGAAACGGCCTTAGGAGCCAAGAAAAGTCTGAATTTGCAAAGTCTGCACAAAAGTCTCCTTTTTGACGCTTTTCACCCTCTTTTTATACTTTTACGCTCAAGCACCTCCAAAATCTACAAAATTAGGATTTACACCTTTTTAAGTCAAACAGTATCGAAAATACTCTCAAAATGAAGATAAAAGTGGGGAACTGATGCGAGTAAAATATGTATAATTTTGGAGTTATCAAAATTCCCACACTTAAGATTTGCCTGTCCTCAAGCAAACATCTGATAAAATAAGAATATCGACAAAATTATCCTCCATCTATGATCATGCTTTGAAAGAACAAAGATAGTCGCAAGAAATCAAGCACAATTCAGATACCAATCAGAGCTTCACAAGTCATCAAAGTCATGCTCAACCTTTTACCCTCACAAAGTATGTATCAAGTGTATCTCTCAAGGGGTAATATGTTATATAAAGTGATCACACTGATACTCGACATCTTACCAACGCATATGCTTGTCACCAAATCTCATCTCCACCACTGAAAAGTTGTCAACCGTCAAGAGGACTTTAGGGTTGTAATGTTAGGCTAAGGGTTAAGGGTAGGATAAAGGATATATATAAGTGACTAAGGATTGTAGCAAAAACCTGAAAACAAATCAATTCAAGATCCAAATTAATCATCTGACTTTTTGATATTTTAGAGCTCGGGATTTCTATCACTATCACTTTTATATCGGCCTAAGCATATTGCTTATTTGTGGCTTCGATATTTTTCTTTTAAGCACATCGACTCTTTTGATTTTTCTTTTTGAATGAGTCGTTTTCTATTTTTGACTTTTTCTTTTTTTTTCTTTCTTTTTTTTTCTTTCTTGAGTAGCAGCTATGTTGCTTTTTACTCTTTTTCTTTCTTTCTTTCTCACAATCCCTTTCTCTATTTATCAGATTCATAAAACGGACCAAAAACATGAAAAGCTTCCAACTTTGAGCTACGGCCAAAAGATAGATAAAGATTGGGCTAAAGGATAAAGTGTATAGTGGGTTAAGAAATGAAAAGGCTAAGGCTCAAAATGGTTACAAAGGATGAAGTGTTAAAGATGAACACTTTTCAATCAAAGGCTAGGCAAATCAGATAACCTTATAATGAGATTATCTGACGAAGGCTAAGTGGGTTGAAACGAAGGCCTCTATCAGTGCAATGGTGATAAATACTTCTCTTATGTGGTCTTGACAAGCATTCAAAGTGATAAGTTCTACTTGGTTCAAAGTCGGTATCCTCACAGAAATGAATAAGATATATCAATTCAGGCTCAATCTCTCAAGGAATAGGGTAAGGATCACTCATGGCAATTAGCATACACATGACTTTTTCAAACTCACAAAAACTCCAAAAAGTATCTTCCTATATGCAAGATTCTTTTGACTTCCACAAAATTTTTGAAAAGATCATGGATTTCGAAAAAGTTATGCCATATAATTCAAATCATATCAGATAAGCAATTAAGCACAATAAGGACAAACAAGCGAAAGTTTACTTAACCCCCCTTCCCACACTTAAAAATTGCAGTGTCCTCAATGCAATAACAATTAAAGCATATATGCGGAAAGGTAAAAAGATAAAGAACGAATACTGCCTGGGTTAAGGAAACTGAAGCTCCGATGAACTACTGAAATCTGATTCGTACAACCGATTCGAAGGTCTACACACCAAATCTGAAAAACTAAAAACAAAAACAAACAAACTAAAAAGAAAAATAAAAAGATAGTACGATACAACCAAATCGAATCTATAATATCCAAACAAATCATTGAACTAAGCAATCAATGGGGTCCACGGAATTGGTCCAACCACTGATCATAACTCTCGTAACCTGAAGGACTCGGGTCCTGTGGGTGCCATACATCATATTGCGGCGGTGCTGGTGGTCGGAACTGGGGGTCTGAGAAGAAACCCATCATCGACTGGTTCTGCCAGTCTAAAGATCTGTGCACCTGAACATCATGATAATGCGTACGAGACGAGAGACCCTGAAAAGCTGCATACGCGTCCCAGTCGGACGGTATCTAACGTGATCCCGAGGGTCCCGCCTCGTCCTGCTGCTGCTGATGATGTGGCTGTTGCGGCTCATGCATCTCCTGATCCTCCAGCTCTACTCTCACTCCAATCCATACCCACGAACTACCAACTCCTCTCTCTATCACTTTCATCCCCTTAAGCTGGTTCTGGTCTATGCGTCCTAACTCTCCCAAACAAGTCAATGAGGCTATCACCTCCGGTGTCAGAATCCCATGGGAAGAAGCTAGGCGGGTGATGTAGTGACCACCTAAAAGTCCACTCGAGGTCCGGAATCCCTTAGCTCCAGTAAGAAAGTCTGCTAAGATGAATGCTAGATGGGTGTGGCGGTCTCGGCTAACCAACTGATGAAGTAACCACAGCTCAAAATCCCCTATCTTGTCCTGACTGGACTTCCTCTAGTTCAGGGTGTAGGCTATCATCCTATGTAGGACTTTATGCTCCGGGTCTACTAGGTTACCAGACTTGGTGTTGGACCGTCGGTACGGCCCTTGACCAAGCTGGCTCCATAACATGCTATAATCTAAACCCTCAGGCGGAGCTATGGCACACTATCCTATATAATCCTCAAAATAATCGGTGCCTACCATCCCATGTGTGTAAAGCTCAAGGGAGATAGCGAACTAGGCTAAAGACTGCCAAAACCATCGGCCACCCAAACGATAAGTAATACAAGACTGTCTCACACTCTCTCTCCCTCTATCCTCGTCAAATGAATAGGTCGCTATGAACTCTAGGGTCAACTCTCGGTAGATAGGCTCACGAAGGTCTAGGGCGGCTTTCCAAGCCATACTACTAAGCTCACTGTCGGGCGCACTCGGACCTCTCTCAAAATACCTCATAATATGACCTGCCGCATGGATACTATGCAGAAATAGCCAATCTAGCGTCAGGCCAATCTCAACGTGGCGACCCTTGATCTCATCAAGGTCCTTGATTAGCTTCTTCCGTTCGGCCTCATCATACTGCGGTTGCGGCTTGAATCGCAAAAACTCGTGTTCGCCAGATGTGGTCCTAAGAGAACGAGTACGCTACAAGAACACACATCAAAAAGTTAGTGCACAAACTTGACAGAAATGAAGGTTTCCTTCCCACACTTAGTTTTTAACCACACTTTATTAAATTACTAAAGAGATGGGAACCTACAAAAATTTTAAAAGCCAAGAAATTATTGACCAAATAGGTTCCCACACTTAGAAATTAATCTATCCCCTTACAAAATATAAAATTAAGTAAAAAGGATAATATCAAGCGTTTTAAGCAAGTCATGCAAAAGTTGGCCAAAAACATAACTTGTCGAAACAACTTGATAAAAGTGCAATTATTCACTTAGTGCAAGAAGAAACCGCTATTAAAACACGTATCAAGAAAATACACCATCAAGAATAATTGCCAAAAAGAATAACCCAATCTTCCCACACTTAGTGTTTGACCGTATTTTTCCACTTTGAAAACCAATGGGAACCATTTAAAAATTAATTTCCTATTTGATTTGGGGTTCCCACACTTAGAATCTTGCAAAAGTTGGCGTTTTAAAGATAAGCATAAAATACCGCCAAAAACTTGATTTTTAAATCAAGGTGAAAAACTACAAGATTTCTAAAATCGCTTACGGTCACAACACCAAAAATGGAACGATAAAGTTTCAAACAACTCGAGAGATTGCAAATAACCAACGAGCACATCCAAAAACAAAAAACTCATGCTTTTCGCCAAAACTAAAGACAACATCTTCCCGTTCAATAATTGACCACGATTTTATAAAAACCAAAGTGACGAGAACCCTTTTTTTCAAAAATGCGTAACTTTAAGGTTTTATGCAAAAGGGGTTCCCACACTTAAAACTTTTACCATCTAGTTTTTCAAAATTAATTTAGTACCAAAAACTCCAAGAACTTATCTATATGGTAAAATAGCTTCAAGTATCGTTATTTAAAAACTTGTTTATTTGAAAAATTGGTTAGTGCTTAGAAGCTTGAAAAATGGTCAATTACCAACGGAGAAGACAACGTCTTGAACATAGCAAACGCAGCGAAAATCATGAAGGCAAGCGATTAACAATTACGCACAAAGCGATTTTCCCAACAATCATCCATCAAAAACTTGTAAAACCAAATTGGGAAAAATAAAATCAAGCTTGCAACAATGGAGCTTTATCAAGAACTTTTGCTAAATCATCCATCTAATCATGCTGGTAGGCTCTTAACATCAAAAGATTTAACAACTAAGCACACTAGATGGTTTCCCCCGACAATTGCTCAAAAGCTTTATGCAAAAACTACATTGGGGAAGAACACCATCCAAGCTCCAACAATGGAGTTTTACCATCAACAACATAAAAATCCATGGCAATCAACAAAATCTACATGCTAGTAAGTTTAACAACTTAAAACACGCAACAATTAAGGTCACAATTTTGGTTTCCCCCACCCATCACACAATTTGCACACGAAATCAAATTGGGGGAAAACCACCATGGAAATAGCTTCAAAACCGAAATTGGGGATGGAGAAGATGAAATCATACCTTGTTGGATTTGAGCAAATTCGGACCTAAGAGATGAAAGAAATCGAATTTCGCACTAGGGGCAGAGGGTTCGCGGCGCTAAGAGGTGAGAAAAGCGAATGAAAACCGTAAGAATCGCGATTTTAAAACTGGTTTCTGTCACACGCTCGCGGCGCGAGCATCTCACCTCGCGGCGCGAGGGGTAAAAAAAATGGCACGGGACAGGTATTCGAGGCTCGCGGCGCGAAGACCTACTTTTTCAAAAATTTCAGTTTTGGTCCCTACACTCTTCGCGACGCGAAACTTAAAACTTCGCGAAAGCGAAGTGCTTTCTGTCCAAAGTTCGAAAAACTTTTTGTTCAAAAATTGATTTGGTTGACTCCAATTGACTCTACTACTCAAACTTAACTAAAATTAAAGGAAAAACTGAAAAACGACAAAACACGGGTTGCCTCCCGAGAAGCGCTTGTTTTTGTCTCGAGTCTCGAGCCTGACTCTGGGGTTATGCGCCCTTGTTTGAAATCAAACACCCTTCACTTGCAATCAAGCAAGGGTGAAATTAGTGGTACATACTTGGGCTAACTGATTTACCTTCGTGTGATCCGCCAGGTGGAGTAGCATACCACTTACTATTCCGGTTCTCACCTTGTCTCCTTGCAGAATAATCATCAGATTTGCGCGAGTTTGGCCTAAGATCCTTTGAATATGTCGTTAGGGATGTTGGGTTAACCAATTGTTTTTGGCAACTGGCTTCCCAAAAAGGATCTTGATACCGATTAACCTGATAGAACAAAGGCTCATTGTTAGTATCATCACACTCAGATATTGGGAGATTTACCTTTGGCTGAATTGGATATAGATTTTCTTTTGGAGTTTGTTCCTCATATCCCTCTTGCTCAAAGTCTTCACCATCCGATTGTTCACCCATTGTTTCATCCTGTAAAATTAAAGAACTGTTAGACTCATCGGATTTAACAAATGGTTGACTTACCTTTTGTTGAGGAGGGGATTGGTCCGGGGAGGATTCTTCGGGTGAATCATCTTGCATTAGAGTTCCGATTCCATCTAGGCAGTCTTCATCATGGTATTCTTCCGTTGTATTAACCTGCCATGAATACTCATCGTCAGAATCATCAGAATCGGACCATGGTGGAATTACCTCATGTTGAGTCATAGATTGATCCATTATTGAAAGCTCTTCGATTCGTGTCAGCTCATGTGGTGTTGTAGACTCCTTTAGCCTGACTGTTTCCTCTCTGACTTCTTTCATTGGGGGTGATGATAATTCGATCTCCGGTTCGACAACCTGCAGATTAGGAATTTGGTCAGTTTTGGGCATAGGTGGTCCCGCAACAACCTTACCTCCTTTCGTAGTGGTAAACACTTCAGCTTGTTCATCTATTTCCACATGAGGATATGCTCCCTTGACCTTTCGGACGAACTGGTCGGTACTTTTGTATATTCCTGCAACGAAATTCACGAACCCTTGGATTTGTTGTTCTTCGTTTGTGCTCGTCTTTCCTTGTTCTGGTGAAAAATGATGGAACAAATGTTCGATTATTCCGCCACTCGGCTCAGATTGCGCAAGAATTGGCTTCCAAGTGTGGCATTCCGTTGGAGGAGCGTTTCCACAGTTTGTGCATTTGATTTGCGGCTCATCGGATGATGAAATCCCGTTCAGCTGTGCTGGTTTGCTCTCCTCCTGTGTGTCTTCCTCATCAGTGGACCAGTCTAGATAATGTGCCTCTAAGTCGTCCAGGAGCTTACGTGCTTCCGTAACTGTCTTATAATGAAAGATACCACCACAAGATGAGTCTAACCATAATGGAGAATCGTTAGTCAACCCGGCATAAAATATATCCATCACCTCATTATCATCAATACCATGGTTTGGAAGCTTCAAGAGTAAATCCTTATATCTTTCCCATGCTTTCGCAAGATGTTCTTTTCCTTGTTTAAATTGTCGAAATTCGGCTTTTATTTTATTAACCTTAGAAATGGGAAAGTATCTTGACAAAAAGGCTGATTTTAAATCTTCCCAGGTCGTAATGGATCCTGGGGTTAATCTTTTAAACCAGTCTTTTGCCTTATTTGTCAAGGTAAAGGGAAATACCCGAAGTTTTTACCTCGTCTTCCGTAGTGTTGAATAGATCACAGATGTCTTCGAATGCTTCGAGGTGTTTATATGGTTCTCCGCTAGGTCTTCCGTCGAATGATATAGTGATGATCATTTTGATTAGTCCTTTGTTGATCTCCATATCTGCAACACAAGAAAAATACCCAGAGTAGCACGAAAATAAAAGAGAGAAAAATTAAAAATTAAAAACTAAACTAAAAAGCAAGTAACTTAATCAGGAATAAATTCTCAATCAAGGATCGATTAACTAACTAAACTCTAGTATCCAACTAAGCAACCATTCCCCGGCAACGGCGCCAAAAACTTGATGCGGTAATTATTATATATAAAAAGCGAAACAAGTTTTAACCTCTAATGCCTAGCCACTGTCTTACCACATATACAGGCAAGCGTACCTGATCGTGAGTAATATAGTGTAGGAAATTCCAGGTATCGTTCTTACCACTGGGAACGGTTAAGCTAGATGTCAACTAAAGTATTAATCAGTCAATCTAGAAAAGTGGGGTTTTGCTTTTGAAAAGGAATTTTATAAGATAAAAGACAAATAAATAATAATCCTAACCAAGAAGTGGAAAACTGATGAACAAACATACATTGGAGATAAGTGAATCCATTATGGTTTACTTTCATAAAACATAGATTTATGATTGTTGTCAGAATTTAAGCACAAAGCACCCGAACATGTATATCTAAAATTATCAACTAGGTGTTGGTTCTCCTACTCCCAATACATAGACTGTTTGTTAAACAATCTAGTACCGGTCACCCAATCCTATCTCTATTGCATGGTATTCTACTATCTGGTCGCTCTCGGTCCAAGCTACCACCTAACACAACTCTCCGGGTTCCGAAGGGAAGGTCAAGAAAGGTTGATTAACCTAACGGAGTCTATCTATCTTAGCCAAACAGATACACCCAACCAACGAGTTCAAATAACCATACAATATGAATCAAATCAGAATCAAAGACAACATTCAACAAATCATGCATCTAATTAATAAACTGAAATCCAAAGTATCCAAACCATAATGAAAACACAAACGGAATCAGTACATAGACATACTAATCGTAAATGCGTAAACAAACCAAACTATAGACCGGTAGGTTTGTCGTAGCATCCCCTCGAATCTCCTCCGTAGTCTTCACATCGAGCCTCCGGCTTCTTGGGTTGGAAACCCTAAGCGGCTCCCAACATCTAACCTAAACTAAATTATGAGTGAAAGTACTGAAAATTAGATGATCCCGCTAAATGACCCCAAAGGTGGTATTTTAAAGACCTCGTTAGAAGCCTTTTCGCGTTCGCGAAACAGCACTTCGCGGAGCGAAACACTTAACGAACAAACCCTAACTTTATGGAAGCTTCCGTGCGAGAAAAACCAGGCTTCGCGGGGCGAACAGTGTTAAAACCCTAACTTTCGGAATATTCTCTTGCCTTATCTGCTGAAGATCCGTCTTTTGGAGGAAGTTATCTGACTTAGAGAGCAAGGAAATGGCCTTAGGAGCCAAGAAAAGTCTGAATTTGCAAAGTCTGCACAAAAGTCTCCTTTTGACGCTTTTCACCCTCTTTTTATACTTTTACGCTCAAGCACCTCCAAAATCTACAAAATTAGGATTTACACCTTTTTAAGTCAATAAGTATCGAAAATACTCTCAAAATGAAGATAAAAGTGGGGAACTGATGCGAGTAAAATATTTATAATTTTGGAGTTATCATGCCCATATGGTCTTTGATGTTCAATTTTAACCTTTAGACATGTAAGACACTTCTCCACGTAATTGGCAACTGATCTCTTCATTCATGGCCACCAATACAAAGTTTTCAAGTCTTTGTACATCTTGTTGCCTCCAGGGTGGATAGAATACTTAGATTTGTGAGCTTCTTCAAGAATTATCTCTCTACACTTTCCAATCTTCGGAATCCAAATTCGTCCACAAAACCTTTTAATCCCTTCGGTATCAATTTCTAGTAATTTAACTTGTTCGGTAATTCGTTCCCCTTTTTTATTGTCATCTTTCAAGGCTTCTTGTTGTTCTTGACGAATTTGCTCCAATATATTGGGCGTAGTTATCATTTGTAATACACCTATCTTAACGGTTCCTTTTCGACTTAAGGCATCTGCCACAATATTGGCTTTCCCTGGATGGTATTTGATTTCACAATCATAATCTTTTAACAATTCCATCCAACGTCTTTGCCTCATATTTAACTCTTTCTGGTCGAATAGATACTTAAGACTTCTATGGTCTGTGTATAGTATACACTTGGTACCATACAAATAGTGCCTCCAGATTTTCAAGGAAAAAAATACCGCTACTAATTCTAAATCATGGATTGGGTAATTGGTCTCATGGATTCTTAATTGTCTTGATGCAAAAGCAATTACTTTATTTCTTTGCATGTGCACACATCCTAAGCCTTGCTTAGACGCATCATTGTATACTACAAAGTCTTCAACTCCTTCTGGTAAACCTAAAATAGGTGCACTACTAAGCTTATCTTTCAGTGTCTGAAAGGCTTTCTCTTGAGAAGATCCCCATTTAAATTTATTAGCTTTCTCTGTCAGTGATGTAAGGGGCATTGCTATTTTAGAGAAATCCTAGATAAACTTTCGGTAGTATCCGGCTAGTCCAAGGAAACTCCGGATTTCAATTACCGATTGTGGGGTTTTCCACTTTGTTATGCACTCGATCTTATTTGGGTCTACCATGATACCTTTTTCAATGATTAGATGACCTAAGAACTGAACTTCTCGAACCCAAAATTCACACTTTGGAAATTTTGCATAAAGCTTTTCTTGCTTTAATAGTTCTAAGGTCATCCTCAAGTGTTGTTCATGTTCTTCTTGACTTTTGGAGTAAATAAGGATATCATCCATAAATACAATAATGAATTTATCTAGATATGGCTTACATACTCGATTCATGAGATCCATGAATACAGCTGGGACATTAGTTAAACCAAAAGGCATAACTAGGAACTCGTAATGTCCATAACGAGTTCGGAAAGCTGTCTTTGGGATATCTTCTTTTTGTACTTTTAACTGATGATATCCTGAGCGTAGATCTTTTAACTGATGATATCTTCTATTTTTGCTCCTTGCAACTGATCAAATAAATCATCTATTCTGGGTAAGGGATATTTATTCTTAATTGTGACTTTGTTTAATTCTCGATAGTCAATGCACATTCTCATTGTCCCGTCTTTCTTTTTAACAAACAATACTAGTGCTCCCCATGGAGACGAGCTTGGGCGAATGAATCCTTTATCAAGTAATTCCTGCAACTGACTCATCAATTCTTGCATTCAGTTGGTGCAAGTCTATATGGTGTTCGTGCTATAGGTACTGCTCCAGATACTAAATCGATATGGAATTCTACTTGTCTATCTGGTGGTAATCCGGGTAAATCATCAGGGAAAACTTCTAGATAATCACAAACAATCGGTACCTCTTCTACACCTTTCTTTTCCTTTTTAGCATCCACTACATAAGCCAAATAAGTCTCACATCCTTTACGAATGCATTTTCTTGCTTTTAACACTGAGATGAGGTTAAAGGGATATTCCTTATGGCTACAGTAAATAGTTAATGTTTTACCATCCTTATTCTTGACTTTTACCATCTTTTTGTGGCAAACTATATGGGCTTGGTTTTTAGATAACCAATCCCTTCCCACAATAATATTAAAAGCATTAAGGAGCATTGGTAGAAGCTTAATGGAGAAATAGTTCCCATCTATATCTATTGAGCAATTGTATGCTTTATCTACCTTTGTCATATTACCCTCCGCAATTTCTATTTCAATTGCCTAAACTAATTTCTTAGGTATACGATTCAATTTTGTGCAAAATTTTGTAGATACTATTGATTTATCTGCTCCTGAATCAAATAATACTTTAGCAGGCTGTTGGTTGATTAGAAACATACTTGTCACTACATCAGGTATTCATTTTGTGTCTTTAGCAGTAAGTTGAAATACTCTTCCTTTAGCTTTTCAAGGTTCTGATTTGCTTCCGCTACTTCCTGCCATTGCTCTTTTTCGTTGACCATCTTTGGGTTTTGGGCAGTTGTTTGCTAGATGTCCAGTGGAGCCACAATTGTAACAACTCCGTTTTCCAGGACACTTAATAACCATGTGACCAGGTTGACCACATTGATAGCATACCTTTGTGCCCATCATACATTCTCCACTGTGATGCTTATGGCATTTAGGACAATTAGGTATGTTGAATGTTCTATGCCTTCATTTCTGGGTTTCTTAAATCGACTACCAAAGTTTCTTCCTTCAAACTTTCTTCTCTCACCAACCTTATTATTGTTTGGTATATAACAATCTTTTTCAGCTAGAATTGCTAGTTCTACAACTTCTTGAAAGGTTTTCGGTTAAGACATATTTATGAATCTACGTAAATCTTTTCTGAGGCCAAGTAGAAAACGATTTACTTTTCGAGTTTCTGTAGCGACTAGGTAGGTAGCGAATAGAGATTTTTCAATGAAAGTTTCCACATAGTCTTCTACGGATTTGCTTCCTTGTTCTAATTTTACAAAGTCTTCCTCCATTATTTTCATTAGGGTATTTGAACAATACCTTTTGTAGATCAGATCTTTGAATTCCTCCCATGGCATTGCAGTTGCCTCTGCTATACCTTTCATAGATTGAATAGTTTTCTACCAGTGAAGAGCATTCCGTTTTAATTTGGTTGAGGCAAACCTCACTTGTTGAGTTAGAGCGCATTGACATGTTTGAAAACAACTTTCCATATCATCTAACCAGTTCATTGCAGCTATTGGTCTGTCTTTTCCTTCGAACATGGAAGGACTAGCATTTATAAATGCTTTATAGTCACATCCATGAGTTTGACCATTATTTGCCCCAGTTCTTGCCTGATTCTCTACTACACCTCCATGTTCTGAGTTTTGATTCATAGCAGTCTGAATTTGGGCTATTATGCTTGGTAGACTTTCCTGGATGCCTCGTGAAATTTCTGTTGCTGTGTCAATTTCCTCCGGAGATTCTTGTCGATTTTGTCTTGGTGATGTATTATTATCTTCATTATTTCTAGTTATTCTTCGAGTATTCATCCTACGAATTAAGAATAAATACATAAGTATATAATAATACTTGATTTTATATATGTTGTAAACTTTTACAAAATTTTGGGATATTTCTACAAAAGCTAGGAAATAAGACTACTTTCCTTCTACTCCCGATATATTACAATCACATATTCGTGTTATTAAGCTAGACTTAAAACAAAATACTATCACTAATTAGGGTACTGTCTTCCTGCCATTCTTCTTCTGGTGTAACCTTCCATGTAGGGATCTCCCAAAAGTTCACTAGTTAGACAAGAGTTTTCTTGATAACTTCGAGCTAACTCTTCTTGGGTATAGTTAAGTTGGGCTTGAGTAAGTTCTAACATTTGAGCCAGTCTTTCATTGTTTCTTTGTGCTTGTCCTAACTCGTTCTCCAAGTGCATAGTGTACGCATGTTGAGCATCTACTTGTTCTTGCACTATCATTGTTTGGTGATTACTCTCGTTTATCTGAGCTAGGAGAAAGTTGAAATCTGCTTGGCTTAGTTCTGATGGTATTAGGACTTCATTTATTATTGTAATTCCGGATTCAGCATCTTCCG
Source organism: Centaurea solstitialis (assembly GCA_030169165.1). Classification (NCBI taxonomy): domain Eukaryota; kingdom Viridiplantae; phylum Streptophyta; class Magnoliopsida; order Asterales; family Asteraceae; genus Centaurea; species Centaurea solstitialis. The sequence goes on from CM058047.1 coordinate 48,190,217, forward strand.
GTTGTTCATTCATTACCGCTAGGGGTGGTATGAATTCTGGTGCATCCCAAGGGAAAGGGGATTGCAGACCATGTAGGTATTCCTCGCTATCCGAGTCTTCTATTAAAATGGCATTATTTTGATTTTCCCCTTGTACTAGATGCTCGTTGTAAACCTCATGATTTATAGGTTCATAACCAAAGATATCAATTATTGGAAGATTAATAAGAAACTCTTCAGGCCATTCAACTTCATCTCTTTCATTCATCTGAAATACATATTATATAATCGTGAAATTTTTTTATTTATGCATTTAAACAAAACAAGGAAAATACATTTCAAAGTCTAATAGTCCTTATCTAGCTTATTCTTAAAATTGAAGATTTAGTAATCTAATAGTCCTTATCTAGGTTATTCTTTAATAATTGAAGATTTCACACGGGTATCGATGTTTTAGCCACGCTTTATAAAATAGATATTTGATCTTGTATTCTCTATTATGTATCATTTCAGTTTCTTCCCATTCTAGGTCAACTTGAGTAGCTCTACATCCTTTAAAGATCTCTCTAACTTGCGCGATCAGAAAAAGGCATCGGTCTTTTATCTTGGTAGTGAATGTCCTATTCTTGAACTTTAGTTCTTGGCTTAGGCATGCATTCCTTTGTTGTAGCGTATTCATTGTTACCCACATTTCCCATTCCATATCTCCTACTTCTTCTTCATATTCTACTTCATTTTCTTCATCATATTCTTCGATTTCTTCCACGTCGTGATCTAAAGGTATAATGATATCTTCTTCATATTCTACTTCAACTTCAGATGGATCAAAATTTGAGTCTGAGTCTGCCATCTAAAAGAAGATATAAAGGAAATAAATAACTCTTGACTTCTAGACAAAATCAAATATTTTATTATAAATATCCGTCAGTACAAAATTTGGGAAATAAGAAAATTTTCCCATTCTATCCATATTTTATCTATCTGCTATATCTATATCTAGTTTATCTTACTGCTTTATAAGGAGTCTATTTCTTCAGTTTCTTTTCTTGTCATGGGAATTTGAAAAGTAGATGGTTGAGGTAGATCAGATTTTCTTGTTGCTGATTGATACAGTTTTGACTTTGGTTTAGAAGTCGGGTGGTTTCTTCTAATTCTTTCCTTGTCGCCTCTAGTTCTGCTTGTAGAGTCATAATATATGCTCTTTGTTGGTGGGCTTCGGTTTGGGCAATGTGGCATTGGTAGTTATTTTCGATCATTTGATTTAGAAGATCATCAAAGTCTGCCCAAGTTAAGCCGGTGGGGTTTGGGTTATTTTCTTGGCATGATTCGGGGGGAGGGTGTGCCACTCGAGGGGGAGGTATAATTTCTTCTGTGTCTTTCCAAGGATTTTTTAGTACGAAGTTATTATTGGCATCGGAAGTTTCATTGTCATTATAGTTGTTATTTAGGTAAGTATGGTAGGGATCTATTTGCTGGATTGGTGTTGGACAGGGGAGTGGAGTTGGGGTTTTATTTAACGATTCTTGCAACCATCCACATCCATAGCCTGAAGGACCTTCTCCATTCTTCCTAGGCATGTAACATCCAATATTCAAAAACGGGATTTTTAAAGATTTTAAATACAAAGAATTTAACAAATAAATTTATTACGAGGTAAATACGTTTTCACGGTCAACCGGCTCAATAAATGTCAACTAAACATAAGTAACTAAAAATCCCATTAATTATAAAATAAAAACCCACATTTAAATGCCAAGGTGTCGCTAGAACCGTCATCCACAGGAAAATCAAGCTGGGGCCTTGCCCTTATCCACTTCCAAACCAGAACCTGGAAAAAGGTAAACAACGAAAGGGTAAGCGAAAACGCTTAGTGAGCTAGCACTATACCTATTTCATACTGCCACGCGGGCACATACCACAACCGGTGCCATCACAATCACACATACCAATCACATCATATCCACATCTTAACGGTTTCCCGTTCTTCGAATCATCCCGCAATCCGGCCTTAGTGGTTACCGACTCTTTGGATCGTCCCACGACCCGGCCCTAGTGGTTACCCACTCTTCGGATCGTCCCACGACCCGGCCCAAACATATCACATCAACATACATATTGGTTACAATATAAGGCACGCAAAAACCCACTCACAAATATAAAAGTGACTCAACCAAATAATAAACCATTCTCATGAGAATATAAATTTCCGCTTGCTTAGGACACGGATCTGCCCCCACAAGTCATCAAAGGCATGTGGTTCCCTTCACACACAATCATGCATACATACACACGAAACAATATAAAACAAGCACAGTGTAACTCACCTGGACCGCAAAGATATCAAAAGCACGCAACTCGCACGATCCCTCAAACCGACATCCTGTGTTTGTAAAAATTTACAACTAAAGTTAGGACCTTGAAACAGCCCTAAAAGTTGCCTAAATAAGTTCCTAAGAAGTCCCATAAGCTACCTCGACCAAACGGTTTAAAACGGACTCAAAACGGAAGTCGCGGGTTGCGACTACCAACGAGGGTTTTTACCTACAACTCCAATTTCGACCGAAACCATCGAAATCAAGTTCATACAACATCCCATAACGATTATACACAATCACATGACATTAATTACACCAAAACACTAAACAATTACACCCAAATCGGTGTTCATGCAATTACCCCCCCCCCCCCAAAAAAAAAAAAAAAAAACTTAACCCTAACTCTCATATGACTACACCATCCAACGATTAAAGGGGGGTTTAGAATTCCTACCTTGAGATCTATTAACAAACCACACTTGATTCTCCGCCGTTTGTCTTCGAGAATCGCTTACACACACCGCTTAAATCCCCAAATTACCGAATTCGCTTTCCTGGAAAATCAGCCAACTTCGACCGGTTGTTGCTCCTTACTGGAGCCTCCGATGCTCGATCCCTCCGATTATATTGAATAAAAATGAGTCGTAAAGTCGCTGTCCAAATTTCACAACGATCCGATGGTTAACGAGGGAAAACTAGCCGATCTCCCACGGCTGCACAATCCTGACAGCAATTTCGAAATTTAACCCCAAACTCATTATAATCGATTTCAAAGCAAAACCCCAACAATACTTAGTCCTAGATTCGATTTACATCGAAAACCCAACCATAAACAATCTCGAAACATCAAAAAATCAAAACACTAACTTACGAAATCGATTAACAACGGGATTAGAAACCTTACCTTATGCGATCGGAACTCGAATCCAATCCTGGATCAACCTCTTCTAAATCGATCTCCCTTTGTCTCTCTTTCTTTCGGTTTCTCTCTCTCGGTTTCTCTCTCTCTCTCTTTCTTTCTCTCCAAGCAAAAGAATGAGACTATGAGGACTAATTAGGAGAATTGGGGGTGTTAATAAACCCGGGTCGGGCCTCTCTTTTAGGCTAAGCCCACTCCTAAACCGAAGCCCACAACACTTCCTAATTAATAAAAATACATCAACCACAACAACAAATAAAGGTAACGATTTAAACACTTAAGGTTTTTGGGGTGTTACAAGGCATCTGAAACATATAATTGTGATATATATATATATATATTTTAAATCTTAGGTTTAAGCCTAAGTTTACCTATTAAAGAACCTATCTTAGTTCCCTTAACCTAATTAATATATTTACTAATCATCATATCTTGGTGTGATAATCGATTACCATTCTTTAACATAGGAATAATTTATCAAAGGATAAGGTCTAGGATCTCTTACTTCAAAATTTTCTAGTTCAAGTTACCACCTCTTACTAATCCATCTGACTACCAATACGAAACAGCCAGGTAGGTATCACGGGGAACCAGGATTCGTTCGTTGCAAATATAATCTACGGCTTTTTGGAAATCCACAACTCAGCCATTTCAACCTTCCTAGACACCATTCCATATGGGTATATCAATCAGGATAAGTAATTAGTAGAATAATTTTTATTTTTAAGGTAATATAGTGTTCTAAAACATAGTGTAGTCCTTAAAGTTTAAGTCTAAGTTACCTAATCTAAGGCAATCTTAGTTAACTTAAACTAATGCTCTGATACCAACTTGTAACGCCCCAAATTTCACAACCTTCGGGTGCCGTTACTTTATACATAAATCTTATGATAAACAACATCTTAAACAATACATGCTTCTTTATTACATCAAAAGTTCATACATAACGGAAATGTAGCTTAAAACCAGTAACATAATAAACTATCTTAGACTTTGTAGTGCTAAATCGAGAGGTTCATCTTACTCCGTTCCTGAGATGCATACATAAGATATGTAAGCTTTTAAGCTTAGTAAGTAGTTATGGTTTTCATAGGAAATCTTCATAAAACTTGTTTATTCATAACAGTTTTTGTAAATGCATAAAAGTTTCTTTTGAGATCTCACTTGACACATGTATGTATGCCATACTTATCATGAGGTTTGCTAACCCCCGGGTCCCTTAAAGGTTGTCCCATAAGGTTCGTTTGCAAAACGTTCCTTCCTTATCATATCTCGTACGTTGGATATTATGGCAATACATAAATGTAAAAGCTTTTCATGTATAGATTTATTTAAAGCATAACATTTCATCATATATCACTTTGATCATAAATTCTCATGCTTTCATGTAAAATAAACATATTATAATATCAAAGCTTTCATAAAAATAGATTTCATATGTGTGATCTCAAACATAACATACTTACTTTAGTTGTAGCTTTTCTTGACTATTTGCTTCTAGTGTTTAGAGATAGAGAGTGAGAGTGAGAATATTGGATGCTTTGAAATGCTTAGATCATGCCTCTATTTATAGTTGTAGTTTGCTTGTTCCTTAAGCCCAAAATAGTGCCACCTCCTACTCAAGGATAAGCAAGATGATTTACTTGATTCTCAAGGTGAAATGCCACCTCCTACTTGAGGATATGGATTGTCCTTGCTTTGTCATGCTTATAGGTTACCCATGTGGGTTAGTAGCTTGTACTTGCTACTAACAGATCCTCCATCTCATGCTTATTAGCTTAGGATTTCATCATTTTAGGTTTGCGAACACTTATATGTAGTTTATAACTAGACTTCTTAGGCTTGATTTCTCATGCTTGCTTGGTAAGCTACTTGTAAGCTACTTGAAATTTATATATATATTTTTATTTATTTATTTACTTGTAACTATTAAAAAAAATATGCTGCTAATGTTATCATTTTGTTGCTGCCAATATTGATTTTAAATCATAATAATCAAGTTTAATTAGTGAAATAAATATCTTATTGAGATTAGGGTGTTACAGCATTTAATAAAAAATACATGACGAATATACATCAAATAAAAAGTACCAAAGCTAGAAAATGAAATGCTTAAACATCGAATAATTAAAAACTACAAAACCTAAACACACATTAATTAAAAAAGACGATGCCTACAAATTATATTTTATTTTGATCTCTTCACAACGGTTCCTCCAAATCTCCCGCTCCTCCTCCGACATAGTGTTGGGATCCATATAAAATATCTTCATCTCAGCGTTCTTTATTTTTTGTTTTTTCAACACATTTTTCGTATCCAAACTTTGTTGGTACCGTTCAAAGTTTTTATTATTTTCGACCATATGTTTTTCAAACAACTCATCAACTCGGCTACCTGATGATGTGGAGTTTGTTGATTTACCTTTGGCTGCTTTTTTTGCTGCCTTTGTACCAATTGGACGAGTTGAAACTTCAACATCGTCCAAGTTGATGGAAGGTTCATTAGACGAACATCTAGTAGCTCCATATGTAGCATTTGCAGCTTGCCATTTTGGTTGATTTTTAACCATATTCCAAACGTGTTCGAGCTTGAAATTTGATCAAATCTTGCAGTATATTGTTGAAAGGAGGACTTTCAGAAATCTTCTTCAGACCATCCACTAATGTGTTGGCTCTTTAACACCAAATATATTTGATTAAATGCATTAACCAACCTATTAATATAATGCCAATGTGATTTTAGGATCTGTTGAGTTCTTACAACATCTGATGTGTTGTTGTCATCATAGTACCTGGAATTCCGTTGCCAAAACTCTTTATCACCTTGTGATGTGCCAACAATGCTATCATCGGAAATGTGCAACCAAGCTTTCACCAACAATATTTCTTCTTCTTTAGTCCAATACTTCTTTGGCTTTGACTTTTTGTTGGTACAAATATCTTCTGGCGTATGTTCCATATCTACATTTTCAAGAGGATCTATGGAATTTTGGCAAGGCGAATTTGAAGAATTTGGGTTTGGGGAGCTTGGGTTTACATTTGAGTGTGCATAATTTTGGTATTGAAAGCTAGCATACAGATATGGAGGATTTGGGTATGGATTCGGGTATGGATTTGGGTATGGACTTGGGTATGGATGATTTGGGTGTGGAGGGTTCGGGTGTGGAGGATTCGGATAATTGTTTGAATTTTCGAGATCAGAAGAAGATAACATATTAGAATAATAATTTTGATACATGGTTATTTTTTGAGAAGATGAGATAAGGTAGTGGTTATTATTATCAAGTGGGGTGGGGTATATTCTATAACAAGATGGAGATTTATGGTGATAGGTGAAAATTTATGGTGGTAGATGATATTTATGGTGGTAGATGATAAGTGAAGATTTATATAAATAAATATATTCTCCATATGAATTATTCTAGCTATTTTCATAAAATGATCTTCATCTGATTCTCCATCTGATTTCATAATCAATCAGTTGTTGAACAATCCAACTGCAAATCTGTATGTGGAGTTGAAACGATTAGAAGAAGAACAATCAACTGCTGAGAGTTCAATGCGTCCCAAGCGAAACAAAAAATATATAAAAAGAAATCGTGAAGAAGGTCACAATCGTCTTTGGAAAGACTATTTTGATGAGCATCATGTTTTCCCACCTAATATTTTCAGACAAAGGTTCCGTATGAGGAGAGAATTATTCCTTCGAATAGTTGACGGTATTTCTAACCATTCTATTTATTTTCAACAGAGAAATGATGCTGTAGGTCAAACAAGACTTTCCCTTCTACAAAAATGCACTGCTGCCATACGTCAGTTGGCATATGGCACAGCAGCTGATCAATTTGATGAATACTTAAGAATTGGAGAAACAACTTCAATTGAATGTTTACAAAAATTTTGTCGATGTTTGATTGAGATTTATTCTAGCCATTATTTGAGAAAGTCTAATGCTAATGACATTCAAAATTTATTACAAAAACATTCAGAAAAACATGGCTTTCCTAGCATGTTAGAAAATATTGATTGTATGCATTGGCCCTGGAAAAATTGTTCTGTTGCATGGCAAGGTCAATTTACTCGAGGTGATCAAGGGTGTCCGACAATCATGTTGGAAGCAGTTGCATCACAAGACCTCTGGATATGGCATGCATATTTTGGGGTTGCGGGCTCCAACAATGATATCAATGTACTAAATCAGTCCCCATTATTTAATGAAGTTTTGAGAGGCCATTCTTCTAAATGCATATTCACGGTGAATGGTATAAAGGATATTATCTTGCAGATGGTATATATCCTGAATGAGCTACAATCGTGAAAAGTTTTCCACATCCAGCTGATCCAAAAAGAAAACTATTCAAAAAAATGCAAGAAGCTGCAAGGAAGGATGTGGAGAGAGCCTTTGGTGTCCTCCAATCTCGTTGGGCAATTGTACGAGGTCCAGCAAGATCTTGGCAAGTCACAAATATAAAGGATATAATGTATGCATGCATCATATTACATAATATGATTGTAGATGATGAAGGAAGTGCAATCTCTAATTGGTATGATGATGTTGATCCTCCAATATGTGTGCAATGAGGACCTACCGCAGAAATTCAGTATCATATTCAAATGACCTCTGAACTACGTGATTCATCGGTGCATCACTCACTTCGACATGATTTAACGAAGTATATTTGGGAACATTATTCACAAGCATGAAATTAAATCTAAATGTAGTTTATGTTATGTATTTTAAGATTAATGTAATGTTTTATTAATGTAATGTATTTTGAAATTAATGTAATGTTTTATTAGTTTTTTTATAAACTAAATAAAACAATAAATATAATATAAAAGTAAATAAACAATAAACATAATCTATATATATAAGAAATTATGAACGTCTCCATATATATATGTATATATATATATATAAAACATTACCTATTTATTTTAAAAAAGAAAATTGAATTGTTGGGTCCACAATAAACTATGATGCGTCTCATGGCCATTAAACTCTAATTCATTACACTCCCATGATACTATGGCCACAATGCATGATCCTTTTATTATACTCTCATTAAACTCCTATACCACTCCCATTGTGGATGCCCATAGAAAGGTGGCATACCATCTATAATTACCAGAAGTCCTCGAGCAGATGCATGACACGTTCTATGTGTCTCAGTTACAAAAATGCCTCACAGACGAAACCGCTAATGTACCTTTGGAAGACATTCAGGTAGACGAGAGACAGGACTATGTAGAAAGGCTGGTTGCTGTGCTCGAAGGGAAGATGAAGAGGCTACAAAACAAGAAAATTGGAACCGTTAAGTTTCAGCGACATCATGGATAGAGCTTAGAGTGGACTTAGAAGCCAGAAGCTGAAATGCAGAAGAAGTATCCAGAATTATATTCAGATTGATTTCGGGGACGAAATCCTTGTAAGTGGGGGAGAGTTGTAACGCCCCGTTTTCGGAATTAATTTAACTTTTTTTTATGTGTGGAATTACTTTATGTTAAATTAGTGATTGATAGATTTCTAATTATTTTGGAGTTATATAGGAAAATGAGATGTAATTAGAATGGTTAATCGGGCTTAGTTATCAATCGGGCTTGGGGGATTAGGAAGGTAAATCGGCCCGAGCATATAAACTCTCCCTTAGCCTCAAAACTCTCACTTTCCCCTTAAGCAAGAAAAGAGAATGGAGAAATTCAGAGTTCCCGTCAGGATTGCGCAGCCATGGGAGATCGGTCCATTAACCGTCGGATCGTCGTGAAATTTAGACAGCAGCTTCACGACTCACTGTTCTTCAATCTGAGCAGAGGGATCAAGCATCGGAGACTCCAATAAGAAGCAGCAATCGGCCGAAGTTGACTGTTTTTCCAGGAAAGCGAATTCGGTAATTTAGATATTTAAGCGGCGTGTGTGTGTGCGATTCACGTAGGCAAACGATGGAGAATCAAGTGTGGTTGTTAATGGATCGTAAGGTATGAATTCTAAACCCTTGTATAGTTTGATTTTTCTAGTTTATGTAGTTGAATAAGAGGTTAGGATTTGTACGAAGTTGGTTGGGGATTTATGATCAATTGATCATCAATCGGATGTTTTGGTAATGGTTTATGTTATAGAATGTAATTGAATATGTGGGAATAGTTTCTATACACCTATTAGGTTAAAAGAGGCTGATTTGGAGGTTGGAGGTGGAAACTAGGGGTGTAAACGAGTCGAGCTTTTATCGAGTAACTCGAGCTTGAGCTCGAACTTGGCTCGTTCGAGTCGAACTTTATCGAGTTCGAGCCCAAAAAACAAGCTCGAATATTTAACGAGCCGAGCTCGAGCTTTTAAGAGTTCGACTCGAGTTCTTATCGAGCTTTTCGAGCCTTGTATAGCACATATATATTTTTATATTATTATATATTATGTATATATAAGGGGTATATATCAAAACAACCTAAATATATATCTTTCGAGCTTTTCGAGCCGAGCTCGAGCTATAACCTAAATAACTTGTTTTTTATACAATTTCGAGCTTTTCGAGCCGAGTTCGAGCTATAATGTATCTTTCACGAGTCGAGCTCGGGCTTGAAGTATGAAAGCTCGTCGAGCTATCGAGTCGAACTCGAGCTTAACATAAAGTCTCGAGCCGAGCTCGAGCCCTGTCGAGCTCGAGCTCGGTTCGACTCTTTTACACCCCTAGTGGAAACCTCGGTTGTTTGGGCGATAACCCGCGAGTAAGACGAACTGAGGGTATCGGCGGGTTACCCGCGAGTATAAACTGCCGACAACCCGCCGTTTGCACTGGGTCAACTTTATATTTTTTTCTCGTACGGGTTCGTTTGGGGTTTTCTTGAATGTTCTCCTCTAAGGGATGGTAAAAGAGGGTGAGTGGTGAACTTTGGTAAGATTTGGACTAATTTTGCTATGTTATTTTCATAAGAGGACGGTTTAGAGTAAGAAACCCATTTTGGGTCGATTTATGATATATGTATGCATGTGTATATCTATAGGTTGTTCGTGGTGAACCTTTTCTTGTGGACGTGCTTACTTGGGTAGCATCTCGCCAGGTGAGTTTACACTATGTGTAGTTTATATTATCGCTTGTATGCGTATGTGTAGTAGTGTCGAGTAAGGGAACCGCATGCCCTTGATGAGTTGCGGGGCAGACTCGTGTCCTAAGCTGGCGAGGAAATGAAGGGATACCGCATGCCCTTGATGAGTTGTGGGGGCAGACCCGTGTCCTAAGCTGGCGGGGGAAATTAATGACAAGGTGATGTGATGTTTATGAGGTACCTGCTATGGATATGTATGCATGTGCTAGTATAAGTTACATATAGTGTCTGCTCACTAAGTGTTCCGCTTACCCGTTGTTGTTTCCCTTTTTTCTCTAGGTACTAGTTCGAGTACGGACAAGGGCAAGACCCCGACTTGACTCCGAGGCTCTGACAGTTCCATCCGAGATTTTGACGTCTTACGCCATTTTCAGTTAACAATAAATGACTTTTGATTTTAACACTCGATGTGTTGGTTTTATTGACGCTTTAGTTTTGTCGTTATCCATTTTTCATAAATGTTAAGCAATGAATTTTGGTATTAAATGCGGATTTTCTTTTAAATTACTTTTATTTTAGAAATTTGGAGTGGTGTTACATGGCGATAGATAACCCCACACCCACCACCTCTACCCCCTCCCTTAAATCATCTTTTTTTCTTCTTTTCCGACAGAACACCGCCGCACCGCCACCCCTTCCTTTAATCCTTTATCTTCTTTTCTTCTTCCTTTCCGGCAAAACACCCACCAGCTTCTTTTCCGACAGAAGCACCACCGCATTCAGCTTCTTCATACTGCCAACACCCACCACCAACATGCCACCACCACCACCACCAACCAGAAATCCCACCGGCCACCCCAGCCCACCTCCACTACCGCCTCCCACCTCCCATCTCCGTCACCACCAATACCAACCTGCAGATTTAAGACCACGACCGCAACCGCCACCGCCACCACCACCTACTTACGGTGAGTTCCCTTCCCCCCTCCGGCCGTCGACCTCCTTCCAACGCTTTCCTCTTCTAACGTCAACCCCTCCGACGTGTTCTCACAGCCACCACCATCGATTTCACATATCGATTCTTCACCAAATCGACCAAATCGATTTTGATTTCACAACTACTACCACCGATTTCGATTTCACAGCCACCACCATCGATTTCACAAATCGATCCCTTACCAAATCAACCAAATCGATTTCGATTTCACAGCCACCCCCACCGATTTCAATTTCACAGCCACAGCAGATTTGGAGGCTGGGGTGTGAGCGACAGTGGAGCAACGGTGGAAGAGACGACTAGTGGTGTGAACAGAGGTCGAAGCGATGGTGATGGAGGTGGCTGGCGGCTAGGTAGTTGCAGGTGTGAGGGATGTGGCTAGGGTTAGCATTAAAGAAGGGGTATTTTAGTCTTTTTAACGAAGCCAGATAATGGACGTTAGGGCAAGGGACCGCATCGTAACCAAATTGAATTCTTAGGGACCCGCATCATGAAAATTAAAGTTTAGGGACCCGCACCGTAATTTTTAGTGAACCACAGGGACCAAATTTGTAATTTACTCTTATTTAAAATATAACAGTCTAGTTTTCATAATATATTATCATATCTTTGACAAATAGAGAAATTGTACAAAACAATTTAACAACGAGATAAATTACCATATGGATCCCAGTAACTATTAAACTACAATAAAAAATGTACAAAACAATATGATGAATTAATAAATTTTGATTTGATAATGGATCCTAGTAGCTCCATGTGGCATTGATAAATAGAGAAATTTGCATTGTAAATAACGATATATAGAGAAATTTTGATGATATCACCGAAGCGAAACTTCTTTTCTCCATGAAGACCAATTTTCTTAATTCTAGCAACAGAGCAGAAAATCGAACAGCATATGGAGAAGAGTCGCAGAAGCGCAGAGTGCAGATGGAGGCGTAAGTGTACGGGGGAGAAGGAGAAAGGGTAAATGTGTAATTTGGTAAATAAGTTGAAAAGGGGAAAACAAATAAGTTAAACCATTTTAACTTTTTCAAATCTCCTTATTTGCATTTTGAACCGGTCATAAGCAAAAAAAAAATTGTCAATCCAGACACTTAAAACAGTTTATTATTTGTTGTTGAAAACGTGACAAGCAAATAACACTTTAAATAAGCAATCCTAAACACCCCCATATATTATCTATTCAAATTTCATTTTCAGTTTTATAAATTACATTTAATACCCATATAGTTCTTTATTAAATTTACTTTTAATCCTTTTTTTTTTTTACATTTTTATCATATAATCTAAATAGTCATATATTATTAACTAAAATGGATTAAAATTAGTTTTTATTTTTACAAATTATACCATCATAATCTTCTCGTAAATAGTTTCGAAATGAGCTTAATATTAAATATTTGAGTAAATTACAGATTTGGTCCCTATGGTTTGGGTCAAATTACGATTAAGGTCCCTGAACCCTAATTTTCATGCCTACGGGCCCTGTGGTTTGTATTTCGTTACGATGGTGGTCCCTTGCCCTAACATCTGTTAAAAACAGCTTCTAAAAAAGGGTAAAAGACGAAAATGCCCCTAATATAAATATAACCCTTTCCCTTCCCTTCTTCCCCAACCCCAAACCCTTTCCCTTCCCTTCTTCCCTACAACCACCACTCTATCCTTCGCCGGCCACATCCACCGCCGGCCATCTCCACCGTCGGTCATCTCCATCGTCGCCATCTCTGACCAACGCCACCTCCTCTCGCCTCCCGTCGTCATCTCCGACCAACACAACCTCCACCGCCGGTATCCTCCACCTCCAAACGCAGATCCGTAGTAGGTTCTAGGGCCATGGCCGCAGATCGAGATCCATGGCAGATCCATCGCAGATCCATGGTCGTCGCCGTTCTGTCGTAGATCCATGATCGTCGTTGTTCTGTCGTGTTCTAGGGTTCTAGGGTTCGCCATCTCCGACCAACACAACCTCCGCCGCGATTCTAGGGTTCTATCGTGTCTAGGGTTCCACTGCTGTTCCAGTTCAAGATCGAGATCTAGGGTTTCGTATCTAGGGTTCCACCGCAGTTCCAGTTCCAGATCAAGATCTAGTAGCAGGTAAGATCGAGTAGCAGATAGTAGCAGGTAAGTCTCCAAAAACGGATTTGGTGGGTGTTGGTGTTGGTGGTTGGTGGGTGTGGGTGTTGGTGGGTGTGGGTGTTGGTGGTGGTGGGTGTTGGTGGTTGTGGGTGTAGATGTTTGTGTGGGTGTGGGTGTTGGTGGTTGTGGTTGCGGTAAATTATATATATAAAAACGTAACCAAGTTTAACCCTTAAAAATGCCCAATTACAATTACCACAATCACAAGCAAGCGTACCTGATCGCGAGTAATATATGTAGGAAAGTCCAGGTATCGTTCTTACCACTGGGAACGGTCAAGTTTATTTTAATAAAAACCTTTTAAAGTTAAATTAATCTAGGGGGTTTGTGAAAATGATTTTAATTAACTAAAAACTGAAAAGTAAATTACTAAACTAAGACTCAACAAAATTGTAACACCCCCACGGTTCTCTTTTAAAAATAGATATATATATATATATATAAATAAAATCAGTTATATTTGCTAGTAACTCCAATATTATTTTAATATGAGTATTCCCATACCTGATAAAGATTCTCCCTATTTTTTTATATTTAATTAAGGGAAACCTACTAGGAATAGATAAGGGTTAGGTGCGTTTATAATAGGAACCTATAGGCTAGGTTGACCCATTCACCTTAACAACCTTGGGAGATAAGTGAGAGAGAAACTGACGAGAACCAGGAGATCGTTGGAGAAGGAAGAAAGTTCGTCGGAAAAGTGACCCGGGGTCTTGCTCGCTCGTCAGGTAATCGTTAGTCACTCGTAGCCCGTTAGGTTGTTTTTTTTAGCGTGTTAGGTCGTGGGTTCGAGGGTGGCTGTTCCAGGAGGCGTACGACAGTCGCCGGCTTTGGCCGGCGATGCCAGTCGTCGCACGTTTGTTAACCACGCCGGCAACAGCTAGTGGTGGTGAGGTGGTCGTTAAACGCCGGGACAACTGACGTAGTCTAGAGCGGCAGTGAAGGTCGCGATTTCTAGAATGGTGGGACGGCGGCGGTCCGATTGTCGGCCTTGGTCGGTGACGCAAGGACGACCGTCGCTGTGGAGTTTCATCCACGCTGGCGACGGCCCGCAGAGGTGGTGGTTTTGTTTCCGGTCACCCGTCGATGGTGTTTCGATTGGGAGGCGGCGGTAGTCATCTTGGTGGCTATCGTGCGCGTTGTGGGCAGCGGTGGTCAACTACGCCGGCTGCCGTTTGTGGTGGCGGCGCGGCAGCATCGGCTTTGGCCGGCTGCTGACCGCCGGAGATGTGAGAGACCAGCGAAAGGGGGGCAACCGACGGTGCGAGGAGGCGGCGGCTGGAGCTGTCGATGTCAGCTGGTGGCTGCCGACGGCGGCGGGCGACGGTGACTGGCCGCTACTGTCTGGTAGTGGTTCGCGTTAGTGTTGTTGACATGCGATGATGATAGTGATGTTTCATGTTGATGATGTTTCATGTTGATGATGTTGCTTATGAGAAGGGGGATGGCATACGATGATGCTGATGTTGTTAGTTGTCTTTGTTTTATATGGTTTTTTTTATATTTAAATATAATTATTAATATTTTAAAAGAATAACTATGTATGTATACATAAATATATTTATCTAGGTTTAAGTCGGGTTAGCCTAGGGTTGTTAAACTGGTTAAACGTCGTCGGGGTTAACCGTTGTCCGTAGTTGTGAAGTGGCGCGAGTCGGGACGCGTTCAAACCGTTTAGACCCGCTTGATGTCCGCGGTTCTCGTATAGGTTTTCTTCACTTAGCACTTTTGTAAAGTGGTTGGGTTAACTTACGGATTGGATTAACTAGATAATTATAGGGATTTGTTGTGAATAATGGTAATGATTATAATTATTAATATTATTCCAGGTTTGCTGTGATTTGCTCGTGCTTTGACGTTTCTGCAATTAAGGTGAGTTACACTATGTGTAAACTATGATGTGGTCTGTTGCGTATACTTTATAGTGTGGATAGGGAACCACATGCCCTTGGTGAGTTGTGGGGGCCGACCCATGTCCTAACTGACGGGAGAAAGGGAATCCACATGCCCTTGGTGAGTTGTGGGGGCCGACTCGTGTCCAAAATGACGGGAGTGTTATGACCTCATGAGAGTCGGGTTTGTTGAGTCTATTTACGTGATGATGTGCTCGATATGTTATTGTGAATATGTCGATACTTATATTGATATGATGCATGCTATATTGTACTTTATGCATGGTGCTAGCTCACTAAGCGTTTTCGCTTACCCTGTTAGTTGTTTCTCTTTTTCCAGGTGCTAGTTCGGGAAAGGATAAGGGCAAGGCCCCAGCATGACTCCGAGACCGAGATTCCGACGGCATTGGTTTATGACCTTATTTATTTAACTTTGTTAAAATTGGGTTTCTTGGTGACTTTTCGATAAATGTTGGATTTGATTTTCTAGTTTATTTTGGATTTATTTTTAATTAAAACTATTTAAATGGAAATATTTTGTAAAATTTGGTTTTTGGATTAGAGGCTTTACAACTTGGTATCAGAGCGTGGTTTAAGAGAATCAGCGCGCACGTTTGCGAGCGTGCGTGTGGTTGGACTTAAACCCAAGATTTTGGGACAAATAACGAGTCAAAAGTCGGAATCATCGGCGGAGCTTCAGGTTGGGGGTGAGCTATGTATTAGTTATTATATTGAATGTTATTTGCATGCTAATTTTTGGTTGTCGATAAGTACGACACTTATATGATTTTATGTGGTTAAATGTTATTTAATTATCTGCTCAGTCAAGTCAATGGGGCTGTTAAGGATGGTATCATGACTAGGCTTGTACGGTGGTACGTCGGGAAAGGGTCATTAGGCATGTTCTCGTCTGATTGTTGCCGAGTGATCCCGACCTGGCTATCATATAGAACGGTTATAGTGGCGCAGACCCAAATAATAGCACCATTATAAACGTTTGTATGGGTTTGGAACTGATTAAGTCTTGGGAACTTCATTAGCTTGACGATAGTAGGAAATCTTTGTGATGTGCTTGAATGGAATTCCATGATTTTGTATGCACCCTGAGGATAAAAATGCAAACTAGTCTATAGGTGGTATGCACACATGACTAGAAGTAGATACTTGCATAAGCCTGGGTAACAAGCAGGGGAAATAGTTAGATGTTAAGCGTGGGAATTGAACTGCCTTTTTTTTATAGAACTGCTTCTAAACTAGTTTAAATATTTAGTATGGTGAGCACTAGAAGGAATCCGAGTAGTGAGGAGCCTGAGACTCCGAATTTGAGGGACGTCATAGGCTCGCATGTCACTGAGGCCCTGCATCAGATCTTGTCGGGATTATTTGCTCAAATGAAGGACGAGATTCTTGAGGCTGTGGACCAAAGGATAGACACGGCCTTTACCACGTGTGGATCGACATCGGGAAGCAGCAGTCAGGCACCAGGACGCACTGTCACTTTCAAGGACTTCATGGCGTGCCAGCCTCCGTTATTCGAGGGACGGAAGGACCCTATAGCCTGTTTCCGATGGGTCGCCGCCGTCGAGGGTGCTTTCCGCACAGTGGTTGCCCGGCGGAGATGAAGGTGTTTTATGCTGTGAACCTGCTGCGCAATGCGGGTAAGGACTGGTGGGGGATGATTCTGAAGAGCCGAACGGAAGAGCAGATCAATGCTATGACGTGGGACGAGTTCAAGGTGCTGCTGGACGAGCAGTTCGCTCCTCGCATCGAGAAGCAGCGGATCACCTCGGAGTTTTTGAACTTGGCTCAGACGACGGAGACGGTGAACGAGATCACCGACCAGTTCCTGGAGAAATCACTTTTCTGTCCGGACTATGTGAGCACCGAGGAAATGAAGATATTTCGGTACCGGGGAGTGCTGAAGGCGGAGATTCGAGAGTTCGTTGCCACCTCGATATGCAAGAGCTTCGATGCGATGGTTGAGGTAGCTTGAGCTCGGGAGCTGTACCTAGAGGAGCAGCACCAAGGTAAGAGGAAGGCGGAGCAAAAGCAGGTACCGTCAAAGAAATCCAAGGGACAGAGGAGTGACGGTCGTAAGGAGTTTTCTGGATGCCCTAAGTGCGGGAAGAACCACTCAGGGAGTGTCGGTTGTCGGAGCCCGTGTGTTTCAAGTGCGGGAAGCCTGGTCATCGAAGTCGATAGTGTAGGGTAGAACCTAGGACTTGTTTTCATTACTTCCAGCCGGGGCACATCAAACCCAACTGCCCTCAGTTGGTTGGAGCAACAGCAGCAGCGACACCAGCTTCCACTCCATTGATGATCACCAACGGTTCGACGGGCAAGAAGAGCGGGTCTACTACCGGCGGCCGTGGTCGAGTGTTTCAGCTGACGGCCGAGGAGGCGGATCCCGATGTGGTTATAGGTACGCCTTAGTTATGTTGTTGCCTTGATATTATGAATGTTGTGATCTAGTAGCGTAGTTGCGTGCATGTGCTTTTCCCTGTAAATACGAAATCCGCGTTGGTTCTATTCGATACGGGAGCCACTTGGTCTTTTGTATCGAATGCGTTCTGTAAGGACCTTCGGTTAGAGCGGGGTAGGTTAGCCAGACCTTTAGCAATAGACATAGCGGCCGGGGAGGTGCGAGTTTGCGAGGATGTTTACCGGGGCTGCAGCTTGGTGATTCACGGAGTACCTTTTACCATTGGCTCGATCCCCACCCCGTGAGCAGGATAGGCATGACTGTAGGTGTAGATTGGATGTTTCGCAACCGAGGTGCTGTAGACTGTGCGGAACAACCGGTCCGCATCCAGAATCCGAGTAGGGGAGTGCTCATTGTGTACGGTGAAGGGTGACGGAGGCAGCTAGGTGAGATAGTGCACGTGCCTTAGATGATATTCAGGGGGACGAGCGTCTGAATTACATCGTGAGGCCGGTTTTGGTGCTAGAGCGGAAGGTGAGAAAGTTGGTAATCAAGAAGATAATGATAGTGAAGGTACAAGGGCAGTATCGAATGGGTCCGAGTGGACCTGGGAGCCAGAAGCGGAGATGCGGGAGTGTTACCCAGAACTTTTCTCGGTTTGATTTCAAGGACAAAATCTTGGTAAGTGGGGGAGAGTTGTAACACCCCACGGTTCTCTTTAAAAATAGATATATATAAATAAAATCAGTTATATTTGCTAGTAACTCCAATATTATTTTAATATGTGTATTCCCTTACCTGATAAAGATTTTCCCTATTTTTTTCATATTTAATTAAGGGAAACCTAGTAGGAATAGATAAGGGTTAGGTGGGTTTATAATAGGAACCTATAGGCTAGGTTGACCCATTCACCTTAACAACCTTGGGAGATAAGTGAGAGAGAAACCGACGGGAACCAGGAGATCGTCGGAGAAGGAAGAAAGTTCGCCGGAAAAGTGACCCGGGGTCTTGCTCGCTCGTCAGGTAATCGTTAGTCTCTCGTAGCCTGTTAGGTTGTTTTTTTTAGCATGTTAGGTTGTGGGTTCGAGGGTGGCTGTTCCAGGCGACGTACGGCGGTCGCCGGCTTTGGCCGGCAATGCCAGTCGTCGCACGTTTGTTAACCACGCCGGCAACAGCCGGTAGTGGTGAGGTGGTCGTTAAACGCCGGGACAACCGGCGTAGTCTAGGGCGACTGTGAAGGTCGCGATTTCTTGAATGGTGGGGCGGCGGCGGTCCGATCGCCGGCCTTGGTCGGTGACGCAAGGATGACCGTCGCTGTGGAGTTTCATCCACGCTGGCGACGGCCCAACAGAGGTGGTGGTTTTGTTTCTGGTCACCCGTCAAAGGTGTTTCGATTGGGAGGCGGCGGTAGTCATCTTGGTGGCTATCGTACGCGTTGTGGGCAGCGGTGGTCGGCTACGCCGGCTGCCGTTTGTGGTGGCGGCATGGCGGCAGCGGCTTTGGCCGGCTGCTGACCGCCGGAGATGTGAGAGACCAGCGAAAGAGGGGCGACCGACGGTGCGAGGAGGCGGCGGCTGGAGCTGTCGATGTCAGCTGGTGGCTACCAATGGCGGCGGGCGACGGTGACTTGCCGCTGCTATCCGTTAGTGGTTCGCGTTGGTGTTGTTGACATGCGATGATGATGGTGATGTTTCATGGTGATGTTTCATGTTGATGATGTTGCTTATGAGAAGGGGGATGGCGTACGATGATGTTGATGTTGTTAGTTGTCTTTGTTTTATATGGTTTTTTTTATATTTAAATATAATTATTAATATTTTAAAAGAATAACTATATATGTATACATAAATATATTTATCTAGGTTTAAGTCGGGTTAGCCTAGGGTTGTTAGACTGGTTAAACGTCGTCGGGGTTAACCGTTGTCCGTAGTTGTGAAGTGGCGCGAGTCAGGACGCGTTCAAACCGTTTAGACCCGCTTGATGTCCGCGGTTCTCGTATAGGTTTTCCTCACTTAGCACTTTTGTAAAGTGGTTGGGTTAACTTACGGATTGGATTAACTAGATAATTATAGGGATTTGTTATGAATAATGGTAATGATTATAATTATTAAAATTATTCCAGGTTTGCTGTGATTTGCTCGTGCTTTGACGTTTCTGCAATTAAGGTGAGTTACACTATGTGTAAACTATGATGTGGTCTGTTGCGTATACTTTATAGTGTGGATAGGGAACCACATGCCCTTGGTGAGTTGTGGGGGCCGACCCGTGTCCTAACTGACGGGAGAAAGGGAATCCACATGCCCTTGGTGAGTTGTGGGGGCCGACCCGTGTCCAAACTGACGGGAGTGTTATGACCTCATGAGAGTCGGGTTTGTTGAGTCTATTTACGTGATGATGTGCTCGATGTGTTATTGTGATTATGTGGATACCTATATTGATATGTTGCATGTTATATTGTACTTTATGCGTGGTGATAGCTCACTAAACGTTTTCGCTTACCCCATTAGTTGTTTCTCTTTTTCCAGGTGCTAGTTCGGGAAAGGATAAGGGCAAGGCCCCAGCATGACTCCGAGACCGGGATTCCGATGGTATTTGTTTATGACCTTAGTTATTTTACTTTGTTAAAATTGGGTTTCTTGGTGACTTTTCGATAAATGTTGGATTTGATTTATTAGTTTATTTTGGATTTATTTTTAATTAAAACTATTTAATTGGAAATATTTTTATAAAATTTGGTTTTCGGATTAGAGGCTTTACAAAAATAAAGATTAATTTAATTTAATAAAGACAAACTAGTACTTATTATGGTTATGAAGATTCCTCTTGTGGATGATTCATTAAATTATCAACAAGTATAGTTTAGTTGATTATTGTAAGAATTTAATCCAAGGCATCCCAACATGCGTATTTGAGTTTATAAACTAGGTTGGTCTCCCGGCCCAAATAGAGGGACTGGTTGTCAGGCAGTCTAGTAAAAGTCACCCTAGTTAATGCTATGTCGTAGGACCCTACAATCTAGTCTACTCTCGGTCCGAGCAGACTACTCATCACATCTCTCCGCGTCATCGGAGTGAAAGGCAAGGGAGGTTGATTAACCTAAAGGAGTCTGTCTATTTATTGTCAGAAAATAAACACACACAACCAATGAGTTCAAGTAGCCACAGTTTAAACATTAATTTCGGAATCACAGATAAACATTCAATAAACCAAAACCAAACTAATATTAAATTAAAACCAAACTAAATCATCCGACAAGATTCATCAAACTATAATAAGTACCAAAAGTAAACTACTCACTAAACATAATGAAAATAGAAGACACAACTGAAAAGAGAGACATTATACCGACCGTGCAACGGAAGATGATCGGATATCGGCTAAACGACTACGGGTAAGAATCGGCTCACGTTGATGGCTCATACACTACTCTCTTTCTAACTATTAACTACTGACTACTGCTGAGTATAATTGAATATTGGAATTTGACTCGATGTCTGAAATAATGGGAGGAGGCCTGTATTTATAAGGCTGAGTTCGGCTCATCTCGCGTTAGCGAAGAGGCACCTTCGCGGCGCGAGACACTTACGAAGCCCTTTCTTTCCTTTTCTACTCAATCTGGAATCTTCCATAGAGGGTCTTCGTCTTCTTCCCGGCGCTAAGTCAGTGAACTCCAACACAAAACGAGTCCAGAGCAGAAATATTCTAGAATAGGCTCACTTAGCGGCGCGGAATTGGGACTTCGCGTTCGCTAAGGCCTCTCTAAATCCATTTTCTTCATTTTTCACGCTTTTTCGCCTCTTTTATACTTTTCCGTTCAATGGCCTCCAAAACCTGCAAAACTCATATTCAGTAGCTTTCGAGAGTAAAACGTATGAGAAACGGGTTAAAATGGGATAAAAACATGCAAACCAGAACGACAAAAAACATGTATAATTTTGGAGTTATCATGGGACCTCCATTGTAATTTGACCCAAACCACAGGGGACCAAATCTGTAATTTACTCTAAATATTTTCTGATGCAGTTATATTATTTATTCTATTATATAAAGATAAAGTATATTTTTTTGAAATTTCAAAATTCAAGATTCAAATTTTAAAAATAAACCCTTATTAAATGCCCCGTCATTACTTTAATTTATGAATTAGTTAATTAAATTACTTTTAATCTCATACCTTTTTATTTTTCACTTCACACTTTATCATAATAGCATAAATAATGTGTATGAACTAAAATGTATTAAAATATTCGTTTTTCTTTTCAACAAACTATATCATTATAATTGTCTCAACAATACCTTTAAAATGAGTCTAATATTGAATATGTTTTGATTTAATTGTATAATTTAATATGGTCAACTAATTGATACATATTTTGTGCTGCAACGCGCGCGGGTACCTATCTAGTAATCCATATATAAAAGTCTATGTGTTGGATAGATAACTAACAAAGGTTGAAGAATTTTTATTCAGTTAGAAACCTTATTAAAACCTAGAAACTGAAGGATGGAGCGAAGGAGGATGTGGGAGAAGCAATGATGACCGTCGAAGATGACGAAAAGTTAAAGAAATCAGAGCTTTTCTACAGATAAAGCTTGTTGTTCGGTTTCATGGTCAGGAAGGATCTTTCACGTCTGGGAAAGTTTAAGTGCAAAATTTTGCTAAAACACTTTGTTTGGGCTTTGTTTTATTCGGGCTTTTAGGCTCATTTTTTAAGTAGCTTTCTCTTTAGAATTCAATCCTAGTTAGTTCTAATTTGAAAAAAAAAAAAAAAAAAAACGTTCTCCAACTTCTATGAGGAAAGGGGTCCTTCACGATTCCGACATCCATGGGAGGAGAAGATAGCACTTTGAAACATAAGCAATTGGAATCCGACTTGTGAGCGGTTTTTTCATGCAACATATAGTATATTCTTCCCTAATTTCTTCTAGTAATTTAGTAATTGTGTTCTTGTTTGAATCTTACTACTTAATTTGATGGTTTCTCTTTAAATTCCTCTTCTACTCTTGTCAATTCTTGTTTGCTTACACAATATTTTAATTCCATGTACTTGTTAATTGTTAAATTACTCTTCTTTTATGTTATTGTATTTCCACCCCTTTTCTCAACTTGTATTTCTAT
>CM058047.1:48213139-48250343 GCA_030169165.1 Centaurea solstitialis
AAATAGTGTAAAAAATAGTGTAA
This sequence comes from Centaurea solstitialis, assembly GCA_030169165.1. Lineage (NCBI taxonomy): Eukaryota > Viridiplantae > Streptophyta > Magnoliopsida > Asterales > Asteraceae > Centaurea > Centaurea solstitialis. The sequence goes on from CM058047.1 coordinate 48,213,163, forward strand.
GATTTGGTGTTATTACTAAATCTTCTCCAATGGGTAACACTATTTTTCACACCAAATCCTTTTTATATTAATTTATTAAACTTTCAATAATATCCTTATATTTATTAACTTTACAATTCATACCCATATTTTTTTTATTTATATCATAATTTAATATTTTTTTATTAGTTATGAATAAATTTATTGTAATGCAAAAAACAAAATTTTTTATTAAACAATAAAAGTTGCAATAAAACAAATAAAAAAGAGAATACATACGCATTTAATGATTTTCATTACTATATCTTTCCCACAAATGATCGATTAATGCATCCCGAAGCTCGAAGTGTGCTGCTTTATCTTTGATTTGTCTATAACGAGCAAGAAATTGTTGAAATCGATGATTATCATTCATCACCGTTTCAACCTCTATCGGTGGCACTTCTCTTGCAACTTCAATTGGTGCATTGAGGTCACGTTCATCCTCAATTATCATGTTATGTAAAATAATACATGTAATCATTATGTCATGTAGCACGTCTTTTTGCCAAAAACGAGTCGGTCCTGCTACAATTGCGAAACGTGATTGGAGAACTCCAAATGCACGCTCTACGTCTTTTCTACATGCTTCTTGTTGCATAGCGAAATATTTATTTTTTCGACCGCGTGGTTCATGAATAGTTTGCACTAAGGTGGACCATTTTGGATATATGCCATCCGCCAAGTGTAACACCCCAAAAAAACCCAAAACAGTAATAATATGCATATAATATAAATCCCAGTGATCTAAAACACAATCTCATAATCTTTGGTTCAAAAGTAAGTAGCTAAAGAGTGCATGCGGAACAACCCTCCACAGCTGAGATTCTAAATTTAGGATAAACACTAAACTTCTACCGGTAGCGCTACTCTAAACGCCTACCTTCTCCTTGCCTCTTGCCTCACGATCTTTCCCTGAAAAGGTTTGAGATTTTGAAAACGAGGGTTAGACCGAAAGGTCTAGTGAATTCCCTCAGAAACAGTTTAAAACACAGTTCCGGCCCGCTGGCCGTAAGATCAGATATCTCAAATAAACAGGAAAGCATCATGAGTAATAAAATCGCAATACAACAAACCGGATGGCCGGATCCCCCGGATACACAATTTAAGGAGTGACGGACATAGTCCGTGCCTCGCACCATCCCACAATCAACCTTACGTGGCCGGATCTCCCCGATTCTCATTTAAGGAGTGACGGACGTAGTCCGTGCCTCACACCACTAAACTTCCCAGGGATGTACGGTCCCATGGTACTCATTACTCACGATGCAATCCCGAAAGGGTAAAAATAGCATGTATATGATGATCATCAATATAGCATTCCCAACCATTTATAATTTCACAAATCACATTAATATCATCAAACATTTGCAAATCGAAAGGATATGTTTAAAACAATAAAATCAGTCCATTCATTTTCAGACAAGGGAACTCACCTGAGCTTAACTTGCTGCTTACTCTAACTCCCGGTATCTGTACAAATTCCTAAGGCATTAGTGATTCGCACTTAGACAAAACCCACAACTAGAATACCCCTAGGCAGACCCAGCACGGGGGTTCCGCTACCCGGTTAGCGGACGGGGTCAAGGGGAGCCGCCCTTGCGGGGTCTGAGGGGCAGCGCCCCTCGAAAAATTTTTATTTCTAAGGGGTTGAACTACTATGGAAAACCTTCTCCCAAAACTAACCCTAACGTTGCAGACCTCTCAAAACCGGACTCAAGAATCCCGATTCGGGACACTACCACTCCCGATTCGGGAAATGGCAATTCCCGATTCGGGAAACGCCAATTCCCGATTCGGGAAGCACCCCACTCCAAAAACCCGAATTCCAACGATACGAGGTCAAAGTGACGACTAAGATAGCCAAATCCCCGATTCGGAAATCTTAGATTTTCCAATTGGGAAAGGCAATCGAAGAAATGAGCTTCTATCCAACATCCGAGTGAAACTCCCGATTCGGGAATCACACTTTCCCGATTCGGGAATCATGAACTCCCGATCCGGGAATCATGATTTCCCAATTCGGGAATTATGATCAGCACCGAAAAACAGCCTATAATCGACCAAAAGTCGATCCTAACAGGCCTAAAACTCGATCAAAAGACTCCCAATTGGTTCTAACTTAAGCAATAAACAATAAGCAACAAATTTTAGAGCTTAAAACTATATATCTTACCTTGATTTGGTAGAATGAGCCTCTTGAAGATGATGATGATGATGATGAATAAATTTTCCTCCCAAAAACACACACTTCACACACTCTTCTCAAATCAGATTTTTCCCAAAAATGATTAGGTTTAGGGTTTCCATACCATAAATAGTATGGGCCATGGGCTAAGCCCATACCCAAAATAGATTAATCCCACTCATTAACAATTTCCCAAAAGTGTCACCTTTAGCCCCTATAATCTAACATTCTTACCAAAAGACCAACTTAACGGAGCAATTCTAACTTAAGTCATCAAATAAAATTCTGGTTATTACATCACACCCCCCTTAAAAGAATTCCGTCCCGGAATTCACTCACTGAACAGGTGCGGGTATTTTTCCTTCATTTCGGCCTCCACCTCCCAGGTACAATCCTGTCCTTTATGGAATTTCCACTGAATTTTCACTAAGACTATCTCTTTATTCCTAAGCTTACGGATCTTGCGATCCGTCACGGCAACGGGTTCCTCCACGAAGTTTAACTTCTGATCCACTTCAATATCTTGAAGCGGTATTGCTGTCTCTGGATCTGCCAAACACTTCCTCAGGTTCGAAACGTGGAAAGTGTTATGAACTCCTCTTAGTCCTTCCGGCAACTCTAGCCTATAGGCTACGGGTCCGATTCGCTCAATGATCTTATACGGCCCAATATAACGAGGACTCAACTTTCCCTTTTTCCCAAAGCGTATCACCCCTTTCCAAGGTGATACCTTAAGCATAACACGGTCTCCTACTTTGAATTCTATATCCTTCCTACGCTTGTCCGCATAGCTCTTTTGTCGATCCCTGGCCGTCTTCAGTCGTTCTCGTACTTGGTTGATCTTATCTGAAGTAATTTGGACAACTTCCGGTCCGGCAAGCTGTTTCTCTCCGACTTCATTCCAACACAAAGGTGTCCTACACTTTCGCCCATAAAGTATTTCATACGGTGCTGCCTCGATACTGGAATGATAACTGTTGTTGTAGGCGAACTCGATCAACGGTAGATGATCCTCCCAAGAACCTCCAAAGTCCAAGACACAAGCCCGCAACATGTCTTCCAAAGTTTGGATAGTCCGCTCGCTTTGCCCGTCCGTCTGCGGATGATACGCGGTGCTCAAATTGACCCGCGTTCCCATCTCTCGCTGGAAGCTTTGCCAAAAAGTCGAAGTGAATCTGGCGTCTCGGTCCGACACGATAGATACGGGTGTCCCGTGAAGTCGTACAATGTCCGCTATATAAAGTCTCGCGAGTCTCTCCATAGAATACGTTTCTTTCATCGGTAAGAAATGAGCTGACTTCGATAATCGGTCTACTATTACCCAAATAGTATCATAACCCTTAGGCGTTCGGGGTAGTTTTGTCACGAAGTCCATGGTAACATGTTCCCAAGTCCATTCTGGTATTGGTAACTGTTGTAGTTTACCATACGGTCGCTGGTGTTCGATCTTTACTTGTAGACAAGTCACGCATCTCTCAACAAAATGAGCGATATCCTTCTTCATTCCCGGCCACCAATAACATTGCCTCAAACCATGATACATCTTGTTCGCTCCCGGATGAACTGAGTACTTTGATTTATGCGCCTCGAACAAAATCTTCTTTCGTAGATCTCCGAGCTTTGGAACCCAGATTCGATTCCCAAAACACTTCAAGCCTTCGGTGTCCGTTACCAGCGTATCCAGAAATCCTACCATTCGCTCGCTCTTCAAGTTTTCCTCTTTCGATGCCTTCTCTTGCCATTCCTTGATCTCCGACTTGAGGTCCGGTACAATGCTGATCCGGTACGCTACAATTCCCATTCGAGAATCCACAATGCCAGGCTTGACTTTACCTCCCTTTCGACTTAAGGCATCCGCTACAACATTTCCTTTACCCGGGTGGTAAAGGATCTCGCAATCGTAGTCGCTAAGTAGTTCGATCCACCGCCGCTGCCTCATGTTGAGCTCCTTCTGACTAAGAAGATACTGAAGACTCTTGTGATCCGTATAAATTTGACACTTCACGCCGTAGAGGTAGTGTCTCCAAATCTTCAAAGCAAACACCACGGCAGCCAATTCCATGTCGTGGGTTGGATAGTTAAGCTCGTGATCCTTCAATTTCCTTGATGCATAAGCTATCACCCTCCTATCTTGCATGAGAACACACCCCAAGCCTAATTTTGACGCATCACAATAAACTACAAATCCATCCGTACCATTTGGTAGAGTGAGAATGGGCGCGCTAGTCAATTTTCCTTTCAAGTTGTTGAATGCATACTCGCATGTAGATGTCCACTCGAATTTGACGTCCTTCCTTGTAAGCTCCGTAAGCGGTGTGGCGATTGCCGAGAAATGCTCGATAAATCTTCGGTAGTAACCCGCCAATCCAAGGAAACTTCGCACCTCCGAGGGAGATTTTGGCGACTCCCAGTCCTTAATGGCCTCAATTTTAGCTGGATCCACCTTGATTCCCTCTTGCGTCACGACATGCCCCAAGAACTGAACTTCCTTTAGCCAAAACTCACATTTCGAAAACTTCGCGTAGAGTCGCTCTCGCTTAAGCATCTCCAAGATCTTTCGTAGGTGATCGCCATGCTCCTCGGCCGTCTTTGAGTAGATTAAAATGTCGTCGATGAAGACGATGATGAATTTATCCAAATACGGTCTACATACTCTATTCATCAAGTCCATAAATGCTGCTGGCGCGTTCGTAAGCCCAAATGACATCACAAGAAACTCATAGTGTCCGTAACGAGTCCGAAACGCCGTCTTTGGAATATCTTCTTCTCTAACTTTGAGTTGATGATAACCTGATCGCAAATCAATCTTCGAGAAGAACTTAGCCCCTTGCAGTTGGTCAAACAAATCATCAATCCGCGGCAGTGGATACTTGTTCTTGACGGTAACTTTGTTGAGTTCTCGGTAGTCGATACACATCCTCATGGTGCCGTCTTTCTTCTTCACGAACAACACCGGCGCTCCCCAAGGCGAAGTACTAGGACGAATAAATCCCTTATCAAGTAGCTCCTGCAGTTGTGCCAACATCTCTTTCAACTCCGACGGTGCAAGTCGATACGGCGCTTTAGCGATGGGCGTCGCTCCAGGTACTAAATCGATCCGAAACTCGATCTCTCGATCTGGCGGTAGACTAACTAAATCTTCCGGGAAAACCTCCGGGTAATCACGAACAACCTCGACATCCTTTACCCCTAACTTATCTTTCTTTGAGTCTACAACATGAGCCATAAACCAAACACATCCCTTTCTAATACATCGATTTGCCTTAATCACCGAAATCAAGCTAGTACTCCTATTCCTCTTAGCGCCATAAACTACGGCCGTTCTCCCATCCGGTAATCTGATACGAACCATCTTTTGCTCACAGTCTATCTTCACCTTGTTTCTAATCATCCAATCCCATCCTAAAACCACGTCCAAACTTTCCATAGGTATAAGTCTTAACACTACAGGTACTAGGCATCCTTCCAATTCTATGGTGCAACCTTTCGCAAACTCTCTAACCCACACTCGCCCATTGGCGGTGTCCGCCTCATAAGGATGGTCTAATGGTTCAAGATTTACACAACATTGTTTAAGAAGCTCAGGGGTAGCATACGAATAGTCCGAACCAGTATCAAATAACACTTTCGCACGTATAGAGTTAACCAGAAATGTACCTGTCACCACCTCCGGTGCTTCCTCCGCTTCCTCGGCAGTCATCCTGAAGGCTCGACTCCTTGCTAGAGTTGGTGCCGCTTTCCGATCATCTCGGGCCTCAGTCGCACGCCCTCCAGTCATCGGTGCTCCACCCCTCTTCAGCTGGGACAGTCGGTCCTGATGTGGTCTGGAGAACCACATTGATAACATGATCTCCTCCCCGGACAATCCTTCGACAAATGACCCGGCTTTCCACACTGAAAACAAGTAACTGGTCCTGACTGACAATTTCCCCGATGCACACGGTGGCACTTGCCACAAGGTCTCTGACTCGAACTCTGATTCCCGCGATGCTCAAACCTCGGGGCCTTACCCCCTCTCAGATCACTAACTGGTCCAGACCACTTCCTTTTCTCTCCCATCTGTTCAGTCATCTGACGATCCTTCTCTCTCTCGATCAACTCAGCCGCGTTGATAGCAGCCAAAAAGGTAGTCGGATCTTTCCCCATCACAAACTCCCGAATGCTTCCCTTCAAACCCCATATATACCTTTCCACTCTACGCTCCTCAGTCGGTACATAAACCTCAGCAAATCTCGATTTCTCGATGAAACGAGTAGTGTACTCCTGCACTGACAGTGATCCTTGCTTGAGCTGAAGAAACTCCTCTTCCATCTTCTTAGTCGCAGCCAAAGGGCAGAACTGCGATCTGAACTTTGCCACGAAGCTCTTCCAAGACATAGTCCTAACGGCTTCAGTCCCTCTTCCCCCGGTCTCCACATTCCACCAGTGTAACGCATCCGCCTTCAGCATCGATCGCGCATAAACAACCTTATCCTCAGCTGCACATCTGCAGGTCTCAAATACCATCTCGATCTCCTCGATCCATCTCAAAGCTAAAACCGGATCACGCTCTCCCTTATAAGTAGGAGGCTTGCAAGCAGCGAACGTCTTGTAGCTACATCCATGAGTCGACTTGGGTAGATCCTCACCTGCGGGTGGTGTTTGTTGCGAACCTCCGCCGATCACAGTAGCCGGCGGGCTAGTCATTCCGGAATCCTCTCGACCACCACCAGACTTCGACTTCTCTTGTTGGTTCAGTAAGGTCTGTAAAGCATCCTGAATCTTGTCCATCTCCGTCTGAAAGGCCTCATGAGTAACAAAAGCTGCCGGTTGGCTAGCGGAACTCTCCTGATGAGAGTGTTCTGGTTCAACGCGTGGTCCTTCACTCTGAATCCTACGATTACCCCTAGTTTGACGACGAGCTCCATCATTTGCCACTGTTGCAGCTCTACGAGCTCCTCCTCTCCCTCGACCTTTACCCCGACCTCCAGCCTTTCCTCGAACCGCGGTCGTACGAGCAGGCGGCGGTGGGGCCTCAGGTTCCGGTATCACCCTGCTTCGAAGGCTACGTCCGGCCATCGATACTGAAATAGCAACATAAAATTTAGATAACCCTAAACGACTGGATTTACAGGCAGTGTGAGTGTTCGCATGTATTCACGAGCCCGTGACTACACTGGCCAGGTGTAAGCACGTTTCCATGGTACACGCTAGCCCTCGCACTTCCATACCCGACCACGACTCATAGGCAAAATCCTAATGTCCTAATATCTCAGCTGTGTCCCCAATCCTACAGTTTAAGACTAGGCCCAATCCTGGTCACCTAATTCACTTAAACTAGTGCTCTGATACCAATTTGTAACACCCCAAAAAAACCCAAAACAGTAATAATATGCATATAATATAAATCCCAGTGATCTAAAACACAATCTCATAATCTTTGGTTCAAAAGTAAGTAGCTAAAGAGTGCATGCGGAACAACCCTCCACAGCTGAGATTCTAAATTTAGGATAAACACTAAACTTCTACCGGTAGCGCTACTCTAAACGCCTACCTTCTCCTTGCCTCTTGCCTCACGATCTTTCCCTGAAAAGGTTTGAGATTTTGAAAACGAGGGTTAGACCGAAAGGTCTAGTGAATTCCCTCAGAAACAGTTTAAAACACAGTTCCGGCCCGCTGGCCGTAAGATCAGATATCTCAAATAAACAGGAAAGCATCATGAGTAATAAAATCGCAATACAACAAACCGGATGGCCGGATCCCCCGGATACACAATTTAAGGAGTGACGGACATAGTCCGTGCCTCGCACCATCCCACAATCAACCTTACGTGGCCGGATCTCCCCGATTCTCATTTAAGGAGTGACGGACGTAGTCCGTGCCTCACACCACTAAACTTCCCAGGGATGTACGGTCCCATGGTACTCATTACTCACGATGCAATCCCGAAAGGGTAAAAATAGCATGTATATGATGATCATCAATATAGCATTCCCAACCATTTATAATTTCACAAATCACATTAATATCATCAAACATTTGCAAATCGAAAGGATATGTTTAAAACAATAAAATCAGTCCATTCATTTTCAGACAAGGGAACTCACCTGAGCTTAACTTGCTGCTTACTCTAACTCCCGGTATCTGTACAAATTCCTAAGGCATTAGTGATTCGCACTTAGACAAAACCCACAACTAGAATACCCCTAGGCAGACCCAGCACGGGGGTTCCGCTACCCGGTTAGCGGACGGGGTCAAGGGGAGCCGCCCTTGCGGGGTCTGAGGGGCAGCGCCCCTCGAAAAATTTTTATTTCTAAGGGGTTGAACTACTATGGAAAACCTTCTCCCAAAACTAACCCTAACGTTGCAGACCTCTCAAAACCGGACTCAAGAATCCCGATTCGGGACACTACCACTCCCGATTCGGGAAATGGCAATTCCCGATTCGGGAAACGCCAATTCCCGATTCGGGAAGCACCCCACTCCAAAAACCCGAATTCCAACGATACGAGGTCAAAGTGACGACTAAGATAGCCAAATCCCCGATTCGGAAATCTTAGATTTTCCAATTGGGAAAGGCAATCGAAGAAATGAGCTTCTATCCAACATCCGAGTGAAACTCCCGATTCGGGAATCACACTTTCCCGATTCGGGAATCATGAACTCCCGATCCGGGAATCATGATTTCCCAATTCGGGAATTATGATCAGCACCGAAAAACAGCCTATAATCGACCAAAAGTCGATCCTAACAGGCCTAAAACTCGATCAAAAGACTCCCAATTGGTTCTAACTTAAGCAATAAACAATAAGCAACAAATTTTAGAGCTTAAAACTATATATCTTACCTTGATTTGGTAGAATGAGCCTCTTGAAGATGATGATGATGATGATGAATAAATTTTCCTCCCAAAAACACACACTTCACACACTCTTCTCAAATCAGATTTTTCCCAAAAATGATTAGGTTTAGGGTTTCCATACCATAAATAGTATGGGCCATGGGCTAAGCCCATACCCAAAATAGATTAATCCCACTCATTAACAATTTCCCAAAAGTGTCACCTTTAGCCCCTATAATCTAACATTCTTACCAAAAGACCAACTTAACGGAGCAATTCTAACTTAAGTCATCAAATAAAATTCTGGTTATTACACCAAGTAATAACCCATATCATATTCTTTTCCTTGAATGAAATAACGAGCAGGAGGAGCAATACCTTGAGCAAGATTGGAGAAAAGGTGAGAAGACTCCAACACACTGATATCGTTGTTCGTGCCGGGCATACCAAAATAAGCATGCCATATCCAAAGATCATAATCTGCGACAGCTTCAAGAATAATAGTTGGTGATCCATTACGACCCGCATATTGCCCAGCCCATGCGGTTGGACAATTTTTCCATTTCCAGTGCATGCAATCTAAGCTTCCCAACATTCCTGGAAAACCTCTTTTTTCACCAATATAGAGAAGTCTTGCCACATCATTAGCAGTTGGTGATCTCAAATACCGCTCTGAAAATATTTCCACTATTGCTCGACAAAATCTTTTCATGCTTTCAATTGCTGTTGATTGTCCTATCTTAACATACTCGTCGGTGGAATCTGCTGGTTGACCATATGCAAGCATACGAAACACAGCTGTTACTTTTTGGAGAGGAGATAATCCAAGTCTACCTACAAGATCCCTTCGTTGTACAAAATACCCATCATGAGACTTAACTTCATCAACAATACGAAGGAACAATGAGCGAGACATTCGAAATCTTCGGCGAAACATGGCATCATTGTACAACGGGGTTTCTGAAAAGTAATCGTGAAACAACCTAGAGTTTGCGCTTTCTCGATCACGACTTATGAACAAACGCCCAGGTATCGAGCCACCATGGTTCGGCCGATAATTTTGTTGATTCGAAATGTGTTGGATGAGCAAGTGGTTATTAGTGATGGAGTGAGATATTGCTTCTTCGTCTTCTTCAAAACTAGATATAATTTGCAAAGTTTCATCGTCTGAAGAAGATTCGGAAAGGAGAGGATGTGGTGTATTTTCAAAGTTAAAATTCATTTTGAGAGAAAATTATGGAAAGTATGAAGGTATTGGTAGTTTTTGTACTTAATATTGAATAATGGACATTGTAAGCATTGGATAATGGACATTGATAAGAAAAAAGTCTTCACTAGATGACAAATGCATGCATTCTTCAATAGATGACAATTGCATATAGTCTTGCATTGGATAATTAAAAAGGTGTTGGTACTTTTCATTAGATACATGTATTGGATAAGGACATAGCATGCATTGGGTAATGGACATTGATAAGAAAAAAAACTTCACTAGATAACAAATGCATGCATTCTTCAATAGATGACAATTGCATTTAGTCTTTCACATGTGCATTGTAAGTCACGATTGAATGAAGAAAATTCAACTAGAGGACAAATGCATGTATTGAATAATAGACATTACTTGTATTGGATAACTAAAAAGGTGTTGGTACTTTTCATTATATGAATGTATTGGATAATGAACGTTGCATGCATTGGATAACGGACATTGATAAGAAAAAAGTCTTCACTAGATGACAAATGCATGCATTCTTCATAAATGACAATTGCATGTAGTCTTTCACTTAAGCATTACAGGTCACGATATGGAATCAAAGGTGAAAATTGCATGTAGTGTTTCACTTGTTGGCTATAAATATATGGCAACAAATGCCCACATAACTTATTAGATACAAACTTTAGATGGAAGATAAACGAAGAGCTGCTGGATACACAAAGGATGAGGACAAACTTCTATGTCAAGTTTATATGCAAATTGCTCAAGACCCCATTAAAGGTGTCCATCAAACTAGTGAGCAATTTTGGTCCCGTGTTGAAGAAATTTACAACAATGAAAAGAATTCCACTTGGATTGTTCGTCCACAGAGGTCGCTCCAATCTCGAGTTCTTCTTATAGAAAAGGCAACAAGAAAACTACATGCATGCATTAGGCAATGTGAAAACAGACATCAAAGTGGTGCTTCAAATGCTGATATTGTAAGTGTAAATGTATACCATGTTTTTTTATTTATTATATTGTCTAATTAACTATTTGTTTTTCAGCTAGATCAAGCCAAACAGATGTTGACGGAAGATCCAAAATTCAAGGGTGGATGGAAATTCGATCATGTTTGGAGCATTGTTAAAGATTTTGAGAAGTTTCAAGATGGAAGTACTCGTACAAAACAAAGACCAATACCGTTACCAATACCAAGCCAAGATGGGTTTGGTTTTGGATATGTGTCTTCAGAGTCTGAAAATTCAACCCCTCAATCTGCTAGAAATGCATCTCTAGGGTTGTCTTCATTTTCTTTGAATTTAGAAGATAGTGTCGACATAGTTGGTGGTTCTATATCTCAACGACCAATAGGGGTCAAAAAAGCAAAGTTGAAACGAAAAACGGACGATCAAACATCAATGTTCGTCAATAACATGGAAGAAGGAAATAGACAACTTTTAGAGCAATTGAAAAAGACATCGACGCAAAGGGAACTCTTTTTGGAAATGCAGCAAACCAAAGAAGAAAATAAAATATTGTTTAGGGATGTGAATTCAATACATGATCCCAACATACGAGCCTATGTCGAGAGCGAACAAGCACGGATTTTAGAGAAAAGGACTCAACAACAACATCAACAAACCCCACCTACATCGACCTCTTTTGGACCGATCTTTAATGATCTTGGGGGATCTGGAAGCGGGTTACCGGATTATTAGATTTCTAGTAATTTTATTTCGGTGTTATTATGTATTTTTAAATTTCCGTCAAGTATGTTTTCATCTTTTAATATTAACTTATTTTCTTTGAATTATCAATTTGTATATTATTACTTAAATAAAACAAAAACAAAAAATAAATATAAAAATAATTTATTTTATATTTATAATATAAAATAAACCTATTAAAACTTTAACACTTTAAATAACAAAAATAATAAATATCAAAATTGAGGGACCAAAAATGTAACTTAAAAAGTAGTGTAAAAAAATAGTGTAATGATAGTGTTACACCAAATTTGGTGTTGCACTATTCATCACACCAAATTTAGTGTTAAAAGTAGTGACCCCATTGGAGATGTGAATAGTAACTTTTACACCAAATTTGATGTTTAGTGTAACATTTGGTGACCCCATTGGAGATGGTCTTACAGGTAAATACATAATAAACATTTAGTAAAACATACCTTCATTTGCATGTATTTTAAAGTTCCACATCAAATTCTATCGAATCCTGTAATCATAAAAGTATCAAACTTTTATATGCGTGTATATGACAATGTTCTAAAAGGCGCGCCTTGGCGCCGCCATGGCACTAAAAGTTTCTATGGTATATTATTTTCTGAATGAATGAATACAATAAACTGCAACCCTTTAAATAGGGGAAGAAACCTATGTAAACCCTACCACTAAAATAGGAAAAGATCTATCAAATAATTACAGATAATTATAAACATTATAAAATACAAAGTTGTCAAAACTAATCCCTGCAGATATGTCGGCTAAGACTCCCCCGCAGTCTGAGCAGGCGGTGGACAGACGCTCAGACTGGACCTGAAAGACTGAAACAGTTGTCTGGAGAGGCCTTTCGTAAAGATATCAGCATACTGAAGAGATGAAGGGACATGCAGAACACGAATATGACCAATTTTAACCTTTTCCCGCATGAAATGGATATCAATCTCAATGTGTTTAGTTCGCTGATGCTGAACTGGATTATCTGATAGATAGACTGCAGACACATTATCACAGTAGACAACGGAGGCCTGTCTCAAAGGATTATGCAGCTCTAGTAATAAATTTCGAATCCAAGTGGCCTCGGCCACAGCATTGGCGACACCCCGATATTCCGCTTCAGCACTAGAACGAGAGACAGTAGGCTGCCGTTTGGATGACCATGAAATTAAATTATCTCCAAGAAACACGCAGTACCCGCTGGTCGATCGACGAGAATCTGGGCAGCCTCCCCAATCCGCGTCTGAGTATGCAATCAAAGAATGAGAATTGGACTTTACAATCCGAATCCCATAATCAAGTGTCCCTTGCAAGTATCGAATAATACGCTTCAGGAAAGCATAATGGGGATCACATGGTTCATGCATGAATAAACACACTTGTTGTACCGCATAAGAAATATATGGTCTGGTGAAGGTTAGATATTGTAAAGCACCAGCCAAACTCCGATATAAAGTAGGATCCGAAAACAAGTCACCATCTGTGGCACTCAATTTTGCAGAAAGATCTACTGGGGTAGTGCAAGGTTTACAAGAAGACATCGAGGCCCGAGAGATGATGTCTTTTGCATACTGTGACTGGTCTAAGAATAACCCATGAGAGTTGTGGGTGACCTGAATCCCCAAGAAATGATGCAACTGACCCAAATCTGTCATAGCAAACTCTTGGGAGAGGGTGCTAATAATCTCCTGGAAGAACGTGTCTGAAGAAGCCATGAGAACTATGTCATCAACATATAACAATAGATATGCTGTGTGAGAACCCCTGCTATAGATGAAAAGAGAATTATCACAAGCACTGGTGCGGAAGCCTTGTGATAAGATATATGTTGCAAACCGAGTGTACCAGGCACGAGGGGCCTGTTTAAGGCCATACAACGACTTGTTCAATCTGCAGACATGTGTGGGATATCGTTTATCAACAAAACCCGATGGTTGATGCATAAAGACGGTTTCATTCAAATGTCCGTGAAGAAACGCGTTTTTAACATCAAGCTGATGAATGGGCCACAAACGGGAAACAGCAACTGATAGCACAGTGCGTATGGTAGCCGATTTAACAACCGAACTAAAAGTCTCATCACAATCAATACCGACGGTTTGAGACTTCCCGTTTACAACTAACCGAGCCTTATATCTCTCTAGAGAGCCATCAGATTTAAATTTGTGGCGAAATAACCACATGCAACGAATGACCGGTTTATCAACCGGACGTGGCACCAACTCCCATGTATCATTAACCTGTAATGCACGAAATTCTGTTTGCATAGCATGTAACCAATGAGGGTCGTTAAAGGCTTTGGAGTAGGAGGTGGGTACAGGAGAGATAGTAGTGGAAAGAAGGGTGTTTTTGGGTTTCGAGAGGGTGGTCATGGGATGAGTATTGATGGGGCTGATGAGGCTGATGGGGCTAATGGGGCAGCCTGGGATGGGACGGTAGGGATAGAGGCTGGTGGATTTGGTGTGGGTAACAGGGCCAGTGGTCGAGGACGATGGGTATAGGTGAATTTATAAGGAGAGGTCGAATGTGGGGCAGGTTGGGTCGATTTGGGTGTGGGTCAAGGAATGGGTCTGGTGAAAGTGAAACCTTGTGGTAGATCATCAAGGAAATTGTAGGTGGCATTAGGTGTGGGTATGGTGTATGGAAAGGTGTACTCGTCAAAAGTAACGTGACGAGAAATAGTGATTTTGCCCGAGGTAGGATCAAAGCATCGATATCCTCTAAAATCTGGAGGATATCCTAGAAATATGCAACGGACGGAGCGGGTATGTAATTTGTGGGGTTGTGTGGCGGATGAATTTGGGTAGCATGCACACCCAAAAACACGTAGGTGATCATAGGTTGGGTGGCGGAGGTATAGGGCAAAGGTAGGGGTAAAAAAATTAAGGCGTTTTGTAGGTAGAATATTGTGAAGATAGGCGGCTGTGTGCAAGGCTTCCACCCAAAAGATAGGCGGAAGATGGGCATGAATAAGTAAAGCACGAATGATATAATTGAGGCGTCGAATCATTCGTTCAGCCCGGCCGTTTTGGGAAGATGTTTGCGGGCAAGAAAACGAAACAAGAGGCCGTGTTGTTGGGCAAAGTCCTTAAAAGCATGGTTGTCAAATTCACCACCCAAGTCACATTGGAAGGTTTTGATATGACGGTTAAATTGGGTGAGAATCATTCTATGAAATTTGGTAAAGGTTGGGAAGGTTTCTGATTTGAATTTAAGCGGATATACCCATATAAAGTGTGAAAAATTGTCAATCAAGACCATGTAATATTTATATCCGGTTTTACTGGCAATGGGTGAAGTCCACAAATCACAATGAATGATATCAAATGGGGTAAAAGTAAAAGAATTAGATTCATAAAATGGTAAACGTTTGTTGTTGGACAATTGACAAGAATTGCAAAAAAAAAAAAAAAAGACATGATCTTTATTATATGAAAAATTAAAATGACGACTAAGAAGATCTAAGACTTGAGCGCTAGGGTGTCCAAGTCGATCATGCCAAGGTGAGGAGGTAGATGTGAGTGAGCAGGCTTGAGGCGGAAGTGTTGGTGGCGTAACTGGATAAAGATTGCACGTGCTATTGTGGCGTGACAGGAGACGTCCCTTTTTGAGGTCCTTCAAGGAAAAAGCAAAAGGATCGAATTCAATAGAAACATCATTGTCACGGGTAAACTTACGAACAGACAAAAGGTTTTTGATGATTTGTGGACTGTAAAGAATATTTGGTAAAATATAGTTACGGTTGTATATGGCAAGAAAACCTGTACCGGACCCCGCAATAGGTAAAACATTGCCATCACCAACAAGAAGTTTCGTGTGAACAGGAAAAGAATTGGGATGTTGGATCATACCTCGGTTGTCGGTGACATGTTGCTCAGCGCCGGTGTCGAAGTAGTAGTTGGGATCCGTGTAGTTCAACTGCATTGTATTAAAGGCACCACTTAGATCAGAAGGATTCAATGCATCAAAGTTTCTATGGTATATTATTTTCTGAATGAATGCATACAATAAACTGCAGCCCTTTAAATAGGGGAAGAAACCTATGTAAACCCTACCACTAAAATAGGAAAAGATCTATCTAATAATTACAGATAATTATAAACATTATAAAATACAAAGTTGTCAAAACTAATCCCTGCAAATATGTCGGCTAAGAGGCACGCCATGGCGCCACCTTGCCGCCACGTTAACCCCCATGGCGTCGATGTATGGCGTCGATGTATGGCGTCGAGCTCGTTGAGGCACGTTATGGCATGCCTTTTCCCGCCATGGCGCGCCTTGACATTAAAAATGTGTAATTTTTATTTTTTGAATATGGGTATCTCGAACTTCAATTAGATTCTTTCCATTCGTATCGGTTAGAATTTGCCTGTTAATATATATTATAATTTAGAAATTCTTCTATTCTACCATTTTATACATATACATAAACATAGACACATATATATACTTATATATTCTATACAAATTTACCGCCTTAAGCCACGCCTTAAAAAACGCCATGGCCTAACCTTTACTCGTAAGGCTTGAGGTGTGGCCTCGCCGCCACGCCACGCCTCACGCCATTTAGAACCTTGGTATATGATATAGTCTTTAAAATAAATATCATTTGATAAAAAACCAACAATATATATGGAAAAGAATGATTACCGAACTACCAATAGATATACCGATAACAATTTTCATCCTGTAAAAACACATTCTTTTTCCAAAAAAAAGCTTTTGTTATTTTGATTATTGGTAATACATAATAAACATTTATTAAAACATACCTTCATCATTCAAGGACTTTTCTTTTTGAATTATTCTCAAATTTAAACACAAGTCAATAAAGTCTGGACAAATAGTGAATCCTCCAGATTTTTTCTTCTCAACGCAATGGTTTTCATTAGATGATTCACTAGCTCACCATCTTCAGAAGGTTGAGCAATTATCTCAGACTCGATGACTTGTCCAGGGGTACTTTGAGAGTCACATAGTGTTAACTTTTTTCTATTGCTCCTACTTTTGTACTAACTTCAAGTTAAGTATATGAAAACTTGTCCTTATGCTCAAAACTTGAGTGATATTGACTTCTTAGGCAACACAAGCGATGTTTAAATATTTTTAATTACAATAAATAAAACTTACAAGTATTCGAATGCTTAAATTTAATAATTGAAGGTAATAATATAATATTTAATACATATAAATTTCAAAAGCTAATAAATAATTAAACAAGTTGGCACCGTGGTACATGATTTCCAATATTGTATACCCACCAGCTTTGTATACTTGGTATGGTATTACCAACCAACTATAATTGGTAGCAATTTAATTGGTATGATTGATATATATGTTAGATGGTTTAGTTTTGGTACCATGTTAATACCAATAATGGTGGAGATAATCTTATACCATGTCGCAACTTTTAGAACCATGAAAATAGGTAATCATAATGCACAACAATAATAAAGATTAAAGTATGAAACAACATTAACAGGATTTATCTAGGCGTACACAACAATTGTGGCCACTGAGTTATCATGTCTTAGAGTCATAAATTGTCGGGATTAGTCTAGACATGGCCTAGGATAACCTTCAAAAAAAGATTAAAAAGATGTACAAAAGTATTGAACCCATAAAACGACCTAAAGACAAAAAAGGTAAAATAAAAGAGCAAGTGAGGATCTAAAGTCATCACGCAAAACTCCTCAGATGCATAATTGTCAGCAATATCCTTCAATCCAACTGATGAAAAACCTTGTGCTTTTAGTCCAACTGCAAATCCAAACAAGACGGTTCATTAATCATATGGTTATATATCCAATGTTCCAAACAACAAGCCATCACAATACCATGGTACAAACTAATTTATAAATCATATTATTATATTTCCTATTCAACATGGATGCCCCTAACTGGTGGATTAACCCAATATCTTACAGGTTATAGCTTATGCAGTTTGAATCTACAGATTCGAACTGCGAAACTGCCATCCCGTTAAATCCAATCGGGATGTCATCTACATGACATGTTTCTGGGTAGGAGCAACATGAACTTATTCAGGTGGTAGGACCGTAGGAGGATTAAAATGGGAATTATTTAATCTTAACGGATCGATTTCGCTTGTGCTTCAATTATAAGGGACCCAAGATGAAAATTAAGGAGAACTTATCCGGGTCAACCGTCAAGACCCGATTAGAAACCAAATTAGGGCTCATATCTCCATATCCACAATCAATTCACTCACGTTCGATCAAAAAACGTTCTTCAGTTTGGAATTGGATCGATCGATCGATCAAAGCGTGTTGTTCTTCAATTGTGATGGATCAATCTCAGTCGAAAATCTACCAGGTTTTCGCAAAGCTATTGGATGGTAAATCACGAACCCTAACTTTCGAAACCCCAATAATCTCCATTTCATCCATCATGGCTCGAATCGAAACCCTAACGTCGATCCCGGCACATCACCAGCTCCTCTTATGCGACGGCAGAACGCTCTTCGACGACGGCGTGTTGTTTAGTTCTTCTCCGCCGTCCACCGTCCACCTGCTCCTCCGTCTCCGTGGAGGGAAGGGCGGGTTCGGATCGTTGCTCCGTGGAGCGGCGACGAAGGCCGGGCAGAAGAAGACGAACAACTTCGACGCGTGTCGCGATATGAGTGGCCGGAGGTTGAGGCACGTGAACGCGGAGAAGAAGATGGAGGAGTGGTTGGCTGAGGAGAAGGAGAGGAAGCTGGAGAAGGCGGCGGAGGATTTCATTAAGAAGAAGGCGAAGACGGTGAAGAAGGCGGGCGGTGGCGATGGGACGGAGAAGTATGTGGAGAAGTATAGAAAGGATTCGGCCAAGTGTATGGAGGATGTTGATAAGTCGGTTAGGGCATCGCTTGGTGATGGATTTCTGAAATCGAAGAGGAAGGTTGTGGGGGAGGATGTGGAAGATGATGGCGGTTCGAAGTCGAAAAAACTTAAGATTTGGTAAGTTTCAGTGATTATGAATGTTATTGGTTACTAACTGTTAGGTAGTTGATTTGTTTTTGGAGGTGAAGTAGTCTTTTAATTGTAAGCATTTTTTTGATAGAGACACAAATTTGAAAGACCTATGAATGCCTTAGAAGTTAGAATCTATGCTGTTATTACGGTGCAATGGGGGTTATCATGAGCAAAATATCGGTGGTAAAATAGAGTGGAAATTGCGGTTTGATAATAGCAAGCACAATTTAGCGCTCTTTCACCAATATTTGGGTAAAATAGCGGTCCACAATACTGGGATTTTCAATTGGGTCTCTTTTGAATCTAATGCTTGCATTTTTGGGCTTTTATTTTGATTTGAGCCCTTATTTTATTTTAATCGTTGCATATAATATGTTAAGTTATGTATGCATGTATATATATATATATATATATATATATATTATTGAGGAAAGTTCAAATGTGAACCTATCTTTTATTGTGAACGTGAGGACCACTAAAATCGTGCCAAGTGGCAATATTCACTCTGAATATCAGTGGTCCTCACGTTCGCAACCAAAATTGAGTTCACATTTTAACCTAACCCCATATCTATATATATATATATATATATGTTATATATACACATAGATAATTCTAAGAAATATTATATAAAAAGATGTACCTTGACGATAACTGCTATTCCAAATCTCAGTTTCGACCACAATTTTGTATTTTGACCGTTGTAACAACATAGTTTAGAATTAAAAATGATATGAAACTGCATCCCCTTCTGTGGAAATCGAAGGATAGATATTTGGAGGTGGATGCTATTTGTTCATGTGTGTGCTTGTAATTAGGATGAGGAGGTGAATATGCTTAGAAAACTTTTTGATGGTATATGTTAATTTTTGTTCTCGATCGAAAATCTTACCAATGAACTCACTATTTTTTCTTCTTGGAAGAGCGTATTTGTGTGCGAAGATGATGTGTATTTGCTTGCATGTCTTCAGAATGAGATTGTTCTTTTGTGCTTATTTTGGTTGTTGCAATAATTAGTACAAAAGAACGATTCTCTTTTGAAGACATACAATACATTATTTCAAGAAGAAAAATAGTGAGTACATTGATAGCATTATCTGGTGACTGAATAGGGGCCATATGTTTTATAGCAAAGTCCATGAGAGTAAGTTGGCAGTTGCAGAAATTAGGATGCTTAGATGGACTTGTGTTAGACCTTGTTAGACGGGATATTGGACGTGGTATTCCAGGCGGGCTGGGAATTGCGTCTATCATGGATAAATTAAGAGAGGGAAGACTGTGTTGCTTTGATAAGTGTGCATGAGACCAATGGTGGCGCCAATGAGGATAGTAGAGAATGTTACAGTCGAGGGGTTGGCGAGGAGGACATGGGATGATCATTTGAGGTTGGACATGGAAGCTTTAGACATTTCTAAGGATATGACATCTGATAGGAGTTCTTGGAGACGCATGGCTATGGCACTAAATTTTAGGTAGGGAGTTATAGCTAGTGTGGATAGGAATTAGGAAGTATGGAGTTAGGAGGATGATAGGGAGGAGGATGTTTACGTAGTTGATAGTTAGGGTATCAGAGGCATGTGTTAGATGGAGGGTTTGTATGTTTTCCTACTCAGTAATAGTATATCTTTTCTTTGGTTTTTTTTTCTTCTTATTTCTTCTATTTTTGGTTGCTTAGTATGCGTTCGTCTTGATTATCCTTCTTGTCATTGTTTGTTTCTTTTCACTCGCACAAAGCCATCCATCCAAGACCCTGCTTTCGGGAAACATATAGTGGGTTTGTTTCGTTTGGACATAAAAATTAAAATTTTTGAATACTGGATGTTAAATGACAAAGTTGTGTAACCCCATAACATGCATATACGTTTATTTTGTAGGATGGGAAAGAGAAAGTTGGATGATAGCGATAGTGATGACGCAGATAGTGATGATGATATGGGTCAAGAGAATGAGAAATCTGTTGTTACAAACAATGAAAACCAATCAGACTCCAATAAGGACGCAGATGGAAGTTTGGCGTCTGTGACCGGTGGGAAAGTTGAAGGAGAATCTTCAGTTGGCTGTTCATCTGAGAGTGCTTCAGAGGAAGAGAAGGAGACTGTTGCAGAAGGACAATTGGAACCTGTTAAATCTTCGAATGGTAAACTTCCTCATTATGAAGCAGTTGATGCATCAGTGATACATGAAGAGAGCATAGTAAAGAATTCAAATGAATCAACTGTCCCTCTTGAAACGGAGAAATCCACCAAATCTGAGTTGGGTGACTTGGAAGAAAAAGCGGCTGAAGTGCCGAGCGCGTCAAATGTGCAAGAGGATGGAACCACTGCTGAAGAAGCTAAACTTTCTGATTCTAAAGTAATAAGCAATGAAGAAAAAGTTTCTACAGAGAATGCTTGTCCGAAGTTGGAGAAGCCCCTAAATTTTGATGAGTTCAACACAGCATTAGAGATGGAGGTATGTTTCAATCTATTTGCTTTTCTATTCGCATCTGTCTTTCAATTTCTTACTGTTTCTGCAAAGATTATCCTTGGATCATTTATTTTAGAGTGCAATTGACAAAACTATCTTCTCGGTAACACATTTATTTAGGCCACAACAAAAAACTTGTTATCCCATGTTGGATGCAACATTAGACCTGAACATGCCAGGACCGACTTTGTCCCACCAAAATAGGTGGAATGAAAACATGAAGATGGGATAAGATTGATAAATTACTAAACTACCCATGTTAAATTAAAACCCTAAAACCCCTTCCACAACTCTTCACTTGCCTAGTCGCCTACCTCACTCTGTTCTGTCCAGTCCAGTCATGTCATGTCTGTGTACCACACACATCTACATTATTCTTCTTTTTTGGTTGCGTCTTTTTATATTTTTCTAACATTTCCAATAGAGAAAGGTTCTATTTAAGGCAACTGGTATGAGAGGGTGAATTACACTGTCGAGAACAATAAGTTGTCAAAAAATGTTAATTAGTAAGCAAAACTAAAGAAGGCCGCTCTATTCACATTATTTTCTTTTTGTTGGCTTCTAGGTTCTAGGCATTGAAAGGCTTAAATCTGAGCTTCAAGAAAGGGGATTAAAATGCGGGGGTACCTTGCAAGAACGTGCATCCAGGCTTTTTCTTTTGAAAACCACGCCAGTGGATAGGCTACCAAAGAAGCTGCTTGCTAAGAAGTGATTAACAATGCTTTACTTGGTCATGTATTTTCTTTTTCCTGTTTGTTCTGCTTCTGACTTTATGTATTAAAGCTCCTTAATATGCTAATTCAGCTCACAAGAAATTACAGTTCTTATAAACCTGATGAAAATCGTTTTAAGTGCCTAAAGAGTGTTCATATCACTCGTACATCTGAGCTGTTTTTCTTGACGATCCATGTTTCTGGTTGCAAGTTTCTATCTCTCTACTCTTCAGTCAGGGTAGAGTTAAGGTCTGTGTATATCTGACCCTTTTCAGACCCTACTTTTTGCTGGGTTCACTGGATTCGTTTGGTTTGTTTGTTTCCTTGTTACTTGATGTACATTTTGAGATGATTTGAGTGATATGATATTGGTTTAACACTTTAACCTTTAGAGGATGAGGTTTGCATAAATCGAGTCCCTCTGTATGCATAACCTACGTATTGGGTGACTAGTAATTTGCACGTATTAGCCAACCTCGTCCAACACTTCTCTTAGAGGGTAATTAAATTAGAGTAGATCGCCAATATGTGTACCTATCATTTGTTGTTTTTCGAGGTTTTGGTTCTTATAAAGTTTTTATTGCAAGAAAACCCCCATGGTATACAAAAAAAGAAGTTTCGACATATGCAATTGTTATCGAAGTTATGATCTGTAACATGAGCAGGAAAAGGCAAATTCTTGCATACTGTGCTACAGGCTCGGTGCCGAAGGAATGTCTACACAGAGGTATGCATCTAATCATCTCCTTTAGGATAACATTCTAATAAGCATGTATCATGTAATGTCTGACTTGATACACAAATACATAATTTGATTAAATTCTTTCACGAATAATCAAATGCCTAAAGTACCTCTTAATTGGACAAAATTGTGAAAGCCTACCATGATCAGTCTCAGCAATATTTTGTATATGACTATTAATGGGCAAGTAGAAAATTATGCGAAAGACTTCTAATAGAAAAGAAAATATTGCATTATTAGTGGGAGAATCCAATCTTTAGCATTGTTTTTGGATAGAGGGATTAATAAATAAGTAACAGGCACATAATTGGTGATATGTTGTCCTTTTCTCTATATCTGACTTTGAACCAGTCAGTTATAACTTACAAATATTCCTAGCAATAACCATTTGCTTGCCTTTTTGAATTTATGCATTTTTTAATTTATGAATGGAATATTCTAGACTTTGCTATTTGACCTCCCTACAATTATTTTAACTTTCACTGACCAGACCGCACTCTTACCCGGTTAGCGCTGACCCGCAGACCCCATTTGTGTTGGGTAAACGACCCATTGGATTTGATGTTTGAATTTGACGTCCAACTGACTGATTTGCTATATAGAATATCTGAATATGTAATTTACCTTTTATCTCCAAAAGGACAGAAAAAATGCGACAGATATCAAGTATCGAACAAAACAAATTAAATTGAAGGGTTATTCCGCTAAATGACCTCCTGGTAACTGCTCTTAAATCTATAACGTTCTTACAGTTTTTTCAGCATTCTAGTGTATCGAAATAACGTCCCCAAAACTGTTAGAAAGTCAAAAAGGTCATTTAACCGTCGGACCCAAAAACTGAGATGTTATAAGGCGACACGAGCCGGAGAAGGTGAATTCCGGCAAACCGGGCACGTTCCTTTCAGCTTCAGCCATTCATCGATACATTCTGAATGGAAGCAATGTCGACATTCGGGTATGCATCTGACCGTCTCGTTAACGTTATATTCCGATAAGCATATGGCACATGATGCATCGTGGTGGCCTGGGAGGCGTTTGCTTTCCCCTAGAACGGCTTTCGTGTAGGACTCTATGGTCGATTGGTCCAGACCGATGGTCAAACTGCCCCGCCATAAGGCGGTGGCAGTCTCTGGCGGCATTGTGGTGGTATCGAGTGGTGTTGTGTTTCTTGCCATCCAGGTGGAAACCCTTCTGTCCTTCCGGCAGATGTAACACGCGATGGCGATGGAGGCTGCTATGGCCGGTAGAGCCATGCCCACCGATACGATAACCATTGCGATTGTAGCTCTATTATTGCCTAGAAATGCAAGTAGAAATAGGTGAGATTTAATTGAAACCATGGTTGAACCTAGTTATTATTTTTTTGTTAAAATCCTTGAGTGGTCCCAATGGGTGCGTTTGGTATGTTGAAGGACATGACGGAAACCTATTACCATGTTTGACCTGACAACTAGATTGGGAGTAGACCAAATAAGGGGCTGTTTGGTAGTTACTGAATGGTTTGGTGCAGGATACCAAGATGATTAAGTGGTCAGGATGATTAAGTGGTCAGAATGATTAAGAGGTGCTTATGATATAGTGAAAAATGATATATGGGTATTTGGTGATTGTTTATAATGAAATTAGGGCGTTGAATGGTTAAGGAAGACCTAAGATACAAAATCATGCAGAGGGTTTTAGAACCATTAGGAGGCTTATACTTATATTTTTTGCCAAACAAGATTCACTTCTTAGTGATTAGATGTTGCCTCTTAATGGGAACTACTAAGAGGTAAACAAACCCCTAAGTGGAACAAGAATCAAAGATATGCGTTAAGATTTGTAAATTACTAAATTACCCAAGTCAACTTAAAACGTTTTCAAACTCTTTCATCCATCAACTTCATTCTTGTGAGTCTTGTCTGGTCTGGACTCTTGTTCATTGCAAGGAGTATTTGAAAATAGGATCAGTAATATGGCATAATGCATCAAAATGTAACAGAATTTTCACTGTTTCTATTCAGTATGACAAAAGATCTCTTTTTCTCAATTAATGTAACAAAGTTTTCAAATTTTCTATCATTAAACATTTTGATCGCTCTTGTAACATTTGATGGCGTGGATGCCAATTTTATAGTCCGCTTCGCTATAGCCCTTTTGTAAATGTTTCATAAATAGGTATCAACATCATCAGATGTTACAAGTTCAACAGGTTACCGGTCATAACAGGTACACAATAGAAAATATTTAAACTTTATTACGTTTAATAGGAACTAAATCTTTAACTTTGTTGTATTTTGATGCATTTTTCTCGATATTTCAGAAAGAATGTGTTACCTTTTTCCGAGTCATTGAAACATGCAATTTCTTGCATACTTGTATTAGTGTAACCACAAGTTCCACCATCTGCTGTACACTCTTGACAATTAGGGTTATCCCATGTCAAAGATATATCTATATTTAGGTCAGATGAAAGCCCTTCTTGATCTCGATACGTCGATGTCGGATATCGTAACGGACCCATAACACGACACCTTGTCTGGTTAGCCATTTCCGTAGCAAAACTAACCGACGTAGTAGCCACAGTAGAATACGTGGAGTTGCTAAGACAATCGACGGTCGGGAAACGTGCGGTCGTGACCTCAACCGGGCAGCTCAAGAGCGTGTAGTTTCGAGTGGTGGAGACCGAAAACGGGGACCCGGAGAGGTCTAGGTTCGAAAGCCGAGCGGCGGAACAACCGGACGGGTCATAAAGTTGGATGACTTGAGACCGGTAGTCGATGGTTCGAACTAAGAAGTCTCCGGATTTGGGGAGGGTAAGGAGCATCGTTCCTTGGCGGTTGCACCGTAGGTCGAACCCGGGGTAGCCGCAGATGGCGGGTTGTTGGCCGACCATACGAAACGGAAACCGAACAATGAATGTGGTTGAGCCACAAAAGGCAAATGGGCAATTGTATTGTGATGTTGAAAATGAGGGAAGAAGAAGAAGAAGAAGAAGAATACTGAAGATGTTTAGATTTTCCATTTGAATATTTGATGATGTGTTTCTAAAGATGGAAATAGAAGGTTATTGTGTATGATGATGAGAAGAAGAGGGTTATACTAAAAAATACATTTGACTTTTGTAAGTCTAAGGCTTTTTGAGGATATAAACAGCCAACCTACTAACTAGTATTTGTTTGTAATTAAAAAAGAAAAGTCAACAATGATTCTATTTATGTATGTTCTTGGAGGTAGAAGGTGTGTCAATTGGGTATTTTTTGAATACAATAGTTATGTAGTGTGGGCCCATTATAGTATAATATTTAGGTTGGTATGTCAAGTTCAAAGTTAAATGGGTGAAGACTGAAGAGATATGATTCTAACGATTAAATGGGTCAAAATACTAACCCAAACCCGATCCGTGGTAACATTATGAAATTAAAAATCGAGATATTTCATAAAAGATTATGAATCCAAAATTGAAATGAAAGCATTAAAAATTCAAATGTTCTAGTTCAAGCTTAATAAGTTTTAATCAAAACCATAACATTAAAAATTCAAATACAATGAAAAGATAAAATTGAAATATGAGAACTCCTAGCAATTATGTCGTTAACAGGTTAATTAAGGTTAGACGATTTAGATTTTAGAGTTTTAGACTTTTAATTATTTTTGGGTTATGAATTTATCTAGCCTACCTGCCAAAAGGTAAATCATAAATTAGTAAAAGAATAAACAAAGAAAACTTATATATAAATACACACACGTATACATAAACGGGTTGGTCCGATCATTTTCAAGTTGATATTTTTGATCTCGTCTTTACCCGTTTAATTTTCGTGTTATGTCGTGTCTATCCATTTACTAAAACATCCAAAACCGCTTATTTTGTCTCAAGTTCGTATGGGATTGGTGTGTCGTGCCAGTTTTTGCCAAATCTATATTTAGGGTTTAGGGTATGTGCCGGAAGTGGGGTTGGGATTGAGGTGTTTGTAGTTATTTACTTTTTGTACCTTAAGGATTTGGTATGTATTCTCGTGAGGATTTCCGGCTTATGTAGAAACATCGTGTATACGGTTCAAGGGTTTCAAAAAGGAGAAGAAATAGGAAGTGATGTATTTGTGATCAAAATGGAAGATGCACGTGTTATTGGATGATTGTTCTTTGATGGTGTATTTAGTATGCATAACAAGGTGAGATTGGATATAACAAAGAGTTGTTGTCCAACGCTTGGCGTGATATTAGATTGTTACGTGACTTGATTAGGAGAAAAATGCATTTTTTTCGTGAATAATCAAAATAGATGTGAAAAAAATAGGAGATCTTAAGGTAAGCTTTGTAGATTATTAAATTATCTACTGTCAAATCGAAACCTTAAAACTTTCAGAATTCTTTTACTTGTCTATTTCATTCTCATTTGTCCACTCTAGTATCTCATTTGTCATCTATATGCCGAATGGACGCTAAACTTGCGAAAGGGGTTTTTCTGTACAAGCCAAATGAGTCATAAATACATCTCATCCTCCTATTTTATATACACCTCTATGTTTCAATGTTTCATTTTACCAATAATATGAGATAACTACAACTTAGACTACAATTCACCACTTAAGAAATACTCACTTCTTATTATTCCACCTCTAGACCTCTTGGTTCTTCTTTTAATATATATATATATATATATATATATATATATATATATATTGATGATGTTGATTTTTAGCTAACACATAAATTAGGGTTCTAGAGTTAATGGAGTTATTTCTTGATTTTTAGCTAACACATAAATTAGGGTCTAGAGTTAATGGAGTTATTACTTCATTTTTCATGATGAATACTGAATCATGTCTTCCAATGTTGTGGCGGATTGGTTATCGTTTGGGGGATTCATAGCGTCCTAACTGAATTCAAGTCTTTTCGTGCACATGTCTCGGGACATTTAAGTGGGGCCATTTTTAGCCCCTAAAATTTCCGGGGATTAGTCGGGATTTAGCCCGGACACCCTTAAAATATTATTTGAATCGTTCTTTCAGTTGTTTCTTTGGGTGGTCTATGAATTTCAATTTTGGTTCATTTGTGGTAGATGTACTTATGATGCCATGTTTCTCAACGGAAATTCGACCTTTTAAAGCGATGAAACTAATAGAAGTATTTGAGATTGGATATAGAAAGTGATCATTAAAAATAAAGCAATCAAAAATATGGTTTGGGTAGCAATGTTATTTGTTTTTTATGATTCTTGATTTTCAGGTGTGTTTTTACCTTTTGTTCTTATATTTGATACATTGATGAAATTGTTGGTTGTTTGAATAATTCCTTCATTCGATATGGTTTAATAGTAGAATTGTCACGAAAGCACACCGATGTATTTAGTTATATAATCTTAAATGAGCTATTAATTAAAGGTTAAAAATCAATTTCTTTACTTTGGCCTATATATACCCCCAGTAGTTTTTTTTTTTTTTTTTTTTTTTTTCTGCCCCACTATTCCAAAAAATACCTTCCAAAATCAGCTAACAAATCGAAAAAAATCCTTCGAAATCGACATAAAAACTTTTAATTGAGAATTTATCGAAAAGATAGAATTAGGCTAAAAACACATGGATCGACTTTAAACATCTTTAATCTCCATTAAAAGTGCCACCACTTGGCAAAAATCCCGGATCCACCACTACCTTGGACCATAAATCCATAATTACTCCCTACCACCCCTGGACAGTTCCGACTCAAATCGACCGTCATTAAACTATCATTACGAATATTTTGAAATAGTTATTAATATATAAAATTTAAACCCATTGGCCAAATGAGATTAAAAATAGGCAACCAACTTTTTAAAATCGTTGACTGGAATATCAAATCTAATAGACATCCAAAAAAGTCATTTTCATTCCAAAAAAACGTCGATCATCTTTGCGTGATTTACACCGACTTTTTATTCGATATTTTTTGTTTGTCATGCATCATCTTAAAATTGACCACCCATTGTTGGTTAACCTGCTACTTTATATACGAAATCAGAAAAAATACAAAATACAATTTGAAAAAAAAAAAATAGAATTTGAAACATCTTGAACCAACAAAAGGTACCAATTTTGTTTAGAAGTAAACAAACAGCCAATAGTTTAGATGCTATTAGTCTAAAAAGCCCTTTGGTTTTGAAACATCTCAAACAGTTTCTCCTTCCCCTAAATTTGAAGATTTTAATATCAATTATATTATTAGAATATACAATATTATTTAATTTTTTTGCAGAATAAATGAGTCTTTTTTAAATAAATAAAAATCCCATTCTGTCTCTTTGTATAACTTTGGAAGGTTGCTCAAATTTGTAGAGAGCTTTAGAAAAGCTACCGAAAAAAGTACTTATTCTTTGTTTTGAAGAAGCTCTTGAAGATATCTTATACTTCCAATTTTACCATCACAAATTCACAATTAGAGATGCACAAAAAAACCCAAACCCGACCAAAAAAAGGTCCGGGCCTAGTGATCTCGACTTCCAGTTTGAGCCAGACATGGAAGCCCGACAAAGCCGGAATTCAAGGGCAGGGTCGAAAAAGCCCGATTAGGGTCTTCTTCAACCCCAAAGCTGAGCTCGGTCCAGTCCAAGCCCTTTTGGGTCACTGAAACCAGTTTGAAAGGCCTGGCTGAAAATATTGGGCCTTGTGCATCTCTAGAAACTAGAAAGCCCCCCCCCCCCCCCCCCCCCCCTCTCTCTCTCTCTCTCTCTCTCTCTCTCTCTCTTAAGAAGCCCGATCAGGCCTTTACTGAATCCCAAAGCCCAGATCGGTCCAATCCGAGCCTTTTTTTGTTTCTAAAAAAATGGGTTTGGAAGGCCCAACCCAAAAAATACAGGCCTTGTGCATCTAGCACAATGGTACAATTTGAACCACACTTGGGTGTCAATAATATTTCCTACTTGAGTGCCAAAAAAAGAACCATAAAATTGTAGGGTGCATTACTCAGAAGGCTGCAATTTCATGTGTACAGTTATTTGCATAACAATTTACAAATCTTCATATGAAAAAGGGTCTAAACTACTGTACCAAAAATCCTTTTGTCTTTTTACCAGAAACTAACTGGAGACTAAAATGGTATATTATATCTATTGAGTATCCAAAATCTTCCATTCTTGTTTTTGTAATTCTATATGGTGTATGCTGAGGCTTGCTTATTGTCACCTACAGTGAGGTTAATGAAGTATGCCAATATACTGACCTTTAGAGAAGCGTTAAGAGCCATGAGATTTCTTTGCTGTTGTTGGTATTTAGAGCAGTTGTTGGGAGATGCGAATCGACACAATTTCACCGGTGTCTCCAGATGTCATTACGTGGTATTTTATGTGAAGGCCTGTTTCTCGATACATAATTGGAGGTTTTAGGAATCAATATATAGAAGTAAAAGTTTGATCAGATATTAGCGATTAAAAGGGAATGTTTATATGTATGTGTGTGTATATATATATATATAGTGTTGGAGATTTGGAGGCTTATTTTACCTTCATTTTCTTGTAAATTGGTGTTGATAGCAACTGCATGGTAAGTTACCATAGCTTTTGGCTGCCAGTCGTTGGGCTTTCCCACCCATGACTTGAGATTGAACAGCTCTGCGCAAAATTATAATCTCAGTTGCATTGAATCAAGAATTGAATTGCTACTTCCAAAATAAATGTTCATATTTATATTTTTCTTTTCTAGACCAAGTGTCCACTTTCATAAATACTAATAAGTGTCAATTCAAAATCTACCATTAAAATTCAAAAAATATATTGGTTCATAAAGATAGATAACTTAATCAAGGGTAAAGTTGTAGTTTCATTAACTAAAAATTGTAATAATTATACATGTCTAAAACAGTGTGCCAATTCTTGTCATTTTTATTATAAACACTGATCATTGGGACGGAAGAGTAGATAGTTATAAATATTATTATATATGATGCACAAATATTTAAGGGTTGATGAAATGGAGAAACTCATAGGTAGAATGATTATACATTTCTAAAACTTCTTACTTTTTTATTAAGATAAAATTGTCATCCAATTATATTGCTAAAACTGTGCATTTTTATGGGACAGGAGGAAGTATTACCGTAGCAATACAATTGCAACATGGACTTTAGCTAAATATCCGAACAAAGAAGCCTTCTTTCCCCTAATTTGTGGCTTTCAGTTATGGAAGTGGACACTTTCAGTTGTGTTTTTTGGGGGTAAATACAGAAACAACCCGCTCTACTCCTTAGGTTAGAGGTCATGTCTGCAAAGATCTTACCCCTCCCAGACCCCACCTCCAGGTGGCGGTAGATATACTGGGATTGTTTGGTTTTAGTTGTGCTTTCTGTTAGTTTTACTTGCACTTTTTTCAAGCTAGGGTCTTCTAGGAAACAGTCTCTCTGTGTTTCCGAGACAGAGGTAAGGTCCGCATACATCCTTGTATACCTCTCTGACCCCACCTTCAGGTGGGGTGTACGGGGTTGGTCTATTTGATTCTTTATACCAAATATTAAGTACTTGAAACAGCTGATAAGAAAAACTATTTACCAGCTGTGGATGAAGCCTTGAGATACTTGATGTCAAAAATGCCACCAGAAGCACTGTCTACATGCTTTCTGATATCATGAGATCCTACCAACTTGTACTCCCAATTTCCCTTCTGGTACCCTTCTGTGAGAAACAGCTCCAAGTGTCTGGCATCCAATACCTGCATCGTTCCTGCAAGAAAATACAGCCGGTAATTGAGAAAAGAGTTGCAACATAAAAGCTTGGTTGCTTCTTTGCGCTGCTGGTTTTCAAACTTCAAGCCCATGTTTGTTGCAAGTACTTTCTCACCGTCACATGTATTCAGGTCACAGACAGGGCACCGAACAAGCTGTAAATCTGGACACCACATTCCGTTTGGGAGAAAAAATGAGAAGGAAAGTTGATTTAAGTAAGTGTGAATAATAATCAAACTTCAAAGAACTGTTGGATGGTTTTGCAATACCTGCTATCCATATTCCTGTTTTGATGTTGTGCAGTACACAAGATCCATAAGAGTTTAACATATTTTGCATGGTGTCTTCCTTTGGAAGCTTTGAAGGGCAGGTTAGATTCTCCATTAGGAATGCATCTCGTGAGTCGAAGCAAAATGCGCCAATTCTCATCCAATCTGACATCCATAAGATGAACAGATTGAAGAGTCAAACTTTTGGATATCCATATGCACCCTTCTAGCTTTTCCATCATGGGTATTTAGAAAACTAGACAGAAATCTGCTTGCATAGTTTTTACCTGCGCATTTATAGTTGTTTTTCTAAACCAAACCAAACCAAATGAGCACAGTATATCCCACCCAGAGGTGGGGTTTTGGTTGGGATGTATACAAACTTGACCTTTGCCCCAGCCTCAGGAGCAAAGTGGCTTTTTCCAAAACCCCAGCTTATTGTTGTTTTGTCTAAATACCTCAGTTGTTGAAGATACAAGCGGTAGTTTCTTATTCCTACTGTCAGAGACTGATATGTTTGTCTGCTTTAAGATCACAACTCTGTAACAACTTGTGGAAACTACTTTACTACAAGTCTACAAGTATAATCAACTAATGTGTTCCCAGTAGCCAGTCATAGTATCCTATTGTGTATTTTCAGAAATCATACTGTTGGGATGGATACTTTCTAGAAACCTTAATGCATTTGCCAATCGCAAGCAGAATAAGCTATAGAAATCGACATTTAAATCTGTGATATGCAACAGAATCTTATTATTACAGATCGATCGAGTCCATATAGTATAGTTATTCTAATGAAACTCCATGACATGCAACAAAGTTATTATTACTCATATTATAGGATTAACCAAGTTCATATAGTAAAGTTATTCCAATCAATCAGAGGTTACCAATATGCTTCTCCTTCTGCCGAAACGCATAAGAATGGCCTCCACCTGCATAATCAATCATTGATGGCAGTTTTGTTAATGAACTAGGAAACTATAAGGTCCATGGTAAGCATAGGAGGCTGTATGTTTACCGAAAGCTGAAGCATAAAGCTTAACCCATTTGAATGCCGTTTCAGAGCAATCAGGAACCTGAAGATCACGTAAACAAGCAAATTTCCAAACACTCTCGTCCATTACAACGTTAAGGAACCATTTGCTGGTTGATGCCAGCATCACCAGTGACTTCCCATCCAAATATTTGGCAATTTCTGTCCACACGTCCTCTTCATGCCTATGTCCATTGAAATGAAAAGCAACATAAAACAAAAACAACTTAATTCAAACTGCTACATGATGAAGCTCTTCAGTTTATCATTCAAACACACACACACACACACTAACAGACTCTCTAGTTATACATTTACATCAAATTCGTAAAATCACCAGATGCTATAACAATAGATCATAATGAATACACACCGATTTCTGTCTCACATTCAGCTAAATCAAATGAACACACACTGATTTCTGTCTCATATTCAACTAAATCAATCTTTTAGGAGATACGTAGATCATAATAAACTCATAAACATGCGATTAAATCAGAGGATATTGACATAGGTTCACACTCATTGATTTGATCAATCGAACTTCAATCGAAACAACTAGAAATCTCACGTAATTACCTAACCACGACTAACAATCAACATAAATCGAGCATCCAGAATCACTATAAATCCAACATTCAAACACCTGAAGTTTCGAACAGAAATCGAGCATTCAGAATCACTATAAATCAAACATTGAAACAAATAAACTTCGATTATACATCTTCAAACTCTTATACTCACATAAAAGAAGTTGAAACAGGCTAAAATTGGGCGTACATAAGCTCAAAAACACAGAAGATAACAGAATCAGAGAGTAGTAATGAGATCGATTCATCATTATACCATGAGAATGAGGAGAGAGATGATGATGAAGAAGTGAAACGAGGAGATGCACAGCAGCAAATCGATTTGGCTCCACGTAATCGTTTCCCCATTTTTGCCGATGAAGATGAAGATGAAGATGAAGCTGAAGCTGAAATTGGATACTGAAATCGAACTCTTCAAATGAGATTTTTGAATCGAATATGGATTTCACTTTACATATATATCTATATCTATATCTATATCTATATATAGTAAGGCGGGAAGAATTCACAATGCATGTGTGTGAATCCGTTATATAAACCAAAATTGATGATGATCAACATTCACACAGAAATACAAGGGCCTTTTCTTTAGAAATGGAATAATTGAACTACAAATTTGCTCAAAATAGAACCAAATTTTACATTATATTTTTTAGTTCAAATGGTAGAAAAAAAAAAGGTAAAGTATTTTGTTTTAATTATTATTTTAGGAGTATATTTAATTACTTGAACAACATGTAATCGGTTATAGCATTGATGATGTGTCACTTTTTAATAACTATTTGTTGCAAAAAGTTTGATTCCTGCAACCTTAATCCGTCCACCATAGATTGTCGGAGGTTGTGGCTATGGGGTGTCTGTGTGCAAGTCGAGGCTCGAACCCGGACTATTTAATATTTGTTGCAAACTTACCGTCCACCTATTACCAACTGAGCTACATGTCATTGGCATGAATTTATTATTATTGATACTACTACTAAAAAATTTTTTACTCTTATCATGTTAGGGTAGAATGAGGATTTAGACATTATTGTTTTTTTAAGAGGTCTGAAGTTTATCATATTTAAAAAATAAGAGGTAGATGATGCACCTCTTAAAATCTTAAAGGAAAATAAGAGGTTTTCAAACCTATTTATAATAATAACAATCTCAAGTCTATAAATCTCTTAATTTTCATATTTACTAGGCTTTAGGAAGTACTTTTTAAAACAAACAAGCCTAAATCAATAGTTATTTTAAGACAATATACAAGAGAAATATAAAGATTTATTTGAGGATAAAATAAGTAATATTAAAGAAAGTCAATATAATTGTCACAACATAGATAAGTCAAACAATGTCAAATTTAATATGATTTAGTATCATGTCATCTATGTCACTTGAGCAGTTGAGCTTTTATCGAATTTGAAGATGATTGGGTCCCTAAGTTCTCAAAAGTAAAAATTGAAACAAAGTAAAGTAACTATGCAATTTGTCATTTTTAAAAGTTTTAGATTTTTTTATTTTATACTAACAAGTGACATCTTAATCTTGTAACATTTGAAGTTTTGTTACATTGAATATAAAAAATATTCTTTATTACACTTCATAAAAAGTTAAGACCTAAGATCAAATTTATTACATTTTCATACATTTTGTTCTTTTTTTTGGAAACAAATTCCAAAACATAACATTTTCAAGGCAAATGATTGTATGAGATAAAAAAAAAGTTACTTTGAAAGAGGTAAGAAAAGATCTAGACCATTAATCACTTTTGATCTCAAACGCATCTCACGAAATGCGTTTGATACGATAGTGATCTAATATATCTCGGTTCATCTCATCCTAACACGCATCTAAAAGCGGAGATCATTTCTGACCCTTCTCACGATACTCCATTTATTACTAGGACCCAACCCTTTGTTTTCAGAACCTAAATAAAACAAACTTACTTCTTTTTTAGAACATAAATTTGGTCATAAGGTCCAGATTTATCACAGAAACAAAGGGTATATATGGAAACAACTTCATTTTGCCATAAATAGTAGAAGTGATATCGCAAACTAAACAGTTGTGATAATATCTTATCCGGACCAAAAATTGTGTGAAAAATTGAGGTTGACGAGGTTACTATTAATCTCACACACCTATAAATTGCACTTTAGAAGAGAATATATCCAGTGTTTTAAAAACCGGTTGAACCGGGAACCGGTGAAAGGACCGGTTCAATTGTGACCGGTTTTATGGCGTTTTAAGAACTGGATTGAACCGGCCGGTTTAGTGGTTGAACCGGTTGAACCGGTGGATCGAACCGGTAAAAAACCAGTTGACCCGTTTTAAAAAAAAAATTACGTGCAAAACTTGTTATTATTATTATTTGGGATTACTTCTTCAAAATGTATCCAACTATCCCCAATATACTATTGTATGTATCCACCTAAAAAAATTCCTTTGTGAGGTCCAAAGAATCAAACAACAAGATGAAAATCAAGAGAAATCAAGAAGATGAAATGGAAAGTTCTTGTTTTATTAATGAAAGCTCCCAAGAACACAAGAAAACACACACTTACACCTAATCGACTCTCATTGAAATGATTTTTCACACCCTTCCATTTCCACACCCTAACCCTTTATATATAAAGGGCCTAAATACACCAAGCCCAAGCTCAAGCCCAATAACTAATTAACTAGCTAATTAAACATTAATTAATTCTTTTCAAAGCATCTTTTATAAAACTTTCTAATTAGGACAATTTGGTCCTAACAATCCCCCCTAAAGTTTTGTAAAGGAGGCATCTCTGATCTTCTCCCCCTTGCTTTCGTGAGAAAACCTTAGTGGCGTTCGGCTACATTTTGATCTCCAAGCTCCCCCTCGATTGTAGCTCTTCATCTTCAGTTTCAACTGAAAGACCAGATCCGATTTGCAATAACCGCGACTGATTGCACAAACTACAGCTCAACCTGTAAATAACTCGACACGTCTGATAACCGCAGAATACAACAGCTTGAGCCAGAGCATGTTGATTCATCCAATTATGTTGATCTCCAGCCAAGAGAAACAAAGGAATAGATGCATGTGTGAGTTACCGTGCAGATCAGCAAGAAAAGTAAAGGTTCTGTCTTTAACCCCTTGTTGAATAGGATTTCAGCATAAGAGCTTTAAATCTGGTAAACTCACAACTGGGAGAAACTGAAGCTTGGATCACCGAAACACCGTATGGAATGAGAAACTGGGAGTAGATGTTGAACGAGATACTCTGCTTTGATCTCTCTACTGCTCAGAAAATAGTCGATTTCCTGAAGTCTTCCAAAATGTCAAGTAATCAAATCCAGATCTAGTCTTCTTAGTCAGATGGATGACGATCGTCACTCAAAATTCTAGATCGCAACTGAACCTCCACAACAGTGAAATGGTTAGGAATTAAGCACGTTACAGCAGTACCATTTACCGAAGCTGGCATCCAAGGAAAAACTCAACTCCACCGGACAGGAGGAATAATTCCATCGAGGAAAAACTCTAGAATAATGGTTGTAGAGAGTCAGGCTTCTGAGTAATCTAACCAAATGCAGAATCCGATCACTGTCGTTCTGAAATCGTTACAAATCTGACATGTCTTCAAAGAATCTGGAGCAGTTGGGGAAATGAGAGAAATTCAATTTTCACGATTGAAAACTGAATTTGGGCTAAAAACTAGGCTGATGTGATCTTTATAGAATCAATTGGGAAAGAAAGGTGGCTATTTAAGGGCAGGGGTTTTGAAGCATCAAAAGTATTTGAA